>JAWWMK010000021.1:5559255-5654865 GCA_035047105.1 Galeopsomyia nigrocyanea | reverse complement strand
GTCATTCGCGCCCCCCCCCCCCCCCCCCCGAAAATGTTATCATTAAAATCGAATGCATTACATAAATTCGACTTTATAATTCGCAGGATGGCCGATTAGGACGGTAATTTAATTTAACAGTCGGATAATGAAGGCTCGCGCGACGAGCAATTACAGTAACGTATATCGATGCGCAAACTACCGCGCGAGGCACTTAACACCTGTGAGCATTTTCGCCTTCTCCATATCGGCACATAACCGTTCATCAGAAAAAGGCTATTATTCTCTCTCTCGTGCTCTCTCTTGTGCCAATTCGCAAAACGTCAATAAACATTGGCCATCGATGAAGCGCTAAAAGATATTTTATGACATGAGTTTATCTTCGACTGTGTGTGCTTTGCCTTGATGTAATATGGAAATTGCATTGTCGCTTCGATTTATTATTTGCGTTCCTGTTCGGAGTTGCATTTCGACAACGAAAATTATATGGAAGTGCAATTTTTAAATATTAATAAACAATGATATATATGCGACAGAATTTTATGAAAATGAGTTTTGTGAAAGTGATGACCTTATTTGATGTATCGATCAAGAACGAAAGCTTTAATTATTATAAATCAAGGGGTGAAATTAAAAAGTTATTAATCCGAAAATTCGCCTGCGAGCATAAAACTTTATGTAACTGCAAGATACAACAGATGTTTTCGAAAACTTTGCTATTTTCTCAATGTATTTTTGACGAGCAAATTTCGGAACTGATCGAAATCACTCAACGAGAAAACAAATTAAATCCGCTTGTCTTTAATGATAATACAGCCATCGAAGCCACAAGCAACAAGGTTTCGCAATTTTCGCATTAATATTACACACGACATTGCGGGGAGCTCTCATCGATATAATGTCGGCATTCACGAGATAATCTGAATTTTTGCTCTCATTTTCGCGGGTAAAAACAAAAAAATATAAGCAACGCGATCGGCATGTTACGCATGCAATATCGAGTTGGGGGGGCTTATACTCTCCGATGGCGGTCAGCCTATATATATATATTGTGGCCTCGATATCGCCGATAAAGATCGCGAAATCGATAATTTTTTGGCGGTGCGGCCCTACGGCTCGCAACTTAATAAAGCCTCGAATAGGCTTGAGGGCGAGAAACCATCGGGCGATTATACGCGTCCCCGATTGATTTTGATCTTTGCTGCGCCTAAAATGAATTATTACCTTGGCTACCATTAAACGTCGGCGTCGTATTATGCGACTTTCCCCGCTTAATAAGCGCGAGGCGGAACAAGTCACGGCCGCCGATGGAAATTAGAAGTTTCGAACATTTTTTTTCAGTTGATATTTCAATTATACAACCTACGGAATGTGGAGTTGTAAATTAGATTGTAATTAGCAGTAAAACTTTTGTTGGAATATCCTAGTAGATAAACACGGTTGATAACGGAATTGATTAATGCCTGTTTATGATAGCAGCCGGTAGATAAGTAAGCGAATGGAAAACGCATAAATAACCTTCAATATTGATATTATTATGGCTTGTAGAAATCATTTACATGTACACCTTTCAGGCAACATCGAACTTATTACGAGCCTTTGAAGATTGCCGACGATCGCACTCTACTCAGTTCGAGCTCTCTTGCGCTATATATACGCGCGTTCCTTAAAATTTAATTATAAAAGCCTGCCTGAGATTGCAATCTTCTAAACGATAATGGACACCAAAGTGCGTCCACAATAATCGTAGAGTCGCACGATAATTGGATAATAATATTCATTGTGAGCTGCGCTCTTTGTAAAACAAAGATTGCTGAGATATGTATATTTTTAAATTCATACGTGCAGATATATTCACGAGGAAAATTTGAAAAGCCAAAAATTAAGGTCGCACATCATTTGGCTACAATTGCCGGCTAGGTCTCTCTCGAGGTCTCTCTAATGAACTGGAGATTTCATTAAGATTAGACGCGATGAAAAATTTTTACGGCTAACAAGTCTCTATTCACCAACCGAAAACGCAGACATTATACAGAAAAAAAAAGAATTAGAATTTCGTTCGGGTAAGTTTGAATTTTAAATTCAAAGTATGCTATTACGCAGCTGATGAACAACATTCTTGTGTACGAGCCGGCAGAATTCAAAAACATCTCTTCGGCTAACGAGTTAATTAAAGCACAAAGAGAAGTTTGGCCAACAAAAATTCTAATTACACGGTATAATTGAAGACAGAAAACGTACACACTGGCATTCATCATCTAAAGTCCAATTTGTTATTTCAATCCTGGCATAACATCGATAAAAACTCTCTCTCTCTCCCACGCCAAAAAATAACAATTTCAAGCGGCGATTCCCACGCCGGCCAAGCGCACGTGATTTTTGGTGATGCAGGTGCGGCGCCGCCGCCGCTTTAAACCCCTCGCTTATGCTGCGCCCGAGCGAGCCACGCGTACAGTCACGCGGATAAGGTCAGCCACATGGGAGGATTTCAAGCGGCTTCGTTCGCACAAAGCCTTTTGCCGCGAGATAAGCCAATAAAGCAGGTGTGCCGAGGTCACGGGTCAACCTTTCCGCTCGTCTCTCCCCGTTACTTTTTTTTCTTTCTTCTCTTCTGGCGTCGACAGAGAAACCCGCGAAAGTTTCTTCTTCGCGCGCGCGCTCGGCCATTTGAATAACGATACGATCCGATGGCTCTTTTTCTAATTACGAGAAAACGCCGGCGAATAAATTTGCTCTCTCACTCGCTCGCGCGCAAGCTTTTAATTAAACGTGCGCTCGCACTACGAGAGCTGCCTGCTGCTGCTGTTTCTCGGAATTGAATTTTCGAGATTAAAAAGCCACGATTGGCAAGGAAACCCGATACCGCTAACGAGAATTCATTATCCTCATTTTCAAAGTGCCGAGTTTTCACTTTTGCCAACCCCTCCCCCTCATCCAGCTCTCTCTCAGTGCTTTTGCGTTTTTGCAAGCGCGCGACCCTAATGAATTTAAAATGACCGGTTACGAGGTGGTGCGCACACGGTGTATCCCTTTTTTACTCTCTCTTGTTGGTCCTCGACGCGCGCGTTATCACTTTTTCGCGATATAAAGATGCAAATGATTCTTTAACGCGCGGCTCCGCTCTTTTGCAGCAGCGCCTCGTCGTGTCGTTTTTTGCCCTCTTATATTCTCTGATACAGCGCAAATTTTTCGAGGCACTTTGTTGACGAATCGCCGGCCAAATCGCTTTTTAATGACGAGCCGCGGCGCGACGGCCCCCGTTGTTGAGAGTTTGAGTAGTCCTGCCTCCGCGAATTCGTTGTTTTATTTCAACGGCTTTTTTTTTTGTTGCAAAAGCAACGCGCAAAAGAAAGAAGTCTCGAAGTTTGAAAGAATCTCTCGGTAACACGAGTTGAATGAAATAAACTTTCGGTGAACTACTGAGTGTTTTTCGTGCTAATTATTTTCGAACTTATAATGAAAAAATATTAAAGTGATTTTTATTTATTTTCCTTTTTAACGAATAAATAGTATCGAAACTGCGCGGTATAGTTTTGTAAATTCCGATGAAATCGAAAAAAGACAGAAAAAAAAACAAGCAATGTTTTCCAAGCACTCTATTTATAGAGGCGAAATCTCACTTTTCAAAAGACTCGCGTCCTCGTCGATGCTATCGCGAACTTTGAATCTCAGCGAGTGATTGATGCTAATTGAAGTTTGAGTGTCGCGCGCGCGCACGGCATTGGTCAAAGGCAAACACGATTTCTCTCTCTCTTGATGCGGAGTGGTCCGAGAGGATAGGGAATAGCCTTTTATACCCGCGCCCTCTAATTAGATAATGACGCTCGAGTAGCGCGAGCTTCATTTAAATTCAATGAACTTTTCAATCAATCGTGCGCGCAAGTCTGAAAGAAGAAGAAGAAGAAGAAGACTGGCGGCGCGGGTGAGCGCGAGCGAGCGCCCAATTATCGCACGGCAGATGCAAAGCTATCTCTCCGGCATCTCGCAGCCTCCTCTCATTCTCCATCTCCTCCCATGCAAAAGGCCTTATATATACTTTTGCTGTGGCTTGTCCACGCGCGCGCGCTGCGAGAGAGAGAGAGAGAGAGAGAGAGAGAGAGAGAGAGAACGCGCGGATGTGCAGTAGCGACTTGGAAGTTAATTTAATCTCCCAGTGAATCGAGGAGCCGAGACCGCAATAACATTGGGCTTTGGATATTTTATAATGCCTCCTTTCGCTGCTTCCTTACATCGCCATTATGCCGATATTTTACATTCTCAAAAGAGAGTCCCGTTTTCGCTCCGCGGATCCTTTTTTTTTTCCTTTCCTTCCGAGCGAAATCGCAAAAACGTGTAAATTCGAGCGGAATTTTAATTTAGCGTATCGGACGAGCGAGAACTGTTCCGCGAGCACACACAGACACACATCCCTCGGAAAAAAATTAACTCTACCTCGCCGATTATAAGAAGCTCGATTTATATCGCTATTCCGCACGCAGAAACAGATTTCTATCTTTCTCTTCTGCCGAGCCTCGGCTTTTCGGCCCCGCGCGGCGACTTAATTGCGCCAGGAGATGGCGCATTATATTCACGTTACCTGTCACCCGCTCGGCCTCTACCACACGGACCTCTTTCTTTCCCATAATTAATTGCGTATTCATTATAGACCCACTTTCCGCACCACCTTATCTCTCTTCGCAAGAGACCAACAAAAAAAACATATGCGGATTATACGCGCGTGCGCGCAGTTGGCTAGCTACCTAATTACACGTACGAGACTTAGACAATGTCCATTAAACTGATTCTCCAGCGAATATAAATTAGCCTCGCGAGGAGGATCCAACTGGAGCAGCGGCACGCAGCAGCAACCCCCGACACTTACGAATTTATGTGCTATCTCCGTCCGCGAGAGAAGGCCATTCGTAGAACCATTAAAGCATCCTAGCGCCGCCGTTGCGCCGTGGCCTTCGATTCGTCGCCACCGCCTACCCTTTTTTTATACTCATATACGTGCGTGTGCGTGCGGCGTATTCGTGGCAGCCGTGTAATATGCGTCAGAGGAAGAAGAGAGGATGGAAAGAATTATGACTGTTAATTACTCGATGGGGGCCTCTCTCTCTCTCTCTCTATCTTTTTTTCTCTCTGATTAGTGGGGCATTTTAGTTAGCACCTGCAACACAACCTTCTCAAAACGCTGTTTCTGCTCCACGGATGAGACCATGTGGTCATGGGAATCTGAGCAAGTTGAAACTTGTAGCCCACCGTACAGTTTGGTTTTCAACAGATATTTACAAAATAAAAAAGTTACGTTTAACAATTTTTTTTTTCTGAAATCAGTGTATCAGTCCTTTCATTCGACGGAAAGTCAATTTATTGTATTTTTAATCAAACTGGACTTGAAGTAAAATTGATTTTTTTCCTCTATAGTCATCTCAACCTTATACGATTTTCGTTATCTAAACCAGAATGAAGAGAAAATAAGTTGAAAAAAGGCATGTGTCTTTGTAATGAGCTTTTGCGAAAATAACATTTATTGTTCATCTATTAACAAGGATTAAATATTTTTGTTATTGACTTCAATCACAGCCAATATTTTTTAATCATATCGCTTCCTTTCTCACCAATCATAATTGCTGGTGCCATGGTGTTAGCTCTGGTAACTCGGGGCATAATCGATGCATCGATAACTCTCAATCTACGAATGCCACGGACTCTCAACTGTGGATCCACCACTGCACCACGATCGTACCTTGGTCCCATTTTACAAGTTCCCGTGCCGTGACCCCAGTGCACTACATCGTTCTTAACTAAACATCTCAAATAATCATCACTCTCGAATTTGAAATTTTCACAACCAGATGCTGCTTCAGTGGACAATTTGTAACCTAGTCTTTTCAAAGTTGAAGTGTTGGCGACCTTTCTAGCAAATTTCAATCCTTCAACCAATACTTCTATATCTCGTGTATTAGCAAGATAGTTTATTCGAATATCGGGCTGAGTTCTTATAGGGTCAACACTATTCAACTTGATCGAACCGCTTGTTTCAGCTGTCACCAGAATTGTATAAATGGTTACATTACCAAGAGGCTTACCTAATACTCTATCTCCTAACTCGTACTGGATGTCAGCAGCTCCTAACTTATTTTCGTACTTAGTTTGATAAAACGCAGTAATAGTTATAAAGTCTTTCTTCGATGACATGGGACCTTCGTGTGTATTAAGCCATTCTACCAAACGGCTCTTTATTATTTCATCACTTGCAACCGGAAACTCATTATTGGACGAAAGTAATTTGATTGGCACCATAAAATGATCCCTTAGATTCAGCCCCACGGGTAGGTCTTGTACTACTGTTATATTTAACTTCTGTAAATCTTTTTTGGGACCAATTCCTGATAGCATTAACAGTTTCGGTGATTCTATGAAACCACCGGACACGATGATTTCTTTTTCAGCAAAAGCTTGCTTTTTGACCGTCTTTCCAGTATGGTTGATTTCATATTCAACCCCAATTGCACGTTTTGCTTTTTGATCTATAATAATTTTTGTCACGCGAGCATTTGGTCTAACAAATAAATTGGATCTTTTTCCTCGAATAGGCCTAATGAATGCACCATTCGAACTCAATCGAGAACCATGCACGTTAGTGAATTGCATTCTACCAACGCCAATTTGATCGCCTTTGTTATAATCTGTTTCCTTCAGCCCCGCTTCTTCGAAAGCATTGATAAAATTTGGCACGAACTCATTTTCCGTGGGAAATCGTTCGACAGTCAAGTATCCGCCGACACCATGATAACTAGAATAATTAGCAAGAACCTACGGAATAATAAAAATGCAGATGTTAGTAAAGCCTCGAGAAATGAAAATTTAATAAGTATGTTATAAAATAATTACTTACTTGGGGATCTCTTGCGTTTTCAGACTTTTTGAAATAAGGCAAAACGTTTTTCCAACTCCAGCCTATATTTCCGCTTCTTGCCCAACCATCATAATCAGCCTTACTTCCGCGTGCATATGCCAGACCATTCATAGAACTGGAACCACCCATAACTTTACCTCGTCTATAAACTTCGGATCTAGTGTCATTTGTACGATAAGCATAATCAATACTACTGCCGAATATGAAATCTTGTAATACTGGTACGTCAGTAGCAAGTGGTTCTTCATCACCGCTCTCTAACAATAAAACCTGCAAGATCACATTTATCGTATTTTTTTACATCGTGTTCTTGGTAATATGTTTATTTATTTTAAACTGAACTTACCTTCCAATTTGATTCTTCACTCAATCTATTAGCCACCACACATCCAGCACTTCCAGCTCCAACAATAATAAAATCATAGTGCGTCTGATTCACGTTTTGACTTGGATATATTTTTTCCAGAATCTCATCATTGGACCTTGCAAAGTATTGTACTAAAAAGCACATAAGTGTTAATGGTACTGATTGATTGCTCGAGCTTTCAGTGCAGCTTCCGTCATATCCAGCTGGTTGCCAAACCATTTCAGTACGTTCAAGTATGAATCCGAACTTTTATTTTCTGATTCCTTGAATCGTTTGTGTGGCTCCTTTTATAGATTCTCTTATCTTTTATCGCGCGTGCGCAATAACCAATGTTCTATTTATTTTAAATACAAGTTTTTTGTTTTATTTCTGTTGTGTGAGCGTGTTCTTATTGTGACAGCTTTTGTTATAATGAAACAGCTTCAGGTTATTGATCTGTTCTTAGCTTTTCACAAGAAGCACACATTACTACGACCTCTTCCGTATTCTTATAAATGTTGTATCTTATTTATTATTATAATAATAAATACATTAACACAGCAATTTCTATCTCATTAACTCAATTAAAAAATGTGTGAAATAATTATAAAATGAAAATAATCATTAGCATATGAATTTTTCGTGAAAGTTCATTGCCGATTAAAAGTCTTAATTTTAACAGAATTGGTCATACGAATATCACAACGAACAAGAAGCAATGTCAAAAGCGCCGCTTCATTTTCATCAAATGCTGTCAATTTATATGCAGTACTGTGTGTATTTCAGGAAGATTTTTGGAATACTACAATATTAGTTGCTCAAACTTTGATTATACTTTGTTCCGCTTCAACAGCCTAGATATTTTTCCTTGAAAATGTCCTACAGTTGTCATTTAGCTCAAAAATATTATCATAAATAACTTTTTCTATCTCTGCCCACATATGCGTGAAAAAGGTCGAAATTCAAGTATCTCTGCAAAATTAGTTCAATGATACAAATGTTATTCGAACACTGCTTGAATTAATGCTTTCCAAAAGGTTAGTTGAAACAAGTAAATGTTACTGGGTTCCTGCCGTTTTCTGAATTCTAAAGTATAAGGCAAGCTATCTTCCCAGCTATTTTTTTTATTTACAGAAAATAGTGATAAAATTTGAAATATCTCAAATAAAATTGAAGAACCTCGTTATTACGCAGTTTCAGAGTCATAAACGGGGAAAAACCTAAATTATTATCATTGTTCATTAATCTTTCTTATCGCGTGTGAAGCCCCTACTGTGTTGTTGTAAATAGCTGTTATCCGTATAAAATTTGACGACACAAGATCGAAAGTTTATCGTTATCATTATGATCTACGTAAACGGGAAACATTTGAAACATGCAGCTTTGATAACGACAATTAATTTAATGTAAAATGATAGATATTAATGTAGTCCTATCACGAATCACTAGTCAAAGCCACAACTCAGTTGAAAAATTATAAAAAAAATATTTATTCGTCTTTTACGTGATTCACAATTTACAAATACTCGAAACATAAACTTTTACATTTCCGTCATAATTTATTTGAGTCTAATTTTTATGAAACAATTATCTGAAAACTTGATTTGACTAGCAAAATAGTCAACCTAACCTCAACTTTCGTGTTTTATTATTAATAACTATTTTTATTCCGCGACGATTCAATATTTTCTAAATTTGAGATCGTTTCAAATTACTTTAATAACACACACTCAATTTCTTATCAAAATCTCTTGTGGACAAGTAATCAAAAATATATATTTTACGATGCATAAGCTAGGCTCGCCATAACAGACTTTGATAAGCGTAACGCTTTTAAACTAATTTTACTATTTGAAATGCTCGATGACCCTACTTGAAACTTCGCATACTTGTTTTAGAATATATCTAGTTTCATTACATACATATTTAAATAAGATACATGTGATGATTTTTCTACGATTCATAATGCGATACGCGTCATAAATAAAAATGTAAGTAGCGTTGTTCGTGGAACTTCTGCACAGTTTTCTCTGACATTTATCTTGTAAAAATTTTGTAATTAGGCTCTGCCCGTCTATTTTCATAAAATAAAAAAAAATAAGATCCCTTGTTTTTGATTTCATGATAGGACTATCTTAAGTTGTCTTAAAAAGAGAATCCATCATCAACTAACAAAGAAATGAAAACAAAGAAATTCTGTACAGTAAAAGTTAAGTTAATTATCTGCTGTGTTGGTGTGCAGCTCATGTTCAAGCGCCTCGTAAAGCCGCTCGCAAGCTGTCTCGTCGGTTTGGCCGCGAATAAATCGGCGTAATTGATAAGCGGCTCCCTCCTCGTTCGCTACGCCGACACGATAATGAAGCTTCACTTTCTTCGCTTAACCTTCTTCGACTCGAGAGAGAGCGTCATTATCGAAAACACGCTTAATTGTTTAACAACGCGCCGGGGCGCAAAATTAAAAACGCTCTCTCCCGGAGTATAGATTAAAAATTACGCCCTACTCGTAAATCAAAGGGTTGTTAAAAATTAATTGAAGGTACTACACACCCGTGCAGGTAATATAGTATTGAAGTTTTACTCTTTAAGTTCACCGACGCTGCAGCGTGTACAAAGCGAGGGCGTTTCTAACCTTCACTTTTTCAATTCGTTCATCGGCTACCCGCACACTAATTGCAAAATTCGCACGAGGGGTAAAATCAATGCGTATAAGTTTCAACCTACACAGCTGCTGCAGTTGCTACGTGGGCTTGAACATTTTTGGCGACGACCACAGCGGTGTGTCTGTCTTCGTCGCGCATTCTTGCTTTCGAGGCACGTAATTAGTCTTTTCTCAAGGGATTGCGAGTCACGATCAAGAAGGAATGAGTTTATCGGAATGGCAGCCACGACTGGGAAACACTTGATTGATCTTGCGAGTGGCACGGCATTTCTTCGCGGAAGTGCCAATTAAAATTTTCCCTCTCGCACTCTGAAAATTTCGCGTGAGTGCGAACAGGTGTGCGGCGGCGACACGTTTTCCCGCAGCGTGAAAAAAAACATGAGGTGCGCAGGTGTTGAGACAGAAGTGCGGAGAAAAGAAGAGGAAGAAAAAGAAAGAGAAGAAAATGCTAACGAACGTAACACGCCCGCATTCCGCGGCTGCACGCGGCGTCAATTAAACGCGGGGATTTAATTGAGATGTGTCTATTTGTACAGACTCGACAGCCTGTGATTACACAGTGCGGCGCGAGCTCCACGGCCCGTGTAATGCGCTTATAATTCTTGGATTTTAATCGGCAACAACCCGGTCCTGCCGCTGTTATGCGGCATCAATCCTCGGTAGTGTGTACTTTGATTTATATTTGCGGTGTAATTACAACGGCCATGTATAACGCCCGTGAGTCAAACACATTCTTACTCAGGAAACATCGTGTTATTCACAGTTGCAGATTATATCATTGTCGCAGATGAAACATTGTCTCAATAAATCTACATGTTTCAATATTTCGTACTCTTGAAATGAATTCAGTGTATCATTACAATACTCCACGATAAATCGACCATTCAATATTACTAATTTCTGTTTTACTGCTTGATACTTTTCGAGAAAACAAATTGATACAATAATCGTTGTTTTCTTCAATTTCACGATAGATAAATGAAAGAATAGAACGTTCACTATAAAAAGTTAAAGCACAAAATAATCAAAAAAGCTAAATATATACTATCATCCGACTGCTAATACGAGTCCTTTCCCAGCAATTTAATCGAATCAAATGCATACAAGAAGATGCGCAGCTTACATAAGTGGCAGTTTCTCGCGACGATGCGCGTACACACGACACTTATAATCCTCGCAGGCGCGAGAGTCGCCATGGGGCTGCCGATGCTGCCTGCCTGCAAAAAACAAATACGCGCGAGAATTCGCGAAGGCGGCACCTCGGTTTCTCACTCTCTTTCTCGAAAATTGCAGCAGCCAGGAAAAAAAAAGAAAAACACAAATGCGCGTGCGCTCGGCGACAGTGATAAATCACGCATTGCAACTCGCACTCGTTGCTTTCCAAGACAAATTGGTCCCTACGCACACATACACATACACACTCGCGCGCGCGCGCGGGTAATAATATAATTATACCCAGGGTGAATGCGAGCGTTTCAGTTGCAGGCCTTTCTTGCGCGTAGTTTATCCGTTGATTTATAACCTCGCGGCACTTTTTGCCGGATTTCAATATCGAGCAGCTCTGATCTTCACCGCGACTTCATAATTCCACGTAGATCGCCGTGGGAAAAACGATAAGGAAGAAGTTTAAAAAAAAACGTTAGCTGCAGCTGTTATTCGGCGCTTAAAGCTGCAGAAATCGATTTTCGGTAGCCAAGCCAGCGGCAGAGTGAGAGAGAGAGCCGATAGCAATTAATCCGAGAATGCGAGTTTGTCTGACTGCCAGGATTCCACTGCGAAATGTTAATTGGCCGGGACTCCGAATTACCCGAAGCGCGGGGGCCCGCGCCGTTGCCGCCTCGCGCAGATCGATCCTGCCTGCCAAGCGCATGCACTGCGTTAAATCGAACGCCAGATGAATTTTTAATGGATGCTCCGCGCTCTCTCGCGCTGAAATTACGGTATTAACGTCGACTGATATTGCTCAAATGTTTATGAATATAATTTCGGAAGGAGTTTATTTATTTTTGATGATCGATGCAGCGGCAGCAGCATCGATTGAATATTAATTTATGATCCCTTCGAGAGAGAGCGAATACATTCGCGAGTTTATAAACGCGTGCGAACGTTATTATGTGCTGCGGAGTTGCATAATTCGTGGCATAATGCCACTCATCAAAAGCCCGGTGAAAGCCATAAATATAAGCATGCTTCGAACTATATCGCGCGGAAATTGTATTTGATTGTAAAGGTTTTAATCCGTATTAGAACTAACAAGTTCGATCCGCTTAATAAGCCATTGAATTTCACGAGAGCGATTTCTCATATAGTATATTATACATAGTATATTATCGAAAATAATATTCTGTCTGCTGGTTGTTTTTCTTTCTCGTTTATCGATTTATTTATTACTTATAGAAATCGATATCGCGAGAGAATCGAATTCGCGTGAGGAGAGTTGGCTCGCGGTTCGGTAAATCATGTCAATTATAGATTGTATATGATCGCCAAAGAGATTTCCAGATCGGTTTCAGATTGGCTGTGGCTTTTCGATAAAAAAAAGTATATATTTTGACCGCAATATCGCGTCGTCATCTCATAGCTCTTCCGTTTCAGTGTTTCCTCTAACAAACGCGCAGATAAATTGCCAGATGAGGAGGTACATTAAACATTTGAGCTCGATAAGTGTACTTTCTAACTGTATAAAATATTGCTGAATCTTTCTCAAAGAGTGAAAATTCTCAAAATGATAGCATGCGAACGTCTCGTCTGCATATAAAGCTACACAAATGTCGAAAAGGAGGTAAATAAATTTAAAAAAAAATAACAACAATGCCCAGAGATCCTGACGCAATAATTTTGGCTCACGTTAATGACGCCCTCGATCGCAAAATGCATAGGTGTGTGTGCCGCATTTGGTGACAAAGGCTCCATCTTTCTCTTTGCCTCGTTCTCCGTGAAAAAGGATGTGGCGCGTATGCGTGTGTGTGCGTAAGCTTGATAATTGGGTGAGTTGGCGAGGCCAGCTTTATACTACTTTGCGTTTCCTTTGGGCCTGCGCGGCGTGCACGCGGGCGAGAGAGTGACGAGGGCCCGGACAATAAATCTGCTGCCGATCGCGGGTAATTGGGTTCACTCGAGACTCCAACTGATCGTCCCGATACTGTCTGCCGCGTGTCCGTCCGTCCATGGGGAGCGACGACGCGGACGCCGCAGATTCGCCAGACACGAGAAATGTGCCAGGCCTCTACCTACCTACTAAGCTACCGTACTTTTACTCTCCGATGGAGCAGACCAAATATGGCGAGAATCAGAGCTTCCTTCGCTGATTGGCTTTTCATTTTTTTTTATTTCAAAATTTTTGCTCTTTGCTTGAATAAATTAACTTTCATGCAGTTATATTCGACAAACGTATTATGATAATAATAATATATATTTTTATTATAACGCTGAAAATATGAAAATCATAATAATATATACACTCCGTGCTTCGAAAATATTTATTATATTCTTCATCTCCCTCAATTATTCGATGCACTCCGATGAATTCATTCGTTAATTAAATTTGGAATATAATATAAAAAAATTTACTCCTACTACTTTTCATGTTGTTTTAATAAAAAATAATTCTGTTTCAGATTCATTCGTTTGACGTATCTCTAAAAAAATGAAGAAATAATAGAACTTCTTTTTGAAATGGTAAAGTTATTCCAATTTCATTTAATTCCAATAGCAAAACACGATGATACATTCGTTACACAGTGGATCCCCGTGCAGAAAACCAGCCGAACGAAGTTGCACTATAGTGTATCTATAGAAAAAAAAAACAACTGGAAAGGAGAGTCTTGTATCGAATCGCGCCGCAGCCGGTCTATACTTTACGACGTAAGCGCGAGAAAGCGCCAACTCTCCTATTGTATCAAAAACCAGAAATAGGCAGTGAAGTTGCTTGTTGTAAAGCGAGCCGAGGCAATCGTTGCGAAGCTCGGAAGGCCGCTGCACGCGGCGTGATCTGAATTTTATTTCCCCTGAGCGCGGATATCTGTCGAGTCTGTCGGCACATAGGCAAAGGAGGAGAAACGAAGAGAAGAAGAAGAATCAGAGCGAAATGTGCACGCACACATACACTGTCTGACTGAAAAAGGGCTTGGGCGAATCTCTCTCTCTCTCTTGCATGGCTACATAAAGGAGTCGGCGCGGCGGTGCGCTTGTTATGCCGCGGCCCCTCATTCGAATCGAGAAGAGAGAGAGAGAGAGAGAGAGAGAGAGAGAGAGAGAGAGAGATCGTGTCGTATGCAAAACGTCGAATTTCCGAAGCAAGCAGCCCTCCTCCTCCTCTCTCTCTCGTGGGAGTCGTCCAGCTATAAATCTGAATAATAAACGAGTCCCTAAGAAGTCGGCCGACGATGAATTTACGGCGCGAAGGGTTTCGCCACTGCTACGAAATATGGATCGCTCGCTCGCTCGCTCGCTCTCTGGCGCTGACGCGTTTTATACTAAAAGTCCATACGAGAGTCAAGAGAGCTTGACAGTGAGGGACGATGATGCGGACGCTGAAAAAAATGGATCTCGCTGACGGCACAATGAGAATTTTGGAGCGCGCGACCACGAGAAAATTGATCGGCCGCTGAACGAGAAGCTGCTGCTTGCCTTTTCGTTTTGTTTTCAAAAGAACGAATTTTGTGTTTCCGTCTATTTATTTCTTTTTTTTCGTGAAACTACCATAAACGAGAAGATTTGTTTGCGTCAGTTTTATCTTATGCTCGGGAGTTAGCTATCTTATCCTTGGGGTTTTTTTTCTTACCTTTTTCTGTAACGAAGTACAAAGTTTTTTTCCCAGGACACGAGCAAGCTGAAAAGCAAAGCGTGTACAAGGGAAAAAAATGTGTCGCCATTTAGGAAAAACGTCTGTCGCCCAAAAGAAGGAAAAGCGCCTTATCTCAAGCGGACAAGCCAACGCGACACAGCGGAAAGGACATTTTTCGGGTCTCGTATATATAGTCGAGATTTCGAGATTTGGACGAGACTGCTGCTGCTGCTACGGAGCCTGGGAACAGGACACGCGACTGCGTGCACCTGCTCTTGTTTAGTGTACGACGCCTAGTGCGACTAGTTTTTTTTTTCTTCTTCGTTCGGTTCTAGTTTTTGGATATTATAGTATAGGCCTCTCTAATGAATTTGGGCGCATGGCGTGAAATTCCGACGATTTCGTAATTGGCTCGTTCATTAGGGAACGTTTTGTGTCGTCTAGGCTGAGATGATCTTGAATATAAATTGCCTTGAAAATTATATTATACTTAATAACTGCATTTTGTTCGAAAGTAATGTTAAAAAATTCAAATAATTATTCTTCGTTATGCGTTATTAATTTCATCTGCTGAAGTTTGATTATTAAAATTCAGGTTATTACATCCAATAATTCATTTTCAACCGCGAGTTTGCACGATAAATACTGTCAAGTTTTTAATTAATTTTACATGAAAACATCCGTGCATTCGACGATGAAACATTTGCACACGCGGGCATACCACCAATCGGATTGCATTAAAATTCAATAATTCAAAAATCGCGCGTGTAATAAATTGCATACAATGCGGCCATTATTGCACAATATAAACAGCAATTATATTGAATTTGAGAAGAAGAATAAAAAAAAGGGCGAAACATCAAACGCAGCTCTCCCACAAACAATCACGAGTCCAATTACGGAGTCGCAAAATCGCAGGCCATATATCTCGAGGAGAACAATCTAGCGGCATCGGCATAATGCGCCAAGGCAAACAAACAATAAAATTCATATAAATATAATCGGTCGCGAGAGAGAGAGAGAGAGAGAGAGAGAGAGAGCGAGCGAGAAGAGCGTCCTTAAAGCCAATAATACAAAACCGAGAAAGAGAACAGTGGCTCATTCATCATTCGCGCGATCGAGCGAAGAATGAAAATTCCGCGGCACCTGCTATGATTCATGACGCGCGGCGAAGCGCATAATAAACATACGCCACCGCAGCTCTCTCTCGATATCACCAGCACTGCTGCTATGCTGCTCCGCGGCACGCTGTGCATCTTCGACGCCGCGCTCTGCCAACAAGCGCCCGCGCCAACACACGACCGAACGAGACCGCTTTCTTGTGCAGCATAGCCGTTCCCCTATATATACACACGCAGGGCTTTTTTACGCTCCGTGCACGATCGATACGCGAAATTTATGTCGCAAGCTGAGTAAGTGAGTTGTTTTGCACGCTCTGTAAACTCACTCGATCTCCAAATATTTAAGTGGACTTATTTTTACTTGCGATTCGGTTCGATTGGTTTTATTTTATCAGTATTCAAATATATTTAATTATTTTCAATATTTTATATTTTAATGTCAAATATTCAGGTTAATGAAACAAAATTAATAATTTTTTTTTCATTGGAATATTGTTTGCTTTTAGAATAATGCAGGAGAAAGACATAAAAAAGTAATAAAGAATTGAAAAGTTCAAAACTATTTAAAAATTATTTTTTCAATAGTTTTGCAATTTTTACCTGAACGTTGCATGACATTCGAAAGAGAGATATCTATATATAGTCTCTTCCCATAAGAAATCTCAACCCCTTTTGAAGCGTTGCCCAAAGTCAGAGAGAGCACGGCAGCGACAAAGAGGCCATATCATAAATGCAGTTCAAAGATCAAAGGACGTACCGCTCGGGCTCGGCGAGGTGCAAGGTATATAAATATGATGAGCCGCCGCGATATGGGATATACGCGCGCGTGCAAGAGCGAGTTTCGGGCCTTTTTTGTTGCTGGCGCGTGTGCACTGGCGGTGTAACTCACGTCGCTCTCTCGGCCGCCGCTGGCTCTCTCTCCGAACCGATTAGATCTCACTGGCGTTCGCTTTCCTTCTTTACCTGTACCTGTATTATAGTATATACACGCGTGTGTGTCGCCTGCGAGCTTTTTTTCTTCCGCCCTGCCTTTTTCTTTCTTTTTTTTTCATCCTTCAACCCTCATTAGTCATGGCTTTTGTTGCGAGCTTTTGGCTTATGGGCTACCGTGCGCTCATTAATGAGATGCGGCTCTTGCTTTTATAACTTTGCACCGTTGGCCTCGAGACTTATTTTACGCATGGTATACATACTAACACACCGAGATTTTAGCGGAAAATTATATCATAATTACACGGTATTGAATTTTCGTTCGTTAAAAGGATGCTGCTCAATGCTCTTTCGATCGTGAAATTTGAGATTTTCGACGATACGCGAGTAACACAGTGCTTTATTATGCGTGAAATAAGTATCGCGTAACAAAGCCATTCACATTCATTATTATTAATTCAATAATAAAAAAAATACTTTAGTTGACATTGAAACACCGATGAATATATTAAATTGAAGTCAAATTAATTTCTCTGTATTCCGTCATCCATATTGGTATAGCGTTTGATTCGAGTAAAGTACCCAAACTCGATGAATAACGTTATTGAACATGCAATTTATTCAATTCATGAATCAAATCCAGCCATTGTCTCTCGATCTTTCTACAATTTACACAATCAACTACGTGTAATTCACGTTGATTTAGGAATTGACTGGGATAATGCAATGCGCAGTATACGGCGGGCACGAAAATAAAGAGAAATAAATCCGAGGGAGAGAGAGAGAGAAGAACTGCGTTAGAATGAGAATGAAAAAAAAAGTCACCCACGCGCGGGGCAATCGTATAAAAAAAACTTGTAACACGTGTTGTCTGAATAATTCCAAGTCTAAATTGTCGGTGTGTCTGCGCAGCAATAGGTTCTCACGAAAGGTAGAGAAGCCTGGCTGCTTTCTTGGCTCCTGTGCAAGTAGTATTTCATGTTACGTATGCGACGATCGTCCTGGCTATTCCCATCCGCCTGTATGTAGCCAGGGGATTCACAAATGCCTAAGCGGATTCGAAGCGCCGAGAGAATTTCATTAAAACTTCCTCTTTGTGTGTACAACATGTATAATGTCGTATACCTCTGCTATATAACTACATATATATTTATACGTGCATGTCTAAGGATAAGATGTGGCATTCTGTCACGTGCCAAAGAAAACAATTGTTTCTCTCGAGTAGTCGCACTGCAGTGCGGGAGGAAATAGAAAAGATCGTTATCGCATCAAGTTGATATCAAATCCTGTCACATTACCACGTGAGAAACGATGACTTGCCGAGTCGAACAGTGTATTCTCGTGAGAAAAACATTGCAACTAATGAGCGATTACTGAGAGGAATAAAAAAACGTTAATCGGCCGTTGCTGAAAAATTAATTGGTCGTGCGAACGCATTCGACAACGCGATAACGAGTGGCCATTAAAGGCCTTCGCGTTTCGTCGAATTGCTCGGCGTGATTTCCGCTCGCGCGCGCGCACACAAGTAGGTACAAACAGCATGGAATATCATCTGCTTATGGTGCATGCTTGTTTTGTGACCGTGCCACTCTCCAATCATTAGCCGACTAATTCAAATTGCGAGAGAGAGAGAGAGAGAGAGAGAGAGAGAGAGAGAGCTCTCCTCATCAAAATACCGCCGGACGCGCGAATTCCCTCGGTCGCGCAAAAAAGCATTTGCGAATTAACTTTTACGGCGAGCGCAAGCGTTTGCCTTTCCACGGGAAACTTGATCGTTTTACGCTTTAATTATTGCGCGAGCTTCGAGCTTCTCGCTTTTTCGTTGTTGTCGTCGCAGTGCCGCGGTCAATTGAAAATTGTCTTGGGAAGTTTTTAGCTGTCTGCGTGCGAATACCAGTTTTTGTCGAATAATAAATATCTCTACTTCTTCCAATTTACAGCGTTTTCGAGAGGTTTATTCGTTAATGGATATTTTTACGAGCTTTGTGACAATCGAATATATATATATACTTCAATAATTTGCGCTAAGTAGAAAAAAACATTCACATTATTCGTCTCATCGCATATTGACTTTTACTACTTACGACACATCTAATTAACAATTCAAACTCATCAAAGCGAATGCTCCTACGCGATCGCAGGAATAATTGATAAATCCATCGAAGTAGTCTAATGCAAATGCAACGTAATTTAGCCATTAGTCTACCCACTCATTGACTCGTACCACTTAATCAATCTCTAATCAGTTGAAACAGCCAAGCCAATCAAACAGCAGCCGCGGTAAAATCAATACACCAACCCTTGTAGGTACACCAACCACCTCGAAGTTTACTTTAGACACGAACCAACTTTTATCCGAGACACAAACCTCGCGCTAGTTGGCGTTTTGGCCACAAGGGCGCAGCACTTGACTGAAGTCGCGAGCGCGGCACGAGTGGTTCGCGCGCCTCCCACGCGTCCCTCGCGAGCGGACGCATGCGCGTCGCGTGTCTCCCGTTTGCGCCGCGGCTATAAAGCTATGCGCGCCTTTTTTCTTCTTCCACCCAACCTCCTCCTCCTTCTTCTTCTCTTCTTCGTTCTTCTCCACCTCTTTCAGCCCAGACGCGCGCCGCCACCGACCCGCGGTTTCTCTTGCTCTCTCTCTTCTTTGCTTGATAGCTATCGCCGCGGATCGTTCTTTTATGCATTTTACTTTTATCACTTGCGTTTTAAAGTCTCGGAATTTAAAGTGTATTTTTCACTCTAGCGCAACTTTGAAGACGATTTCTTTCTTTTTTTTATGGGATTCTCTGTGATGATAAATACTGTAATCTAGTTGCTGATTTTTATTTCTAACTGTCTTGAATAGAAAGTGCATTCGCGAAACCTTGTTAATACGAGCTTAGAAAACCTTGATTAATTTTTAGTACTGTCCAAACCTTCAATCTTCAAAAATACTACATTCTAATGAACCCCTAATAAACTGTGGATTCTCGCAAAAACACCCTTATATCAAATTAGTGTGTTTTATAGGTAGGAATTACAAAAACGAGTAGTACACCATTACATTTCAATAAGCCGCAAGTTTCATACGCTGTAATTTTAAGCGAATGAAAAAGAGAAAAAACATTATCAGAGCGTTCATTAAGCCGAAATTTCTTCGAAAAAGCTGCGAGAATAATTCGGCATCCGGTAATTTCATGGTCCTCGGAGAATAGCACTTGTAGCGATGGAACACTCCTAATCCAGTCTCTTCTTGGAAACAATGGTCCGCGACGACGACGATATCAAAGAGAGAGTATCATGCTGCTCGCCACGTCAATAACAATCTTTTTCTCTCTTGCGAAAAGCCGCAAATTGGTCGCCTCCGAAAATTATGAAAAATGGCCGGTCGGCACCATTTGTAGCCTCGTAAAATTAGGCTAACGAGAACGAGCCGCGCGGGCTTGTAAAAGAGAGCAGCGAGCAGGCGTATTATACATAAAACGAGCGAGATATATAACTGGGCAGTTGCGGCTCTTAATTTTAATTTGCGCAGAGCGCAGGACCACACACAACGTGATACGCAGAATTCTGGTCTGCGCGCGCGTCTGTATATACATTTATAAGAGAAGCGTATAGTATTCCCACGCTACCGATCGAAGAGGTATCTCGAGCAATAAAACCACCGTTACCACCGACGACAGGTGCGCGCGCGCGCAAAAGCCGCGACAGCTCGGCCGACTATACAACCGAAGGACTCTCTAGGATCCTCGAATTCTCCCTCTCTCTATATATAACGGTACAAGATGTTACATAACAGTATACGATATGATACAAACACACCCTCGCTATAAGGCGACACCATAAATGCGGAAACGCAAAAAAAAAGACAAAAAAAAATAATAATTTCTCCTCTGCCGAAATCCCGGACGAACGTGCGATCCCACGATCTCCCGTGCACCTGCCGCCCTTAACGTGAAAGGCTTGATTCGACGACGACATCAGGATGCGAGCGCGCGCGCGTGATGTAGTCTCTCATACATATATAGCTTATTGTTCGCGCGTTTTGAGCGCGATCGGAGAAATGAAGATATTTTTTGGGACGAGGGTGGATAGATAGAAATCGCGCCATATGGTGCGAAGATTTTTTTTCTTCACATTTCATTTTGCAGCGTCTTTCACGTGCTGAATGAAAGTGCTGTACTCTCACCGGATTTTCGTTTATTTGTCATCCTGTGATGCGAGTGAGAGAGAGAGAGAGAGAGAGAGAGAGAGAAGAGAGAGAGAGAGAGAGATTTGAGGGAAATTTGGGTCACAGGATCGACGCCGTCTGTCGCGACATATATATATGTATATTTTTTTTTTGACTGAACATGGAAATCACTTTATTGTCAGCGCACGAGAGAAAGTGACTTTCCTGTGATTTACCAAAATTGCCAACCTCTTTATGCGCTTCTCTCTCTCCGCATAAGGGTAAATCGTTTGATTGACTTTTTCGATTATTCTTTACAAATCGAATGAGGTCGAGGCGGAAATAACAAAATTGCACTCAATGACGCGGCATGCTCGACCTAGATAATATATAAATTCAATTCAGAGCGAGATATATGAATTCAATTTACTTCGAACGCTTGGCTTTTGTAGTCTGGACGATTTATTAATTTTTTTACCGCAAAGCTTGTCGAAAGTATTTCCACCCACCCGCCAGATTGCGGTCTTTTCTTTCTACATGCGTATGAGGATGCGCTCACTTTCGTAGAAAGCTTGGGAAAGTAAAAGTGCACTTAATATCTATATGCAACTATATTTTTTCTCTCGCATGCACAATAAAAACGAGAGTATCAATTTTGAAGATACCTAGAATTATGCAGTTGGCTAAAAGTTTCAAAATAATTCTCATTTCACTTTTACTTTCTAGAGGGGGAGGAGTGTTTCACAATAACGAAATGTGTAATTTGCCACCAAATGTGAAATTACAGATCTCATAAGTCACACATTTTCCCACAAATGTCTCAATCCCAACGAAAGTAAAAGAGAGGGCGCAGATTATTCTATATCATTTTGTAAGTTCGATTGAAGAACTGGTATAGGAATGATTCCAAATGCACTGCTGGAGGGTTAAAAGAGCTTCCAGTCACAAGCGCCACCGCGGCCAAGTCCGGAAACTGCTTCTCTCGATGGTAAGTTGTAGGTAACTACTGGGTGGATGGAACGCGTCGGTAACATCGATCTCTTTCGTTTTTATTAAACGGCAAAGGTAAGCAAAGGTGCAACTCGTAAGTTTAGACGTTAAATTCTAAACTTATCAAATTGAATTTACGCCCAGGGATGAAAGTGCGCACGGATAATGACTACGTTTAAGATAAAAAAAATTTCATTTTCAAAATGCATTAAGGTGGACGAAGAAACACGCAGAATCGAGGTCGTCATTAACGAAAAAAAAAACGAAGTATCATGACGAAAGTCCTGCTTAAAAATTAACTACACCCAGTTTCGAGCGAAGCGCGCATTACAAGCGCATAAGGAGTCACGTTCATCTTGTTGTTTTTTTTTTGCATGTAATTGAGCGGAAACAGGCCCAGTAATCAAGGACAAGTCGCATCACTTGGCACCTGTTCCCTCCTTCAAAGGAGAAAAATAAAAAAAGGGCTTGGCGTGCGTGCATGCAAATCGCGCTCCGGGCGCGCGCGCGCGCGACATTGTGCTCGCAAGAGCGAGCCCCTTCGAGTATATTACTTTCAACAGGAAGCACATTCCTTGGCTGAGTAAGCGATACCCTGAGAAAACAGTCGCAAGCTCGCCTCAAGAAACCATACAATCACGGACGGACCGGACGAGAAAGACTTTGGTTATTAATGTCCCTACACGCATAAATCGATGCAAATTAAAAAAGTGAACGGTGCGTGTTGTGCGAATTTTTTTTTTTTTGTTTTTTTGTTTTTTTTTTTTTTTCATGCAACACGACGATGAAAGTATTGTCGTTCGATCGGTCGGACAATATTTCCGCTGTCGGTGCGGCTATACCGCCACCGCACGCGCCAGGTGCTGAGGCATCCATGGGAATTGCGCTGATAAATCATCGAGATTCTCACGGTGGCGGCGGTCCACACGCGCCAACTGCTTCTTCGCTGATAAAACCATACAGCAAACACGAGCCGCCCGCTTCGTCTTCGTCCGGCTTCTACTTCTTCCTTTTATCGGCTCTGTTTTGCTTGCTCTCTTTTTTTTTCTTTCTCTCTCGCTCTCTCCTGCGCCTATATATCTATATACATGTATAGGCCGAGTGGCTTGTACAGCGGGATTACAGGGGTTGGATTTGCCTTTGCTACGATGATACTTGACGGGGGAAAAATTGCATCGTTTACCGATTTTATTACAGGAGTACGTGATGAATGGAAGGAAATTTAGAGTGAGCTATAGAAAAATTTTTTTATAGGTTTATTGCTATGAACAAGTTTAGTTATTGCTATTTTTGTAAAGAAAATCAAAATATATAGTTTTATGAATAACCGTACATTACATCATTCCGTAATTTCTAGTTTGTTGGAAATTTACAGTGTTGTTATGTATTCGATTCTTGTAATTTCATTTAATCAGTCACATTCATACTATTGATAACCTTTTCTTTATGTCATTCATTTGTCCAGTGAGTTAGTCATACGTCCAAATTATGTACATACTATCATCAATTAAACTACATTTCTTATAAAAGTATATTGTGCATTTCTTCATATTCAACAAGTATATCGTATTTTTAGACAACTATAATTGTTTTATAATTTTGTACGTGAGTCAGGAGTGGACGAGCGGGTGATTCAATTTTATATTGTTTTACTTATCGAGTATGAGTATAGTGAGAAATTTGAGAGAGAAAGTATGTATAATTTGAGCAAAGTTTATATCATTTTTCGAGTTTATTTGAGCGAGAAGTGGAGTTTGAGGGAGCAAGAGTTTATTCCTTTTGTGTATTTATTTACATGATTCTTGAGTAATACTGAGTGATATAGATTTTAGCGTCTGAGAATTTTGATTAGAGATATTATACGAGAATGTGTGAGTTTAGCTAATTTTATATTAGGCGGAGTTTGAGCATTTGTACGTATGAGTTGTAAGCCACCTGGAGCTCAATCGTACAATTAACTTATACAATAGCATTAGAAAGAAAAATAAAGGTATACGGTAACACTATTACAGAGTTGCTCACTGCCCTTGAACAATATTAAGATTTTAATAATTTTCAAATCAAACTCGCTAATCATCTTGGGCTACCTCTCCGAAATTCATATTAATCAACAACTTCACTAAGATGTTCAAAATTTTCAAGATTTAAGTGTTTGAAAATCGAGCTTTAGTTGTTTCTCACTTTATACCAAAGACGCTCGCTTTTACATATCAAATATTATTTAAGCCCAGAAAACATTATAAAGTTGAAAAATTTCCTGAGATTTTCGACTCAGCATAGCTCTTCAAAGATCTCAGTGATCATTCCTCAATTAAATCATTATTTTCCAAAGCAGGCATTCCAAACTTACTCATTGTGAGAAGATACGAGAAATTCCTTTATAATTTCTCAGAATAGCGATTAAAACGAAACGAAAATTGCCGGCAAATATCCTCGCTCATAATCCTCGCAAAAACCAAAACAAACGCATGCTTCTACATGCGCGGTCGTAAAAAACCAACAAAAAATAACTGACGGCAGAGGCGATGCATGACGGCGTTCCCACATCGATAGCACACGTCGGTAATCAGCTGCAGTAGCATAGCAGAAGCAGAAGCAACAGCAGCAAGCAGCAGTACATAGGTATATAGAGACTCGCTCGGGGCGTCCACCTGGGCCCTTTCCTACCTGCCAGCCCGTTTTCTCATGGCGTGTGACCCCTCACGGCAGTATACACGTCAGATGATGCATGCCAGCCGCCGCTATGTTATTTCATTTTCATTATGCATCTTTGACAAACCTCTGCCCGCTCAGCCTTTTTTTTTTAGTCATTAACCTGCCGGTCAATTTCATACGAAAGCGTATTTAAGCTCATTTTTATTTTTATTTTTATTTTTTTCATCGATATGGTAAATTATTGATTTAAGAAATTATATTTAAAAGTAAGTCTCAAAGGAAAAAAATTGTCGATCATTAACCCAAAGAGATAAGTTGGACAGCCGGGGTGTGTCTTAATTTGTTGTCCTCATTACATACGCAAGCAGTTTCGCCCGAAGTTTCTCATGTGTCCCATAAGGCGAAAACGAGCCCTACTTATGAGCCAATTTAGCATAATCCTGAATTTCAACGTGACGAGTTTACAATGTTGCAGCTGTCGCGCGCAAGAGACACTCATCCGAAATGTCGCCGTACATTGACCCACTCTTCTTTAAGGGGTTGCCCTTGTTAAAACTCTTTTCTCCCAAATGAGTCTCTCCCATATTTTTCCACTACTTTACTTATTTTTGATTACTTTAATTTCCGTGGCGTTATAAAATTTATCGATCGCATCAATCAATTCGATATTGAACATTTGAACCACGTGTCGTTCAATCTCCTCGACAGGAAAAATGGAAGCATAAAACAAATATCGATCGTATCGTCCCCATATGATGCGGCTCATACAATAACCGTCATATCAGCCAATAAATCAAGCGACTCATTGTCGCGATAACATCTGCCGGCATCATCTGCGACCATATCTGTGCGCGGCGAGGCGGCGGCCCCTTGCACAAATCTTTGTACTTACACGCGTCTTTAGGTGGCATCAAGTTTTAGCATAGGTATGGTGCGGCGTGTGTGGGGTCCCTATTGCCCCCTCCGGTTTGACGTCAACAACGGGAGAGAGAGCGAGCGAGAGAGGGGTGCGCGGTGTACAAAGATTCCGACGGATGTATGCATGCATGCTGCACGGAAAGGAGAGCAGAGCGTGCACACACGTGGGAACCCAGAGCGACGGCACGCGCTCGCCCGACCGCGAATGGCCTTGACACCTGGACGAAGTTCTCTCTCTCTCTCTCTCTCTCTCTCTCTCTGTATATGTGTGTGTGAACGTTCGTTCCTTCTCTCTCTCTTTACCTGTTCGTGAGCGAGTAGTCCTCTGCTTTTTTTTCCTTCTGCTTCTTTCTTTCTTTCTTTCTCCCTTACGGGAATCCATCGAAATTCAAAGAGCGCCACGACGTGTGAGCAGGAATGCGCGTGCATGCGGGCTTTGTGACTCACGTGCCGGCCACACTCGTCCGTCAATGACGATGCATTACAAATTTTTTTTTTTTCGCTATTCAACCGAGCGACCGAGGATGCGCGATGGTTGCAGTTCTGAATGGACAGTCGGTCTAAGATTAGGATGTTCTTTTTTTTTGCATGCGAGCGAGGAGAAGAGAATTTTTGGAGCTTGTATGATGCTTCGAGAATGAATTTTTGGTCAATGGCGAAAGATTGGCAAGGTGTATATCGATATTTTATTCCTCAGCGATTTCATTTTTATTTCCAGCTTCTGTCCTGATTAACATTTGGAGCAGATCGGAGTAATTGTAAGTTTTTACCATGAAGTCGATTATGAGATTTACCTGCAATTAAAATATCATTACCTCAGATCGTTTGGAAGTTTTTTTTTATAAAGACATTTAAAAGTGCTACCTAAAGCATTAAATTAAAATGATAAAATGAAAAAAAGCATCCGATTAATATTATCTTTTCAGTGCGCAGCGTTACTCGTAACGGAAGTTCTCCAATATCTCCCCTTCGGGTAATGTAGGAATCATACAGAAAAAAAACCATTGAAAAGGATAACGAATGAACGGTCAACGGTAAACTGTTGTACAGTGTACTGCTGAAACATTTAATCAAAGTAGCCGCTCATAATTAATTATGACGCGCCCCATAAATCTGTTCATAGAAATAAAGACGTACTCAACGTTTTCTTCGCGAGATGAAAACATTACGTCTCCTTATACGTCAAAGTCTTCGCATCAAGGTAAAAGCCCCGCGCATAATATCTCAATTAGTGACTGTCGCAAACAAAACAAAAAAAAAGGCTTATAACAGTAAAACAAAACGAAGGAACGAAGGAACGTCGAGGATCCTTTATCAAATCTGAATGAAGCGGCTAGCGTACTACGTGGCCATATGCTTGCTCGAGAGCCTTGTCTTACGTAATGAGGTCTGCCGCTGCTGCTGCTGCGGGGCTCGTGTGTGCGCAGGCAGCTGCGCTCCCACCGTGAGAGCGCGAGCCGGCAGGTGACGTTGGTCGCGTGCCAAGGCAGCAGCAGCGGCGCGGCGGTGGTGGCGGTGGCGGCCCAGCTGAGCCGCAAGAAAAGCATCTTGCGCAAAAGCCATTGTCCCGTGGACGCCCTTTCTCACGGCTCCCTTTAACACGCCAACTGAAGATCCTATAAGGACAGCCGATTTCCTTGTCCACCAGACATCAGAGAAAGTGGCTTCTTCTTTTTCTCCTTCGCTGCTCTGTTGACTCTCTCACTTTTTTTATATGAGTGGGAAACAGATTAAAGATGAGTTGCTACTTACAGCTTACACACACACAAAAAACGGTAGAATTGCTTTTGAGTGAGAAACGTTATTGGACCTGAGATTTTTGTAAGTAGCGACACGATAAAAAAGTTTTGGGAGATGAGTTTTCAAGTAGCCTTCAAGTGATTGAATAACTGTGAATTCATTCGTTGGCAAATTCGCTCATAGTCACACATTGAACAGTTGTTTTTTTCAAATAATATTTGTAAATATAAATATTCAACTAATGCTCTGCTGGTATTTTATATTTTTCATAGCAGTATACATTGATCGATAAAATATGATCAATAAATATAATAAAAAATTTTTATGTATAAAAATATTACTTTTATCTAAACTCTAAAAGTGCAAAATTTTAATCTATAAATTTTCTACAAAAAAATTTTTTTAACTAGAATAGAAAAAAAATCGATTAAAATACCGCAAAGAAAAGGCGTCGATCGATAAATCGAGCGGCGGGCAGGTGACGCGCGGCACGTGCCGTGATTTTTGCCGGCTCGCGTTCTTTCTCTCTCTCGCTCGCTCGCGCTCTCTCTCTTTCTCTCTCCTTCTCGCCCCTCCTCCTTTTCTCTGCACGTACCCTCGTATATGTTAGTATATACCGTAAGAATCTGAGGAAACCAGACAAGATAGGAAACCCATGGGTGCGAGAGAGAGCTTATGGGAAGTTGTGGAAGTGCGAGTGAGACAGACTGCTATTTGCTATTTTTTTTGACTAGGGCTAAATGGTCACCGCGGGAGGTTCTGTCTGGTTTCCTCAGATTCTTACTGTATACGCGAGCGATTGCGCGAACTGCTCACCTTTCGCAAGATCGCGGCCATTGTTCATTCGAATACCTTGCAACCCCTGGGGCTACAGAGTCAAAACAGCTGATTCTTGCACGAGAGATTTAGGGTGTGCAATTTTTTTTTTCATCTTCTTTATTCCTCGTGGTACTTTGTAGCTACTTTGAAAATACATTTTTCGAACTATACCGCGAGAAAAAAAAAAGGGAAAAGAAGAGAAACCAGGTGATTTCGGTATGTAATAAAAAGACGAACACGAAAATGATGAATTTATGAAAGGGCTGATACATCATCAGAAGAATCGTGAGAATATCGAAAGTAAGAGCGGCAGCTGGAATCGTCCGCGCGCGAAGACGGCGAGTAAGATGAGAGTATACATAAGGCAGTAGCAGGAGCAACAGCAGCAGCAGGCGCGAGATTGCAGGGCCCTGCGGGAATGATGGGAACCTTTTGCATTACGGTTTCAGTTGCATTATCAGATAAACCGCAGAAGCCCGCAGCAGCCGCAATGAACACGTCGCCCGAACGCCAAAGAGATCTGGATCACTGCTAAAGCTGTACTCTCTCTCTCTGCTTTCGTGTGCAGGCTCTGCACCTTCATCCCCCCCCCCCCTCTCCCCTTTCAATTAACGCGGTGTACGCGTGTCTCAGCTTTTTACTTCTTCTTGCCTTGATCATCATCATTCTGCGTGTACTTCACATTATTTTTAAAAAGTACGTGCTTCTTAACCGAAATAATTAACAAGAAGAAAGAAAGTCCCGAGATTGCACCTTGAAAATTATTTCATCTAGTTTAAAAATATTAAACTTTTCCCACGATTATTTTTTAGAAAAATTAAATATTATATCAAGTGCCGATTACTTTAAACTGTAATTTAGTAAAATAAAAGTATTATACCACACTGAAATTTAATCGCGAAAATCATCTAATTAGACTGCATATTGCCCCAACAGACCCGAGAAAATCCATCAGCACATTTCCCATAATAGAGCACTATGAGCCAATCATCATCAGCCAGCTCGCTCTCTCTCTCTCTCTCTCGTAATGCGCGAACCTAATGCAAAACGAGATATCCGCAGGCCAGCATTATGCTAATTGCGCGCGGGGCAAATGGAAGGCGTCGCACGTACGTCGTCATCCTTGCACTCATTGGGGCTCTGGCTCTCTGATCAATATGCTCGACGCGACGCATATACACGTATAAGGCCACATAAGGAGGTGGTAATGGTGACAAAGTGACGAGAGTTCTCACACTTCTACCCCTTCGGCGGCTGCCGATTTCGGCCTTCGCGAAGGAGACACTGCGCCGCCGCGCATATATCGGCCAATTTGCATAGAGCTCTGGCCAGCTGTTTCCTTGTCTTCGCTTTTGTTTTGCATGGGTTTTTTTTTTGCTTTTGGCAACCCCGTGGGGCCTCTAAGCTGCGAGCCAATTGCTGCCCGCTTCGCAGTTTTGCAGAGTAATTGTCGCTACGGCCGCCGCGCGAGTTCAGGATGTTTAAAGATGAGAACAGATGTCTTCCTTTTTTTGTCTTGATTTACAATGATGTATTTAGCTGGGGCCTTCGTTACATATTCAACCTTATTGAACGGTCTTCACGGTGGGTCACTCAATTTTTTTTCTTCGAGAACAGGCAACGAAACAATTTAAACATTTGCAGGCAAACATCCTGTTAAGTTGCGTCATACCTGGCCTAAAATTGACCTATACTACTTAAATGGTAAAGTCAGCCTGTTCATTGACAAAAGCCCACCGGCATTTCACATGAATAAAAATGCGTGTCGGACGATCCTCCGGCTGACGCGGCATCCAACGTAAAACGCCAACGAGAGAGCCTCTCGAATTTCAAGCGCGATAACACACGGGAGTGAGAAAGAGGGCTCAATGAGACTTTATATACGAGCCGCTTGATGCTTACTCACTCGCGTCTTCCTGAATTGACCTTTCCCAGAAGAGAGCTTGAATGAACGCGTCGAGAGTACTACGCGGCTCACTCGTACGGAAGTTTGATATTACGCGCGCGCACACGCGGGAATATACGCGGGCTTATCGCATTCAATTGGAATTTCGCAACCGATGTCAATGTTTACAAGTGTCATCATAACGAATGCACGCGACGATTAGATATCGAATTGTGGGAAAGGAGCACGGATGAACCGTTCAATTTCTAATCATTTTTTTTTTTGTCTCTCGTTCGAATCGTTATCGTCGAAAGTTCGAAAAACCGACTGCGAGGTTTTATTGTGTAGCCAGTGTGACGAAGCGAATCAATCCCAAAGGCAAACATCTTTCTCACCATTGATGAGTCGCGCTCTCGAGAGGAGACGACAAAAAAAAGTCCTCTTTCCATCTTTTTTTTTTCATGCGCGTTAAAAACAACAAAATTAAAGCATCGACAACCACGTCAATTGGCACGCTCGGCACGGAACGAACGAACGGTAGCTTTGAAAGCGTTCGCGAGCGGGTGCTCGTGAAAAAAAAAGCTCGACAAAGAAAGAACGCATCCTCTTTCTCGGGTGTACATAGGGGGAGGGAGTAGTAGGTATCCCACACAATCATCCACGCTCGCGCGCCGTTGCGCGCTCTGCTGACATTTCGTAATCTCGCCGACAGGATACCGGTAATTGGCCTCAGAGTCTATCTCTCTCTTGGACAAATGCTCTTACTTAATCATATAAAACTTGATTTTTTACGAATGATTTCTGCAATCATGCCTACTTACGATGATTGGTCGCGGCGGCGGCGCGAAGCAGTCATCGGGTTAATGAAAGAAAAGTAAAAAAAAGAAGGTTGTAAAATTACCCGTACGTACGTCACGATTATCCGCATATAAGTGTAATAACATTGACTCGCCACACACGTACGCGCAGCGTCATCAATGATAAGAAGCATCTTATCAGTCGCGTCGCGCAGTTTACATGAATGAACGAACAATACGTGGAGTTCCGGTTGTGCGTGCACGTGCCTTCGCAAAATCTGCCGAATCACGCGGAGTCGTCGCGCGCGGCGGCGGTGGCGGCGGCGGTGGCAAAAGAAAAAAACAAAATGAACGAACGTATAAAAAAAGACAGTATAGGAAGCTCTCTCTCTCTCTCTCTTGGACTTGTGTATGCGCGCAGCCTCTCAATTACAGCGGGCAGCGAGCGAGAGAGAGCGAGATTCCCCTCTCTCTCTTTCACTCTTTAGCTTGCGATACATAAGTAGGGCCCCACATCCTCAGCACGCGCGAAGCGTGCCGCAGCTGGCCAAGGTAGTGGGGGGGTCAGAGAGCACACAAGCAAGCAAGCGACTCGGAGCGAGGCAGGCGCCCGCTAGCGATGGTGGGAACGCTGAGCGCCGAGTGTTCTCACCAGGCCGGCTGCTGCCGCCAAGCGTGCGCTGCTGGCTGCTGCTGCTGCTGCTTGCCTGCCTCCTCCTCCTCCTCTTGTTCGTCTTGTTTCGGGCGCAAGGTGCCTCCGCGTATTATGTATGTGTCTGTCTCTCTCTCTCTCTCTCTGCCTGTGTGTATGTGTGTGAGAGACAGCTACCGGGCTCCGAACGAGAGAGCGTCAAGTGCGTGTGGGGGTGAACGATCCTCTATATACCATTCACGCCCGACCATCGCCTCTCTTCCTCTGTTATTACCAGATCATCAAAGGTCCACCTGTCGCTCGCTCTCTCACTGCTATCTTGTTATTTCTCACGTTTGAGGATAAATCAGGAAGCTATATGCAAAATCATTCGATCGTGCTCTCGTTTTTTTTTTAATTTCGAGTTAAATATTCATTTCGTATAAAATGGGTCAGATTTTCTCTCTCTCTCTCTCTCTCTCTCTCTCTCGATCGATGCGCGCGCGCTCCAATTTGGAGGGAACAATCGAGTTTTGATTACCGGCGAGTCAATCTTCATCATGTTTCCCATCGCCAGCATGGAATGAGTGAGAGAGAGAGAGAGAAGATTGAGAGCGTGTCTATGATTACGGATTAATGGCTCGCGCTCTCAACCAAGCTACCGTGCGTGCAACGCCCGTGAGACACACACACATAAAGCTCGAATACGCCTTGATTATGGAGATTTGCGCTAATCGTCGGCGCGTCTGTGCGAGCTTTGTAGCAAAAAAAGCGGGAGATACCTGCTTCTTCTCTTTTTTTATTTTGGTATCTAGACGATTTGATGAGACTGATCTTCCTTTTCTTTTTCAATGCCGATAGGGTAATATCGATGAGATACTGTGCGAAAGAAATTTTGCTGGAAGGTGAAAGGGGTGAAAAAATATGAATCACGCGAAAGTTCGTTGGAAAAAGTGTAATTTACGTACGGATATTTAATTTTAATGCATTGCGTTTTTTTTTTCGGATGTACCAAATATTTGAAGTTGTTATTGCGTTTCGAGGTTTTTACCAAGTTGCGAAATATGGAGTTATATATGCTTGAAATTATAGCAGTAAACGCAATTTTCGTGGCAGTTCAAAAGATATGAAATAATAACGTCTCTTAACTAATGGCGACTCTGAAACGTAGTAATATTTCTCCATTTATAAAAAGAGCACTGCAATTTGAATAATTTTTGGCTTTTATACGTTGACCTTTAAATAAATGTAACAATTCATATCGATAATTATATCCGTGAGAAATGAAATTCGCGTACGTTTAAAAAAACCAGCCAAGAGTAAGTTACTCTTTCTTCTCGTATATTAGTAGTCGCTCACTCTCGCACGTGCATCGATGAAAAAGCGGATATAATTGCAAGCGCGCGTAGCGTGGAAAAGAAGAGGCTCGCGAAATTGCCTACCTCGGCCTCGGCGAACCTTATTTTCGGCAATTAGAACAGAAACATTTCACCTGTACGCACGTGCAGCATCTCTCCCACGGATCGGCGAAATCGCGTTTCTCGAAAGCAACGTCTGAGCGTTAGAAAAACGCGAATTGCCAATAGGGATTTCGAAGCAGCAGTAACCCGTCATTCCGTAGTGCTTCAGTTTCCGGTTCAAATTATCAGTTTTGGCCTCACTGGCTTTTGTTTCGCTGCTGGACGCCCAAAAACGAGAGAGAACGTTGTGAGAAGGCCACGAGGGTTAACCACTTTCGATTCTAAGATTTTTTTTACTGCCCTGCAACTCTCTTTTTGACGAAACTATACGCCTTCGCAATATTCTCGTAACCGTTTGTTTCCCGCGAGTTATGACACTGACGCGCCAAAATAAATATTTTCGTTTTTTTTTTGAGGTTTAATAAAACTTTCTTTCGTCACCATAAAAACTAATCTCAACTTTTTTCAATGTCACCAATCCTCTCTCTTTCTGCGGCATCACTCATAAAAAAAAAAAAAGAAGTCACAATACCAACTAAAAAGTCAACTCCAGCATGCCAGAAAAAAAATCAAAGGAGGTAAAAAAAGAGAGAGAAAAAAACCATTAGTTTTACACCCTTCATTAACCGATCCACAGCCCAAAGTTTTTCCCTCTCCGCGCGCCATAAGCCCATCGTCGCGCGGACAAGCCTCTGCTGCAGTTGCTTCAGTGCAATAAAGATTTATTATCGCGTCCTCGAAGGCTTAGAAAAAAGAAAAAAAAAAGGTTTGTCCATCGCGCGCGCTGGATATGGCTAGCCAATAGCCTTTATACCTGGGCCCTCGTGTGTCGGCCACGCGTCATAATAGATGCACGAGCCCGCATTCTTCTGCATACCTGTCGATCTCTTCTCCTCCCCACCCCCTCTCCGTTCATCGAGCAGCGAGCAAGCAAAACGAGAGAGAAAGAAGGAACGGGGTTGAATCGCAGAAACGTGGGAACTGCCGCCAGGTGATCGGACGTGAACGAGCTCGCGCGCGCCTGCACACGTGTGTGCTGCTGCATGGGTATGCTCAGCAGCAGCAGCAAGTTCCCCCCTGGGAGAAAAAGAGAACTTTTACTCGAGGGCTGCTGCTGCTACTGCTACCGATGAGCGAAGGTAAAAAGGACGCATATGCGCACGCACACGCGCGATACGTGTGTCCCTCTATGCAATTGCATCACGCGACTTCGGCCACCTCTTCAGCTAAAGAAAAGGACTAAGGAGAATACAGCACTGTTTTTTTTTTACTCTCATGCTCCTTCTCATTGTCGGTACGCGTATAGGGGATGGATTAGGTGTCCTTTCAGACTATCTTGAGGAGGTTGATTGATCCCCTGATTTTTTTCTTTCGTGTGCATTGATAAAGATTGAGAAATGTGTTTATTGTAATTATAGACTACACTGGGAATAATTTGGACTATTGTGTATGCTTATAGGGAATGAGCCCTTTCTCTTCGCTTCAAGAGTATAAACTATGCCTGCGTATATTTTTTTCACTCTGTTTTGTATTGTTTTTCAATTTAGTCTTCAGGGATAGATTCGAACATTTCAAAAATTAAAATACAAATTTCAATTATGTCTGAGCAACTTGCAAAATGATAAACTAAAATTGAAGAGAACAAATTATTCTGGTGATCTGTATTCCGAAAGTTCTCACACACTCGCGCTTGCTCGATAACATGATATATATATATATACGATGACCTTATATTGCAGAAACAGGAATACACTGACCTGATTCGATTTCAAAGAGAGCACTAGAGTTTTATGGGCAGTAATTTCAGAGACAAAAAGTCGATTATGCGACCATTGCTTTAATTACTTTTTATACGAGGCTATCTTTTTGGACGATGTACTCGCAGCCAAACTTTCCAAACTACATCTGCTGCCACCGCCGCCGCACGAAATTTTGTTTTTCGGAACTTTCAAAATTATACATGTATGTGATGTATAAAGGACATTTCATGGAAATTTGAGCAATTAAAATTCCACTCCCAATCAATTGCAGCTTAATCGAATTATATAAATAGCTTTATTGCGTCCAGCTTGAAAAACGTGTGAAGCGAATCTCGTGTGAGTCACGCGTGTGCAGCAGCATTCGTCTTGAACTTCAGGCGGACAGCTGCGTTTAAAAATTCTGTGAGTGGAGCAAAAAAATGCATAAAACACGCGCGCGCGCGTGTATTCGAACTTTCTCACGGGCTATAATTTTTAAACTCCGAAAATAACTGCAATCCGGCAATTTTTTAAATGTGAACTTGGAACGCCACCCCCATAATATATCATCAAACGCCCAATCAAGTTGCTCCACTCATATTCTTTTTATTTAATAAAATAAATGTATATTTTTAAAGTGAGAACTTTTTTTCATAATTTAGAGAAAAGTCAATGGAATACAGTTTTTCGACAAAAAATTACCCTTCTCGTAAAATTGGAATCACCCAAACAGTATACAGTTTTAACCGTGAAATACTCCTCCCTCACCTAATACATTACTTGTTTTTTTTGGTCTCAAAAAGCTAAGCCCCGGCGCATTAGTCGTTTTTTCTTCAGTTTTGTCGCGTGTTTACGAATAATGCATCTGCGCGAGCTCCACGTGCGACCCCTTGTCACGAGTTTTTTTTCCAGGTCAATTCAAAAGTCTTCCCTTTGTAACTCTCGACTTCATGCAGCAACCAAAGGAATTTTTTTCTCGTGTCGAAGAAAAACGGCTTATCGAGTTTTTTTTTTTGTTCAATCAGCTTGACATAGAAAGTTTTCGATTAGTGACATTTTTTTTTCTGTTGGTTGCTGTTGGGGAACCAAAAATCCTCAAGCCGAACAATATGAAAAAATCACGAGCCCAGCGTGGGTTTTGGTTTAGGCGCGACACGCTGAGAAACGGAAGTCAAAGTGAAACTCCCACTGGACACTCAACGGACTACTATTGCGGAGTTTCTTCGAGTGTCCCACGACCTTCGACTTCGTCGCAGGTGCATTGAGGGTGTGGGCGTTCCAATTTTAGGGAGGGCGAAACTCGTCTTCTCTCGCTAACTTACTTGGAGAGACTTGCGGTCACACCTATCTATATACCTATATACATATAAGACTTTGTGCCTTCTCTCTAACTAGTGGATGTCATGAATTTCGCGGCCATTAAATAAATCATCCTCCGTTTATTTGCTCAAACTCGGGTAAATCTTGATTATTCACAGCAGTGTGAGTAAACCAATAAACAGGCATCAGTCGACACTATCTCCTTTACAGATCTGAGACGTCGCGAGTTTAAAAGGCAAAAAAAAAACGTAATTTATTATCTGCTGATTGTCTAAACTTGTTTTCTCGTGCTTGTTTTGTAAACCGAACAGCGTGAGTTCTCTCGCCGTAAACGCCTCTAATTTTGGAAGCGATCTCTTCCGTCGTGTGCATGTGGTGGTGGCGGCGGCTGCTGCTGCTGCTCTCCTTTATTTCTTCCCTCGAAAGCTTCCACCTTCTTCTCGCACGTCTTTTCCTTCCTTTTTGGGTTAATGGGAAGGTCGTCGCACAAGCATAAGACCGCCAGAGCCCCTTCCATTATGTCAGCCAGTTGGGATATTTATGGGAAATTACGAATCATGGGAAAAAAGTGAGAATAGCGGAGAAGAAGACGCCCAGTTTCTCCTAACAAAATTAGCGGTTTTTCGAAAGGAGAAGCAGTTACGAAAGTGCGAGTTTGAAAATCGTTCGTTCATCTTCGTGATTTATCTGAAATTGATGAAGCATTGTTTTCGAGTTGTGTAGCTGGAATTGCCTCCGATTCAATTTTTTAATTAATGATATATGTAAGTTATCGCAGGTTTTGAAACCGAGAATAATTATTTTTCATTTCTTTGTTGCCTTTGATTCAATTTTCCAATTAATGAGATGTAAATTATCGCAATTTTTTGAGACCGAACGCAAATTTCCATTCGTAAGAATTCATTCGCAATTCAACAAATTAATCAAATGTTGACAAGTATATCCAGACACATTGGCGTTCGATCATTATACTGCTTTTGTAAAATTAAATGTTGCTCAAACAATACCGAACAATACTCCCTCAAATTGTCGATCATTCAACGAGAATCGATGGAATGCCAAGAACATCAAATTTATTCTAAACGTCAAGAAATTTTTCGAAAAATGACGAGATCAGCCATAAATCCGTAAATCATTAATAAATAAAACAAAGCCCCCATTGGTATCGTCGTGAATCTTTGAAAAAACATTTTTTTTGTCTTCTTCTCCAAAAAATAGGGAGTTGGGGAGCATAGGTCCCGCGTGCAACCAGAGGCAGAAAGGACCGTACTTATTACGGTTACACTTGCCTGGCGCACGAAAACGGGACTGCCAAGGTTACGAAACGCGTAAATTTGGCGTACACGCACACTCTCGTATTGGACGCGTATAGGAGAGCAGATCCGAACGCAATATATATACAAGATACCAGTCTCAGGGACAAAGCTGCAGTTTACGAAGGCGAGATATTATGCGCTAAAGCCTCGAGCTGAACCCCAAATAAAACCATAAACTATGCGCGCTCTCTGCCCCCGCGACGAGGAGTTCAGCGCGCTGTTGTTGGCCTCTCTTCTCTCTCTCTCTCTCTCCCTCTCTCTCTCTCTCTCTCTCTCTCTCTCTCTCTCTCTCTCTCTCTCTCTCTCTGTCTATCCCTTCCCTTGAGACTAATGAACTTTTTGCACTGCCAACTCTGCGTAACAGCTCTATTCAATCTGTCGGTTCGTTTGGTTTTGGAATACAATGTTTACAAATCCACCTTCTAAACCAACATCCACTATAAATCATTCACTCCGTTCTCTCTCTCTTTCTCTTTCTCTCTGCCTGAAAACATTTCGAAAAGGTGGTATACTGCTTCTCTCATCATCACGGGTTTTTAATCACGATAATGAATCGAACGAAAAGAAAAAAAAAAGAATTATTCCATCGTGAAAAGAAAGGAGGCGGTCCCCGAAAAGTTTTTCATTGAAATCGCACTTATTAGCAGGCGCGCCACGGATTACGTAGGCGTGCGGTGGCACACTAGTATCGCGTGCTCGATTAGCACACAGCTGCGTGTCGCTACAAAGTTCCACCGATTATTATCGGAGCAAATATTATTACAGCGCATAGAGTGAGAGAGAGAGAGAGAACGCGATCGATAAGACACATATGTGCACACATACATACGTTCGCCCGTAGGGTAGCTCTCCAGCGTGTTTAACGTTCGTTTGCCAAAGACTCAAAAGCTTAGCGCGAGATTCGCAATCTGCAAAATCGCGCGGATTGTAAAGATTCTTTTGCAGTCGTGATTTCTCTTTTTTTTTCGTTTTGTTTTTTTTTTTTCGCGCAAGGGTCGAGAGAGTTAAAGTCGAGTGTTTGCGATATGTTTGTTGTGATTTTTTTTTCTCTCTTTCGAACACATTGACGTTTTTTATCGCTTAATCTTTGGACGAACGGGATATATCTTGATCTTTCACGCTTTATTTTTCAGCTCTTTTTTTCATACGTGAACGGTATATATGCATATTAAACACGCGTCTATAGCTATTAAAGTTTACCGAGATACGAGACTGATTGCCGCGGTGTATATAGAGTCGAGTCCCCATCTGTTTTGAACGCCAGAATTTTGCGCACAAATAGTCATTGACGCAAATAGATTACGATCTAAATTTATGCGTCGAGTACGTACGCGCGAGCGCTTAAAATAATTCAGTCGACGAAAAAGCGTTCGCGTTTTATTTTTAGCGCTCGCGGAAAACTTTCGTACGGGCGATTAGAGAATTACGGGGAAAAACGGTGTTCATTCATAATTGACGTTGAACAATGTATGCATGACTAATCAAGAATGAGAACGTTCCCGATTTACGATTAAAAAAAAAGACACACAAAGAAGAGACAAACAAATTAAGTATTCGTCGGCACGCGAGTACAAAATTGTTTTTCTCACAAATATACGAACTGACAGATCAAATACTGTGTATACTGTATATATAGCCGGTGGTCTTATACGTTTCAAACATAAGGCGAATAAATCAAGGCTCGTCTACCCGAGAACACCTTGAATTTTGCAGAGTGCCTAGTTTGCAGGGCTCGTTTTGAAGGTGAGAGAGAGAGGAGGGGAAAAAGAGGCGCTCGGAGGTAAAAGTTTTCCGGTGCAATAATCGCGCGCCGTAAAAGTTTATCCGTTTATTGCCGCGGCCATTACCTCCTGAAACGGGGCAATAACTGATTTCGTCAACAGTGCGTTCGGCCGTTTATTGAGTCTCTGCCTCGAGAGCATATTTTTTTTTTGTTAATTGCTTTATACATTTACGAGCAGGACTCAAAGCTGAGAAGCGTGCCGGGGACCAATCGTCGGAGACGCGTGGCTGCCAGTACCGAAGGACTTGCTTAATGTCTTTTTGAGTTTGCTATTGGATGTATATTGCTTGCGACCGGAACTGTATAAATTGCTTTATTTGCTAGAGCATTTACACTTGTATTGTCGACCAAACAAACGGGCACGTGCTCTTGGCTCTTTCGTTTCCTTTCTAAAAAAAATTGTTGAAAGTATTCAAATAAATCCATCAACGAGTTTTTCCACTAACTCAAAATCTACAGTATCCGATAGAAACAAAAAAAAAAAAAAAAGAAAAATCTAGCCGCAAACTAGTCACGCAGAAACTGTTCCGTAAAAACTTTAAAAATCAAACAAGCGCACCTCACCCACGTCAAAAAGAAAAAAAAGGATTCCACAGTAATCGAAGAGAAGTCGGCTTGAGATGAGAGAAAAAAAGGAGAGAATAGACAATATTTATTCATCAAACATTGTTAAATAAAAGAGAGTGCGAGAAAGCAAACAATCGTCTTTATAGAATATCTATAGTGATACATAGGAAGCATGGGAATTTCCTCGTGTGCCTCGGCATGCAATGGGTTTGCGCGCGCCGGCCACACTTATGACGTGCGGCATGCACACATGCGCTCTTGTTTGCCCTTCCCGCTCCCCTCCCCCCATCATTGCCGCTGCCGTCACATACCTTTACGCAGTGTACATGATCGGTGCCTATACACAGTCTCTGTGGGTCTCCCCCCTAGCTGCTTTTTTTTTTCTTCCTGCACACCGCGCGCCATCGTCACTTTGTCTCGCTCGCTGATTTCGGATGCCCGGATGCGCTGCAATTCGCGATCATTAAAAATGGAACTGTGAGAACGCCGCTGCACGCGCGTGCAAGCAACTCCGCTCGCGCTTTTTTTCTTCTTCTCTTCTCTCTTTTCTTCTTTTGAGTATTTATTGTTGGCAGGTGTTTTCGAATGAGATGCGTCTGATTCTTCATCTTTTTTTTTCTCTCCCTCTTTTTAGCGGATTGCGTAATTAAAAAGCTATACGTGATTTCAGTTTCAAATTTTTGTGATTAAGTGTTTTTGATTAGTTATTCTGACGTGCAGTAGATTCTGTATGCATTACGAGAATGGATCCATAGATAATTGCGTAATTGTTTTTTTAAGAACTTATTATCGAATGGATTAGCATGTATTTCATTTTTAAATGGCTTCGTTATCGACTTTCGAATGAATAAATAAAAATGATTCTTTTTATTTGACAAATAGCTGAATGCCCCCGTTGCAAAAGCAATAAGGCGCTTTTTTGATCGAGCTATTATCTTTAAATTTGAATAATTAATGAACCACCGTCAAAGTCTTAGCTTGATCATCTAATTTTATCCACCAAAAATAATAATTTTGTCGAGTATCAAAAAGGGTTATGACTACCCAATAATCTGCAAAGTTGTAAACAAATAAAAGAAGGCGAGGTGAAAAAAGAAAAAAAAACAGTTAAAACTGCGCATTCCCACGGACCGCAAAAACCAACAACAGCAACAGCAGCAAGTAGCAGATACCCGATAAGCAGTGGCTTTAAAGTAAAAAAGCTAAAAATTATGCCAATAACAAAATTAAGCAGATGTTCCGTGGAGCCTGAGAGCGGAGCTCCCCTTGCAGCACACACGACGAGTACAGGCAGCAGCAGGCGGCGTGAATTCCCACACATCAACAGGTCCGCAAGCCAAGAGAGCGAGAGAGAGAGAGAGAGAGAGAACGACCCCCACTCTGCTTCCCATTTAAGTCCCCACCGCTATAGGCGGCTTATAGCTGTTGCTTGCTTTACTCTCCCCCACCACTACCCTCCACCGGCGGCTCGATGCATCGGCATGCGATCTTCCGACTGCCGAAACGTCAAACAGTTATCCTTCGCACCCCGACTCGGACTGACGGTCCCTGCTTCGGGAGCTCTACAAAACTCTATACCTATACCTGAGTCCTTAGTTGACTTCATTCATCTCAGTGATCTCAGAGATATAATCCAAGTTTTTTTCAAAGTGCACAGTGACTTCTTTCCACGCAAGTTCTCTTCTTGTTCTTCTTTCTTGGGGAAAGAATTGATTCGTTAGAAATTCATTGTGATTATTACTTTACCTCGACTTGGCGCTGTGTGATTATTTGACCGCTCAAATGGTTGATTACTACAGTTGCAAGATGTCGGGAAGCGACGAGGAATTCGAGCCCCAAATTCAAACGGGCATGTCCAAGGCTGAATTGCGAAGGGTAAGCATCGACATTTATTTTCATCGTTAGAATTCACCGGTTGCATCAGTTTTTTTTTAATTCGTTCGACTGTGTCAACGCTGAAAAAAAACAAGAGAAATGGTTTCTTATCACTGAGAAACTTAAGTGCGTTGACATTGTCTATAAGTGTTTCTGACAAACAGACGGTAGATAAGAGTCGAAGGCGCCAACGGGCACTCGATGAACCAAACGTGCAAAACGCAGAAAAAAAATAAAACGACAGTCCGGATAAAACGTGCGAATGTCGCGCAATGTTGTTGGTTTTCACGCCACGTGTGAGCTCCACACGTGACAGCTCGGTCGAGACTCGCCGCACGCGCGCGCGCGCCTTTTACTTTACTCCACTGCCAGACGAAACGACTAGCCGTGTCACTTGATAAGACGACGACTCCGAAATGATGAAAAAAATACTGTCTCTTTCACGCGCGCTATATTATCGAAAATCAACTGGTGGTTTTTCTTATCTCTAAATGAATAAATCACTGATGTTACAGAGCAATAAGCCGATAATGGAGAAGAGACGTCGTGCGAGAATTAACCAGTGTCTCGACGAGCTCAAGAGCCTGATACTGGAGGCAATGAAAAAAGACGTGAGTACTCCCCATTTGCATTTAAAGAAAAAAAAAAGAAGGCGATTTTCATCACAACAATCAATTGTGAAAATAGGTCGCAATTTGAAATATGTGTCCGCGAAAATGTAAACAAGAGATAACAATGTTTGGGATGTGTCGTCATTGCTCACTACTACGTCGTGCCATTCAACTCGCGCGATCGAGCGTAGAGTTACCGCAAGCTGGCGGCCGGGGGCTCGGGTGATACGCGAGTGTGTGTACCGGATGCTACGATAATATACCTCCCTACACACATAGTAAGCGCGTATACATCGTTCGCGTATTTGCGCGCGATCTCAGCAACGTCATCGCGTTTCTTTGTTATTTTTTTTTTCAAGTTTAAAACACAATTCAATAAAAATTTGTTTTCCGCTTTACGTCGGCGAAGAACCAGTCGTCGAATGATAAAATATTTTATTGATAATGCCTCGGCTCGCTTTTTTTTACGTAACACCTCACGCTCTCGACACCTGTGTAAATCGTCGGCGTACTAAAATAAAACACGTTAAAAAAAATTCATGCAGCGCTTCGGGAGGAACAAACAGCTTGATAGACGCGTTAAATCAGATCGAAAGGGGGAATCTTTCTCTGTCGTTCGTGCAACGACATTTGTTTTTTAGGGGGAGCAGGTTTTTGTTCTACTATACATATATACTTCGTGGGAACGTAGTTCGCGCGCGCGCCATCAATTACGCGCTCACGTATTTATCCGTGTGTGCTTGTATGTGTCACCTACTCCGAAAAACCAGTCGCGAGCTCGCTCAATGGAACCGAAAGAATTAAGAAAAAAAAAGAGCTGCCGGTAGCTCAATTTTCGTCGACGCGTGCGTCTATATTTAGCGACATGTGACCGAGAGCATGGCTAATTTTTATGACACGGACGAATCATTCAATGAACCGCCGCTTTATAAGCGCGCGCGTGTGTGCTGTGCACTCATAGATCGGAGTTCATACGGACGCGACAGATTGATTTCTCAAGATCGCCAGATGACTTCCGCTACCTGCGCGCATCTGTCGCCCCCCGCGTGCGTGGGAACCTCCGAATAATTATCGGCTCGAGAGGGCTCGGGTTCCTCCTTTGTCGAGCGTATCATCTTCAAGGGATCCCTCTCTCTCTCGCTCTCCCTCTACTCGAACGTGGGAGCGCCCCTTAAAAAGTGGCAGGTGTACACGCGTGCTTGCTCGAGCTAAAGTGTTATTGTTGACAGATTTCATCGCTGATTTTTCCACCTTCTTTTTCTTTATTTAACTTTCGGTCAGCGCAAAGAAAGAGACAAGACATTAGTTGAATTTTCAAGCCTGACATTAGCAATTCAAGGAGTGTCGAGGCTTCCGTTCCGCCGCCGCCGCTTGCAGCATTTATGTATATGTATGTGTAATACGTGATGAGCACGCGCCCGAGTGTAACCGAGCCCGTAAACACACGGCAATACACACTATCCCACGGCCTCCATTGTCAAGTTGACCAGGTCCACCGTGAAAATACGTGGCGCGTCGTCGTTGCACAATGCCGCCCCCGCGCGCCCCGAAACCCTAAAGAATAAGAAGCTGAATCACTCGCGAGGGGGCTTTTCCTCAAAGACCGAACGATCTTTTTTTCTCTCGAGACGACGTAAAGGTTCCCACGCGAGCCCCTCGTATATGTATGAGGAAAGAAAAAAAACGCCAGTTGTTAGTTTTCAACTCGTATTTTACGTTTTTTCTTCTTCTTTTCCCGAATATACAATGTTAGCCGATAATGATAAAGGAGCGACGTTAAGGAGCGCGATAAAATGTATCGTTTCGGAAAGGGAGGAGATTCCCGCGGACTACTGTATAAATTGCGGAACCACGCGTGCGCGCGCGCGGCATTGGCTCGAGTTTCGATTAGATAGTCAATGCTTGCCTGCAGCAACCTGCCATCACGTTCGAGATTTTTACGATTCGAGATTTCTGTACGCGCTTTATGATTAGGAGCCTCCTCTTCCCTATATCCCCTGCGGGCGATCGCTACTTGAAAACACTGTGTCTGCCTTGGCGCGCCGCGAAGTTCCCATCCTTGGTATCTCTCTCTCGTTTACTATTCCACTGGCGCGCTATGCTAATGATAGCCTGCGAATAGAAAACCTTGTTTTTGTTTTTATGTAGTGCTATACGCAAAAGCCTCGCGATAGCAACGCGAATTTCAATGAAAGCTTCATTTCGAAATTGATGGTTCTGTAAAAATTCCATTTTTTAAGAAAAATTAGTAAAAGCGAACGAAACAGTCTAACCGTTATTTTTTTTTTTTATTTTACAGCCAACCAGACACTCAAAGTTGGAAAAGGCAGACATCCTCGAGATGACCGTAAAGCACCTCCAGCAAATGCAGCGCCAGCAACTGAGTACCGCCGTATCCACAGACCCAGCTGTCCTCACCAAATTCCGCTCCGGTTTCTCCGAGTGCGCGAGCGAGGTGACGCGCTACGTGAATCACTTGGAAAACGTGGACCCAACGGTGAAACAACGACTGGTCACACACCTCAGCAGCTGCGTGACCAACCTCCAGCAATCGGCTCCGTTCTACAACCACTACGTACCTTACATGCCCGAGCGACTGTATCCCGAAGTCAAGGTTGGCTTCCAGAGCGACGTGCAGAGCGGCGACGAGAACAACAACGGCAGCGCGAGAATTCAAATCCCCAGCAACGTTCAGCTCATCCCCAGTAGGTTACCCAGCGGCGAATTAGCTCTTCTGGTGCCACCGTCGGCGGGGATCACCACCAACTTCCCGTTCTTCCCACCAACTTCCGAAGTCGGCTCGAGATCGCAAGCTTCGGCTTTCACAGCGGTCCAGAGGACAACGCACAGCCCTTTGTTGAGCCCTTCGACGTCGACGTCGAGTTTCGAAGAAAGCCATCACTCCGAACAGTACCCGACCTCGCTGTCGCCACCACAGATGCGCTTCAAGATGCCAACCGACCAAAGCCCAGCCTCTTCTTCCTCGTCGAAAAGCTTCTCTTCGCCGGAAACACAAAAGCCACAGATAAGCTCGAGCAGCGACAGAAGTTCACCAATTCAGAGCGAGCCAAGGCTCGATGTCAGTACCATCGTTACAGCTGTTATCAAGAGAGACGCCGACAGTCTCGACACCACCACGTACAACGCCAACCTCAGGCAACCATTGTCCGTCATCACCGACAAATACAACAGGACGCTGTCCCTACCAAAGCGAGAAGGTGAACTGAAGAGACATCATTCCGATGGTCTTCTCAACATGTCGGATAAGAGACCGAGGTACCAGGAACCATCGACCTCCGTTGCCTCCACGAGCTCGTCGCTCAGTCCGGCGATCAAAATCAAGGAGGAGTACACCGGTGACGAACTGCCAGAGAAGACGACGACTGTCGAGACGTCTAGTACTGGTAATGGTGACATGTGGAGGCCCTGGTGATTCGCTTCATTGCCAAAGTTTCTTTGTGTCGAGGGTTGCGTTTTAAGCAATCCGCTCGAGTTGCTAAGCATCGTATAGCTTGTCCAATTTTTCTTCGTTGAAAATTGTCGATTGTCAAGCGCTTTCTTTTTTTCTTTTCTGTGAGAGAGGCAAGACTCGTTTTTTTTTTTGTAAATGTTACGCGAATTTTTAAACTATGATGATCTACCTTTATTGCAATAAGCGTGCCTTTTTCGAATTGTTTAGAATCGATCGTGCCTTAACGAGAAAAAGAAACATAGACTCGAGTCTTTCAATGGTGTTTATATTTTTAATGAAGTTTGAATTCTAATGTTTTATTAGAATTTGTTTTTCTCTGTTGAACTGTGTTATTACGAAGTTATAAGAATTCATTCTGACCAAAAATAGTTGTAAAAGCAATTTATTGAAAGTATAAACACACTCTGTAATGCAGGCATAGCGAAATATGCATGATACATTGTATAATACAGCTCACCTAAATGTAATTAAAAAAACAGATCTTGTAACGTGTGTAAAAAGAAGGATGTAAGCTTTAAATGGCGAAAAAGCATTTGTCGATTTTCTGTAAATATGTACATAATGATAAATTAAATTAATTCTGTGTTATATTAGCATGTTGTTAGTTGAATAAGTTCATAAGATCCTTCGTGGTCAGTATTGACAAAGCCTACGTAGTATTAAGAGTTTGTGATAAATATTTTCCAGTCGTTAAAATAAAAACATAACTATCTACACCATACTTCATTCTCTTTTTATTCCACACCTCGTTCAATGAACAATTATTACATCGTCAAGTTGCACGACAGACTTATTTACATTGTAGAATCACAAGATTAAAATTCATTCGAGCAAGAGGAAAAAAAAGCGCAGCTAATAACAAGAAAAGATTGAAAAGCTTGCTATCGAGCGTTAAAATTACCTGGTGGTAGAGAGCAATAAAGAGCATTGAATATCTAACAGAAGCACGTTCCGTGCTTGCCGCGCTGGAAGACCCATCGAGGTGTTTTATCCTTTTAAGAGCGCGCGCGTTTAAACGCGCGAGTTCATAAGCTGGAGATTGCTCTCTTCGTTTTTCCTCGATAAAGGAATAAAAAAGGAAGAAGAGAGGAGAGAACTTGCAAGAGAATGAGAATTCCAACCACCTGTTACGCTCTCACCACCACCGACGCCACCACCGCCTCGCAAAACCACCTTCGCATTCATCGACCGAGCGCGCGAACTGATTTATCGGCTAAGCCCAAACACTTCAACTGCGCTTTCAGACTCTTTCGCCCTGTGCAAGCTTACTCCTTTCATTCAACGTTCTATTTATCTCCGAACTTGAGAGAAAGATTTTCATGTTAATATTTTCTTTTGAATGCTTTACTGTAAAATCGTTTATTTGTCATTTTCTGTGAGCAATGATTTTGTTTCCGTATTTAGTTTCATTGCGAATACGAAGAAAATTTAATTTGGGATTAATGAAAAAATAATATAAAAATGAAATGCTCAAAGATTTGAAACATGTTTTTTTTGAGTTATTTCAAGTTATACGGTTAAGAAAGAGAATCATCATTATTTAAATTTGAAAAGAAGATTTCTACTTTTCGGTAACACGGCTACGAAGCCACCTATTGGAGAATCGCTGAACCTTCTCGTTCGACGTAGATCAATAATTTACATCTAGAGGGCTCTAGTATCACGTGCCCGTCGATAAACGGTGAGACTATGGTATTTTTGCAATAAAAATGTGTTATTATTATTATCGAATATCAGTGCTTTCCGTTAAATATTATCGGAAAAATTCATAAATCTCCACTTTTTACAGGAAATCTGGATTATTTAATACAAAATTCCATTTCAAATTAAACATTTTTATAAACCTCGAATTATTCTTTTTATAATTGAGTATTTGCTATTTTTGTTGAAAAATATATTTCTAGCAAATAATAAAATTATATTATCGGTAAATTCAATCCTGATCTCAAATAAATGCATTTGATGAGTACAATATTCATCCACACTCGATTGAATGAATTTGTAATTAAGATGAAGTTACACCGCAAGTAATGAAGTTTCACCAGAGTCTACATTCTCTCAGTAAATGATCAAATTTAATAATATTTCGTAGAATTGATTAAGCATAGGATTGATTATCCAACAATGGGCGCTTCATTCAATTCTAATTTCAAGCTAATTGCATCAAATGAATATAATACTCGTCTGCTCTCTATGAAATTCGCATTTATAATTAAGACAAAGTTAAGCTGTAAATAATAAATTTCCATACATGTAGTATATAATATCCTCGCCAAATGTAATCAAAGTTAACGATGATTTCGTGGAATAGAATTAGCATGGAATTAATTATTCAACAATAGGCAAAAACAGACAAATGCACTAGAGCTATTCAAATGAGGAAAGCGAGCTAGTATCGGCGCTGAAATCGCGATAGGCGCACACATTCCACCTTCCGTATTCGATAGGAAAATGCGCGCGAACGATACAAATACACATACACACATACGGGAGAGAGACAGTGAGCGAGAGACACATGCGAGTATGGTAACGGTGCAACCCCCTTTGCCGTATCGGGAGTATAAATAATTATACTGGCGCGCGGCAATTACTTTAAGTTATGGCATGGCCGCTACAATTTGCAATGTCAAGACATAAACACTGCTACTGCTTATATTTGAATACATTAAAAGAGTAGTCGAGTATATATATACATCGGCAGTTGGAGAGAGAAAAGAGAGCGAGAGCTACGATCTGCTTGACGATTTTTATTGTGAGCTGCACTGGTCTTGAGCGCGCCAGCTCATAAGCCTTCAGCTCGTAAAGATTTGATGGATAATTAAAGAGTAATATGTATCGGCCGCGCACCAAGATTTACGCTTATATTCGAGTGTATGTATATGTATCTACTTTCGAAGCTGCTTGCTATACTTGAAATATGCAGTTAATAAATCCAGAGCTTGAGTTGCGAATGATTATGCATGCTAAATCAGTTGAAAATTAAGTTTTCCTCAAGAGAGAGATTGAGAGACTTGCACAAGCGCCAATTCGATACTAAATCTAGTCTATCGGGTTGGCTGATTTCTAATGAAATAGTCTTTCGATACTCTATCAGTTTATTTCAACGAGGTCTTCAAACCCGCTCTCTCTCTCTCTCTTTCTCTCTCTCTCTCTCTCTCTCTCTCTCTCTCTCTCTCTCTCTCAATATTAGCCCGCAAGCTGCGGAATCGATATATCGCGGCTCGACGCGGTCGCTCATCAATTTTTCCGATTCTTTAACAGAATCATCGCGCCCGATCCAATAAGACAATTTCGGTTTGGGAAAAGTCTGTTAGCCATCGAGGCTCGGCAGTGGCGGCGGCAGCGGCGGCGTGGCATTAATAAAAATCGAAATGTCCGGGGGTTGCAAGCGAGCTGAGCGAGTTGTGGGCCGAGTAAACAAAGCCAATCTGCAGCGACGAAACGCCAAAAAACTGATCGATCGCGAGGGAGAGCGAGTTGCGAGGTATAGCCAATTGAAATCAAACGTCGCTATCGAGTGCATAGTTATTACAGGCAGTTTTCATCGGCGGTGCGGCGACGGCGGCCGCCGATTCTCGTTCTCGTGTTGTATGGGCGCGCGAGCAGCAGCAGCAGCAGCGACGAGGGAAAGAGATCGAGGTAGACTCACTCGGTGTGTGGCTGTGCACTATGAACGAATTTTTCGGCCAACGAAAGAGTATATGTATCGCGAGAGTGAGATAGAGAGAGGGCGAGAGAGCTTGAAAGGTTACATGCAAGCGCGGGCTGGCGGACGGTAGCAGCGCACTGACCGCCAGGCCCATTTGCTCTGCGGTCACTTGATTCGCCGGCGACCAAATTTTCATCTGTACTCATTCGAGTTTTAATGTGTTTTTGCGGCCTCGGCCATTCAAACTTAATCAGCGGCGCAGGCTACTTTCACTGCAGCACACACCTACACACACATATACATATGACTGCTGTGTGCGCGCATGAAGAGTGAGACAGAGAGCGTATTAATTATAACTCTGGTCAGAGGAACGCGAAGAGATGCGCAGCTGATACTGCTGCGATAAATTGTCGGTTTACCAGCAAATCTCATTTCCAAAGCCCAGCACTCTCTCGCACTCCCTCGCAGCTCGCTCTCGCCCACCTCTCGAGCATTTTTACGCTCGTTTGTCCACGCCCATTGGTCCCGTCTATACGCCGGAAATTCATTCGTTTTCCCCCGCTTTCTCTCTCTCTCTCTCTCTCTCTGTCTCGCCTCGCGCGACGTATACAGAGAGACAGATTTACATTGTCCGAGATGCCACTGCTGCCGAGCTATTGCACTGCAGCTAAAGCTCTTTCGTCTTTTTAAGCGCCCGACCGCGTCCTCGCCGCCACACCAGCCACCCGCCACCGACCGACTCTGCGCGACGCGCGAGTCTGTGATCGGTTAGTCCGGTAATGAACTGATAATAGAGCTACAATGCTTTTACCCTTGCTTGCTACAACGGATATACGCTTTGGTTCTTTTTTTTCCTTTTTCATTCTCCTTTGCTCGCCTTCCGAAACCGAATACTCCAATGGAATTTGTTGTGTTCTGAATAAGATGAGTTTATTAAACATTTATTTTTATTTACTGTAAAATTGTGATTTTTAGCATGGTATTTATTTGTTATGTTGTGACAGAATGAATAACTTTTTGTTTTATCGCATTTTTGCTGAGAAGTAACAAAGAACAAAAGTTTGTTTTTGAAAAAAAAACAGCCTAAGGATGCAGACCGCTGTATTATATTTATATAAATATTTATATAAATATAACCGAAGCTCGATTTGCCAAAAATAGAATTTCGAAAAATTTTTAAACTTAGCCAAGTTTGTTCAGCCCAGATGGTGGAGATGTATTATAGCCATAGCCAGCTTACTTCTTTTTTATTGTATTTTTCATAATAGTTAAGCTGAAGATGGCACAAAGTTAATAATAAAGTCAGCAACCGAAACTCGTTTTTCGAAAACAAATTGAGTTTTGATAATTATTGAAATTTTATTATGCCAATCGGATTCAACTTTTTCATTGTGATTTAAGGTTTTTCAACTTTTATTCAAGCTTCATTAAAGTTTTTTAAAAATTATTCAAAGATATCAAAACAATCGAAAATAATTGACTTGTTCATATTTCCATAAATGCTAAAAAACAGTAAACTTTTTGAAATTCAATAATACTATTCAGTGAATAGCCCCTGACATTCTGAAAATATGGATTTTAATTTGCGAGCAGCCATGTATTTCTCTAATAGAAAAATTACATTTTGCGACAAAATGAATCACATGTTGTTAAAAAAAAGATTTTAAAAGCTGAATAATTAACAAAACTGCCTTCACCCCATACATTATAAACAAACCACTAGAATTATCTCATACAATACGCATCTAGGTGTTTACATTTATAAAAAGCACATTTCGCATTCGCGTCCCGAAAATAAGCAGCTTCAGAGACAACGACGGAAAGAGAAAAGCCGAAAAAAGAGGAGAACTGTCGAGCGAGCGAATTACGCGCTGCTTTTGTGAAAATAAAGCGGGAGCGCACTTCATTTTGAATACTTAAAAACGTTAGCGCCATTATCCCAGCAGACGGAAATCCGTCAATCCGGCCAGCAGCAGCGGCTGGTGCTACTGCTGCTGCGCAGGCACGCAATGTACGCGAGCGAGTTTTAATTAAAAAGAGTCGCGGATAAAAATTAACCGGCGTAATTGTGAATAATAGAAAACCGAGAGAGAGAGAGAGAGAGAGAGAGAGAGAGAGAGAGAGAGAGAGAGAAAACGAGGTGTATAGCGCGTCGCGCTTTATGCAGCCGCTCGAATCACAGTCGAAAGAATCTCACATGCGCATAAATTCTTAAGCGCATTAACGAATATTCGTCACACCTTGCATAAGTGAATTCTCTTTTTGTCTCTTGCATCAGTCGCTCGTACGTATGTGTTTGTGCGATGAGAGAGAGAGAGAGAGAGAGAGAGAGAGAGAGAGAGAGAGAGAGAGAGAGAGAGAAGCGTAAAGTAGACACGCACGCACACGCACGTATATAGGTAGGAGAATCACTCTCGTGTGTGGCGCGCGAGAGCTTGCTGAGCGTTCGACGCGCCAAATGAAAATGCCGAAGGACAATGGAAATACTAATGATTGATTGGATACGAAAAAGAATTATAATTGAAAAAAACGCGAGAGAGCGCGCGCGAGAGAGAGAGAGAGAGAGAGAGAGAGAATGAGAGAACAGCGGGCGGGTGGAGGGTGTGTGCGGTGCTTGCGAAAAAAAAAACGACGACGACGACGAGTAGCGAGGAGGAGCGCGAGCGTACGAACTATTGGGAATAATATATCAATACCCATCGAAGCCACGCATACGAATGCGCGCTGCGAACGAGAGAGAGCGAGAGCAAGAGGCGAGGTGGGGGGTGAGCTAGGCAGCAAAGGGGTGGACTCGGTTTGCGGATAAAACGGCGAGATGAAGCGGCCGTTCTCCTACACCTATGCATCTCTGCGTATATGTGTGGGTATGTGTATGTGTGTGCTATGCGCGCGAGTGCGAGGAGGCGAGGAAAAAAAGGCGGGCGCCGGCGTGTTTGGAAAGAGAAAAAAATATTACACCCACCCCTTTTTTTTTACTCTCGCCGATCGGCGCAAGCGCACGCACACGCACACACACACACACACACACACACACACACACACACACACACACACATACACGGGCCAATACGTATCTACAACAACAACCAAAACAAAAAAAGAGGGGCCTATTCGCGCGAGCACATACTACGCGGGCTCTAGTTGCCGAAAAAGATATTTCCGCAAGTCGAGCTTTCGTTTTATTTTTTGTGGATAACTCCGACACTATCACCGCACTTGTGTGACCAAAGGTTACGGATAAGAAACACTTTGAGCTGAAGGATTAATGAGCTTGTTGGATTTTTTTTATTTTAGCGAATTTAGCAACGTGGATTAAAAGGAAACTTTTATCTAAGATAAATTATTGTTTTACAGTTGGTGATACGAGATGTCAAGATTTTCTATGGATTGATCCCGAATGTTTTTGCAATAGACATGCACTATTTTAATTTATAACAATAGGTTCTGTCATTTTCATTATGATCTTTAATAAATTATCATAAAATAATTTGTTAGTTCAATAAAATAAATTAAAAATGAATTCTCATAGCTAAAAAAATACTGTAGAAAACAGATATGAAAATGTTTTGTAATCTTGCACTTACGAATGTTTGCAATGGAACACATAGGAAGCATATGGAGAGAAAAAAAGTGAATATATCCAATTTATATTCAACACAGAGATATAAAATCTATCTATAGGGCTTTTCTATGCAGCACCGGGCTTGAAAACTTTTTAAAAATCGAGATTAGTTTCATATCGCGCAAGGCTTTTAATAATGAAAAAGTACGTTCCAATTTAAAAAAGTATAAAAACCCATACGAGTCCCGTCCATCGCATAAAATAAATGAAAGGTAACGTCCTTTCATGTTATAGAAACACCGAAAAAGCTTTAACGAACATCGACTGAGCACTTGGTGGTGTGGCAACAAAAAACGAGATAGAGAGAGCGAGAGAGAGAGAGAGAGAGAGAGAGAGAAAGAGAAAAAGGGAAGCAAGAACTCAGCGGTTTACGTTATTTTGAGAAAACACGCGATTCGGCACCTCTACGTGACTCAGTGCCGATGAGAAAAAGCGTTTAGCATTCGGCAAAAAAGCTGTCGCTCGGACGCGCTCGCGCTCTCGCGTTCGCGCAAACAAAAGAGAGCATTTGGCATTAAAAAAGCACCGAGGGCAGCAGGCAGTTTATACTCCTCTTTCTCGTCACTTTGCCCGTCCGAGCTTTCAACCCATACTCTATCTACTACTCTCTCGCTCTCGCTCTCTCTCTCTCTTTCTCTCTCACTCTCCAACTCTCCCATCCTCTGCTCGCAGAGCCAAACGCTCGCTGCGCGCAAAATCGAGTGTGCATATATGCGAGAGAGATGCCTCCGTGTCGGCGACTCGACTCTCTCTCTCTCTCTCTCTCTCTCTCGCTCTGCCCCGCAAACGGCAAACTCAAGGCTGTGTTAGACCGCATCCGTTATGCTCGTGACTACGAGTGTTTCCGAAACGTGGCTGAAGCACTAATTTGCACTTGTTACTTATCAGCCGCCTGCATTTAACCGACGGATCTTTATATTCTTTGACTATTTCTTGTATACTACTGAAATCAGAGACACTTGAGAACAAAATTTTTTATCTGCGTTATTGATATTCAATTAATTGATTTTCGAATATTCTTATTCTTTTTTTTTTACTTTATAGTTGAGGCTAACAAGAAAAAATATCTAAATATTCAACCGTGGATTATAATATTTGCAATATCGATACTCCAAAAATTAATTTATCTTTCCTGCTAATTTTTTAATAGTTTAGACATGACTTTTTACAAAGTATGCACAGTACAAATACTTATGCTATGTCAAGAGTCTAATATAGTTTGTGTTCCAGCTGGGGTCTCTAGGTTTGGGTCCAATACATACCTCCTGCTCCGTTTTTACAAACAGATGTATAGGGAGTCCCTATTAGGGACGCAGGTATAAAGGCCACGAGGCGGCCCCGCCGCGTCCTCAGTCGCATCGGAGCCGCTGCTTGAGTCAAAGATGTTTCCGTAAGCAGCAGCACGAACGAGCAATTCCTAGCATCATTTAGTTGGCGTCCTTTTGTCCACCATTTTCTTCTGGCGAAAATCATGTACTTATCAGGTGAGTCATTTTACTTTTCCAAACTTATTTTTTTGATGTATGTGTTGTCAATTTGTATTTTTTTCAATTCTACTCCCAATATGTATTCAATGTTTTCGAAAGTTTTAAAATTCAATAACGTAATTTTTTACTGAATAGATTTATTTTACGACAAGCACATATTTTTTTATGACACATTTTACATAAGCAGATAGATCTTTTGGGTAGACTTTTTCAAATGTGTTTGTATTTTTTTAATATATTGATTGAATCAAACTGTTTCGAGAAAATTATAATAAAAGTACAGTAAATCTTAGGATAACAGTCGTATAATTTTCAAGATGTTAATAGCTATGGATTAGATATTTAGTAAGATTCGTTATTTATTTATTAAATAATATTGGTAGAGTATCGTATATCAGTTAATTTTTTCTTCCTCCCCCGCACAAACAAGCCACGCATTCGGCTTTTTTCAGAGGGGACGCTTCTCAGCGGCATGTCCTTCTCAAGGTCATTCTTTCATATTGTAGTGCAGCAAACAAATGTCTGACGAACGCGTTTTTGAATACCTAGATCTTGTCCTCTTTAAAGACAGGAGTAGTTTCGTATAAGTATCTATTTTTAACTAGACGTGCAACTCAGAATTTTATTAGTAGACATCTCATTGTCTTATTGTGACTTCACTAAAATGTTCTAATCTATTTTTGTAAAGATTCAGAAAGGGTAACTCAACTGTTTGATTCATAAAAGCTTTTTATCGTTGTAGATTTTTATGACATTTCTGTTACTCATGGTGATCGACATTATTATTTATGGCATTTGGAGTCATGGTTTATCTAAACTTCAAATTAAAATTCTGAATAATAACAATATAAATAGAAAACGGTTCTTGCCGTTTACAAAAAAAAAATCGAAAGTTTCAATGAATTTCTTCGTTTTCTTTAAAATGGGAATATAATATCCCATTTAATTATGTAAAAAGTCATTTTATTAATAAAAAAAATCATAGGGATTTGAACTCGGTCTAACGAAATTAAAGAGGTAACATTAGTACCACTGCTCTAATTCGCCTTTCCAGGGATTTGATTCTTTGTATACATACAGCTTGTGACAATATTTGTATGAACTGCTGCAGATTATGTAATTACCGATTGAGATGAAAGAGATAGGAATGTATCGCATATGATTTTAATTTATCCAATTTTAAACTGGCCAAAAATTAGTTTTTCCATTGTGATCTTTGGATATCAATTTTTTGTAAGCATGCTTAGTCGTAAATTTTTAAATTCGTATTATAAATGATAGCATTGCTATAATTGCTATGTTGAATGAACGTTCTGTTGAATAAGTATATTCTATGATCGCTCTTTTCACATTTATCGATTAATTTTTGCCGTGACTCTTAGTTTTAATGATACTTGTAGAAAAATCCCAAACATTAATTTTGCAATGATAAATTAATGATATTTGATCAATGATTTTATTGCTGTCAACCTTAAATTTTTTTCATCATTGTCTGTATTTCTTAACAATAATTCATCATATCGATTGCTTAGTACTGTAATACCGTGGCATTGAAAATTTCTTATGTGATATATTTTAACCCTCCATCCTTCAAATTTTTTACTTGACTTTTCAAACTTAACTATCATTTCTGCGTATACAAAGTATAATAAAATTTATTGCAATTTGTGTCTTACGAAAACTAGACTATTATTGAGTAATTGATTAGTAAATTTGAGTGTCTAAGTGAAATTTTCTAGAATAGTGTAATTCATATAGATAAAACTGAATACATTTGTAATGGAAAAATCTTACAGATAAACTACGGAAATATACGTGATGAGCAGTATCAAAAGTGGAAATTAATGCAGTTACAATGGTGTCGGAGTATATTCATTTATGCATCCAATCAGTGAAGAAAAAACAAGAATTTTACTGATGATTGAAACTAACTATGCGGAAACCTGTGGACACAAAGAATTGCCGCATTATTGTACATAGACTACAATTTTTTAACTTGTGGAATTCAAAAAAGCGATGTCATTGTAATATTAGTAATAGTCTAGTTTTAGTTAAGTATTGATGAAGTAAGTATAGACACAAAAAAATTAAAAAAAGACATAACAAAAATAAGCGGCGGATATGGGTAGCAATAAAAAATTAATAGTAATATATATTACAAAAAAAGCCATCGATCAGTCGTAATCTAGGTCTCACCCGCAGTGCCCTACTGGCACCTTCATACACGTCGAAGTGTGTTACCTTTACACTACCGATACCGTAGGGCCGAAGCCCCTCTATCTGTTAAACCCACCTGCAAGACCCTCAGAACCTAATCGCGCCTAATTTTTTTGAATTTTGTATTTTTTAATTTTTTGGTCCTTAAATTTAGAAAGGCGGTGCTGGACTATGAATAGAAGAGAACTGGAGATGTTGTGTGTTCATCTATTTGTAGCCCAGTTAACCGCGAATACTTTTTAGTGGTGATGTCTCAAATTAATTATAAACTATTGGATAAATAAGCTTACAAATAGGAAAAAACATCTAAAGCGACTTCGGTCCTGCTGGCCTCGACGGGGATTCGAACCCCGAGTCCTTCAATTGCGTGGCAAGCAAGACCATCGACTCTAACCACTAGACCAACGACGGCTTGGCGAAAATCTTTGCTAAAGACTTTCTTGAAGGCATTGTTTTGATCGCGTCGTCAATATGTGTGCGAACTGTGAGTGTGAGCCGCGCTGAGCTCCAAATGTAAACATCCCCCGCTCGCGACGCCGCGCCGCCTGCGACACTGCAGAGGCGGCGTGCGGCCTTATATATACAGTATATCGTATCTTTCGGTCACGTCTCAAGGTAAATGAACTTTTCATTTGTAAGTTATGCAATCATGTATTACAATAGCATGTCTATTATGCCAGCGTATGACATTTTTCATTGTTAAAACACGTCACAAATGTTGAACTGTAAAAAGAATTCGAAATAATAGTCATGAATTTTTTAAGCCTTACATACTACTAAATTGGAGAAATTTCTGTTACTTTTGTGAAACATGAATGATCAAATCACTCTCCAACGCTACTTCTGAATGTATTGTTATTTACTGCGCAAATTGTAAACGCGCAAAAACAGTCGAGCTGAATAATAAAATTGCGGATAGAGAATTTGCATTCTTTCAACTTTCTTTGTCCAACGCCTACTATCAATGCTATGGTAAATGAATGTTATTTTATAAATTTTAGAAATTCAACAGAATAGATAGTTATTTCGAGCAATGTTCTATGCATAAATAAAAATGAAGCACAATTTTTTAAAGGATTAACTTGTGAAGAAAATCGGTATGAAGTATCACGTGAATATCGTATATGTGCAGTATTTTGTAGGCACTGAACATCAATAGCAAGCGCGGAGACATAATTTTTGGTAAATTACATAAAACTGTAAAAGTCAAAAGTCACGTAATGGCATTTAACTGGAGGGGTAGCGGGCGGTGGCGGGTTAGCGAGCGCCGAGCGACACACAAGCAAAAGGCAAATGGACACGTAGCCAGAGATACGGACGGCCTATCAATCGCATTCGACGATGCATTTTTTACGCGACATTCGCAGAACATTCGTGCACAGTGGGCGCTCTCTGCTCTATGCGAAACGTGAGGCCGAATAAAAATAGAAGTGTAGCACCGGAAAAAAATGGCGGCCGCCGCCGCCGCCGCTGCTACGGCTGCTGCTGCTGCTGTAGCCAGAGATCGTGTAACCGAATTTGAAGTGTGCGCGTAACGTAACGAACGGCATTGACGCGGATAAACGTGAATAAATTGTCTCATATCGCGCGAGATTCGCCGATGCTTTTTTTTCAAATCACGGCATTGTTGCTCTCTATAACGCCATGCTGCTACGCGGGACTATTTTCTCCCTATGCGCTTTTTTTTTGAAAAAGAAAAATTCTTTTTGCTGCTTTTTTCGTGGTACAGTTTTTTTTTACGAAAATACCAAATACATTTTTTATCGCGCGCGCGCACGGAGTAGTATGCAAATGATGAATAAGCAGTCGAATGCTCAGTCGAGGGATTGAAATAAGAGAAGAAGGATGGATAATTAAAAATAATCCCTCTTAATACCGGCAACCCTCGACTTTCTTTGCAGCTCCTTTTTCGCGGCTCATTAAATGGACCATAAATTATGCATCGAAAATTAGCAGGCAAGCCAGCCAGCGAGAGAGAGAGAAAAGAAAAAAAGCTTTGCGGCCATACCGAGTATCAGTCGTGGCATAATAAGCAATTTGTAATCAAGGGGCGTTAGTGAGAAATCTAATAAATGTTCGATGTACTGTAAAGCCGTCTGATAATGAACAGAAGAATCGATCGTTATAATTATGTATCCTTCTTTGTACACATATACAGCAATGTTCGATTGGTTTACATACTTTTGAAATTCAACAGTGTAACTTTTTGCCCGATATACGTATCTCGAACTATTCAACCAGGGTATTTCATTTCAACTGTGCATTAAAGAAACGGAGTAACAAGAGTAAATGGATTATTCGTTCATCTGACGGGAAGCAAAGTGTACAAATAGTCCAGCAGTTCGATTTGCTTCATTTAAAATAATCGACAGCATTGATTAAAATTGATCCGATCCCCAATAACTAAGGCTTTCATGTAATAGAAGTGAATATGCCGAAGCCCTTCAAATAATATTGGTAAAAAAATATCATAGCTCGATAGAGAGCGAGAGAGCGCCCCGGAAATTTCCGCGAAAATCTAAACAACAGAAATAATAGAATTTTTCCTGCGTTGCAAGTTTTTCATATTCATTTTTTTTTCTTTTTAAACATTTGATAAAGTGAGGTTTTTTACATATTGCACATTTTTATATCTAATATTTCATTCTCCCCTTCGAAAACTACAATAAATTTTTCAATACTCTTTTTTTTTCTCCGCTACGCTAGACTAGCCTTCGCATCGCGTAAATTGACATTTTAGTTTGATATTGTCCGGGGGAGTGACATATACGTTCGCGCATAGAAATATTAAAAATTTCGCGCACGTTCATTGAATGTTCACTGAATTAGACGCGAACAAAAGTTTTTGTCAAGCGTTGAGAATAATAAATTAACGCTAAATATTTCGGTATGTTGTCTGCGCGCCACCGCCGCGCGTGCACAATATCATCCTCTAATTTATCGATCGCTCGAGCACACGTGACATCTCAATGCGCCACTTTGTCGTTAATTAACGCGACGTGTCCGCTGAAGCCTGACAATCTCCGGCGAAATTTATATATATAAAAAACAAGATCGTTTGGCATTGATTATACAGCTGCCACATTTAAACTGGCAAAAATCTGCATTTAGATTAGGCGATAATAAACACATCCTGCGGGTTTATCGCGCGACATTAACCGCTCCATAATAAATGGAATCAGCGAAACAGTGAAGTGCTTTTAACGGGTACAGCTGCGCGCGGTTGTGCGCGCGCGTGTCTAGCGCTTAATATGACGAACACGAAATCTAGCCATTGGCTCGCTCGACTTCTGTTTCGTGCATTTATTAAAACGAACGCTTGCGAGCGAGCGAACGCGCGTTGTATTAATGGCAGCCGCGTCAAAATCAATTTTCATTTGCCGAATACTTATGTACGATGCAATCCAATTTGCATCCCTCCCCACGTATCTCTTGCTTGCGCGTCTGTACACGCGCGCGCATTTTACCGTAATTGGAAGCTCTTTCTCTCTCTCGCTTCGAACGTTTGTTTCGCTCGCGTCCGCGTGCGAGTGTGAGTGAGCAAAAAAATGAGAGGAAGAGAGAGAGAGAGAGAGAGAGATAAAGAGCTGCCAAGGGGTCGGAGCACGGTTTATAAGCGGGCGACACCGAATTTTTTTTTTTTTTTTTGCCAGCGACAGCTCGGCGACGGCGACTTTGGCTGCTGCTGCTGCTTCAACACGCGCGATTGACAAGTTTGTACGCCATGTGCTTCTTGCTTCTGTCAAGGCAATTATCCCACTTTTTTTGCGGGTGTTGATGGCTTATGTTCTCTGTTGATTTAACTGTCTGTAACTTTCACACTTTTAAAAAACATTAACTCTTAATTTTTTAAAAATAGATTCTCGCAAAGATATAGATATGAAAAAATACTGCAAATTTTTTTCTTTCAAATACAATAACCGATCAAAAATATAAAAAAGCTTTAAAAAATAAAGAATCCATATAGTCGAGCAGATAAACGTTGGAAAAGATTAATCTATCACGGCAGGCACAAGAATGCGAGGCACAGAAATAGACCGATATAAAAGCGAAAAGGCGGCGCGGGTCAGGGAGGGGGATGGGGAGTTTGCGTTCTCGCATCGAAACAAGAGTAAATGAAGCACACCGCAACCGCGGCAGCCTAGCAGCAGCATCAGCAAGCTGAAACTGCGTTTTGCCCCGCGGCAGCTTATTTCGCCCGTCTTAGCCCGCAAGATTATAATTAAAGCTGCTCGCTGAGCCCAGTACAATAAATTAATACATAATTAACATAGCTAATTATAATAGCCAAGGGAGGAGAAGTGAAAGAGGAATTTTTCTGTGGTATCTCGGGTTGCTACCAGCAGCGCGCGGCAACGGCGGCGGCGGCATATGCGCGCCGCCAGCAGCAGCAGCAGCCGGTAATTTATGATCGGACATGAAAAATTATCGTCTCGGGGGGGTTTAATCATCCTCCGACTCTCTTCCTCTCTTTCTCGCAGTCTCGCTCTTTTACTGTGTGTGTGCGTGTGTGTACATATCTGTATATAACCCTTCCGTCTCGCTATTCACGCGCGGTGGTCGACGTCATCGTCGCGCCCCCTCGGACACACTTAATAACGCCGATTGAATCCGCGAAGGATACACACACACATACACGATTTACATCGCATTGTCACTGTTGCTGTATATAATCAACGCTCGGCCAACACAATTATACGTCGAGAGGTATACTATATCACGAAAGAACTGCTAGATCGATCGGCAAAGATCTCATAAGTTTGCCGGTCTCGCGTATACGATTATTCGAAAGAGAGAGAAGGAGAATGAGAACGAGCGAGAGTTTGCATAAACATTTCCAGGATAACGGCAACATAAGTACGGCTCGACTGACATTAATTGTGCATAATTCCAGCTGGACCCGAGTCTCAGCCGCACGTGTACCAGGCAGCCTTTTCGATGTATATGCTTATTGTTGCTCACGGTCCTCTCTCTCTCCTCGCATATGAATGAGAACGTTCGACCGTCAAAAGAGAGAGAGAGAGAGAGAGAGAGAGAGAATCAGAGGGGGAATCGGCAGAGCTTGTCAGCACTCAGACGGAATATCATCTGAAGGGGGCGACAAGCATTCTATAAATTACTGATAATTGCAGCAGCGGCGGGATCGGAAACATTTCAAAATTGAATTCCGTTTCGTCGGCGTAAAAAAACGAAATATAAAAAGAGAGACAGCGGGAGAGAGAGACAGAGCTATTGCCGATGGACGGCGGTGTCGAGAGGAAAAATTGAAAGGCCGACGTGTAATCTAGCACGAAACATCGTATTACTGCCGATCATTTGGCCGTTTCGATTTTCCCGGCGTTTTTTTTTACATTTCACGCTAGGCGCACTTTAATTTTTTTTTCACCGACGCGGGCAAGAGCTTTCGCAAGCTTCCCTTCCCTTCCCTTCCCTGCTGCTGCTGCACAGCGCTTTTCAATTTTGTTTAGTCCTCTCGCTTTTTTTTGTTCATCCTCACAGGGAAACACACACCGGCGGGTGCAGCAGCAGCAGTAGCAGCAGCCCTCTGGACAAGGTAATTTTTTGATGCTACAATTCGTTGCCTAACCTATTCGTCTCTATACAGGGGAGTTTCCGGGCGCTTGGCCGCCGCCGCCACCGTACCTTGGTTAAAAAAATTAACCCCTTTCAACGGAGGCAACTGTCTGTCATTAAGGTGTGTGCATGCACATGCACAGGCCAAAAGCGAAATGCAGCGGGGTAACAAGGTCAGATGGTGATTCGATTTTGAAAAATCGAATGTCGTACGCCGTTGTGCAGCGCGCTCGCGCGAGCGCTTTCGCGTCCGGCTATTGATTAGCCTTCGACATTGTCAAATCGCTGGACGACGCAACTTTTTTTCTCGACTCGCGCGGCGTTCAGTGTGTGTTTCTTTTTTGTGTAGCGGATATTTTTTTTCCTCTGTACCCGCGTCGATATATAGGCGTCATACGAGCGTCGCTGTACTGCTGCGCGACGTTTTAATTAATTTTAGATCGGCAATCGAATAACCATTTATATTTTTTTTTTCCACGAACGAGGATCCCGACGCCCGTCGCCCGCGCACACACTACAACCTATGTGTATATGCGTTCTAAGGTTTCTAATGCATGTTTTTTTTATTTCGATTTAATGGCTGTTACACATTGCCAAATAAAAAGGGTTTCTACGTGTGTATATGTGTGTTGAAATTCAAAACCGTTCAAAGTCTACTGCTACTGCTGCTAGGGGTTGAAAAAAACAGAATTCCAAACGCGGTCTGGCTCAAAATATTTTTGAACACACACCCTCGAATGCTTTTTGACCGGAAAAAGCTGTCAGTCAAAAAAAAATATTTTGTAAGGTAGACGAAATGAACTTTTTTGCTGGAATCGGAGTGTTGTCAAAAACAAAAATTAGTCTGTGCAGAAAAAAAACTGTATACGCGCGTGAAAATAATCGTAGAAGAAGAAAAAAATGCAAATTAAAAACAAACAATCAAGGAAGGTAATAAAGCGCGGTCATGCATTCCAGAGAGAGATAGAGAGAGAGTGAGAGACGACGAGTCTCTGTCGCATAATCATCTTAAAAGCGCGAACGAAAGAGAGGAGGAAAAAGAAGCGCGAAGAGAGGCTGCTGCTGCCTGCTTGTCGCTTGGGGGACGCGAATCTGATTGGCTCATGAATATTAAGTTCGTCCTGCAATTATGATCTACGTTATAAATCGCCGTGCGCGTTATTATCCCGACTACGAGCAGCGAGCAGAGCAACGATGAGAGAGAAAGAGAGAGAGAGAGCGAGAGAGAACGTTTTGCGATTAGCGTCAAGTGTTAATTACTAATCTCGCGTCTACTAATTATAATTAACGCCTTTCGGGAGAGAAAGGGAGTAAGGGGGTGAGTAGGAGCAGCAGCAGTAGCACCACCACCACCAGTCGTTAGAAGAGCTTGCGCTTCTCTGATCGACGATCTAATCAGCGCTCGTCACGCCGCTCGTCCGTGCACCCACTGTACCCCTGAACGCCTACATGTGTGGCAAGCGAACGAACCCCCTGTTCTCCCTTGCCCTCTCTCTGTCTCCTCTTTGCGGCTTCGTCGACAACGGCTTTCATACTACTTTCCTATCGACTGGTGACGATGCTTTTTGATGATTACTACGCTAATTACATTTTTTTGTTCAGAAAAAATAAATTTTTACATAGCTCAAATTTAAACATTCGGTCTATTAATATTTACCACAGTTCAATTATTTTCAGTCACGTAATTCTTCAATCACTGCGAGATCGATTAGAAATTCGCGAGGAAATTATTCCTCCCTCCGTCGCAACCAAAGCAGCCGCAGCCGAGGCCGCAACAGCAGCGCGCGCTGTGTTTTGATACACAGGCCCACAAAATAAAAAAGTGGTCTGAACTTCTTACAAAACAGGTCTATTCTTATGTATTTTTCGACGCTGAATCCGAATCTGGAGTCAGATTATGGGGCCGCCCCTCAATTTTCCGAGAAAAACGCAAAAAACATTATTTTTTATGGGGTTTTTATGCTTTTTTCATATTAAAATAAAAATTATAGAAGATACTGTTAATATAACTCCAAATTCTAATTCTACCGTTCAAAATACATTAAAAACCATATTTTGTCTGATTTTTTGCTGAATTTTTTTACCCTTACAGAGCTTCGTAAACTGTAGCAGTTGGTCCTCAAAGGTCCAAAAAGGTCATTTTTTGGCTGTTTTTCAAAATCGTAGCTCAGCGAGTTTTTATCATTTTTTGACGTGCGACAGCCCGTTGGATTCGCTTTTTCCTCTACTTTTATGAAAAAAATATATTTCAAATTAAATATGTAAATTACCAGATACGCCTGTGATATAACTACCCATAAGAAGAGTTTATTTTTTACCCATGATTGAACGCTCATAGCTTTCTCAATTTTTGATATTTTTGAGAGAACTCCATGGCATTTTGTCTGTCTCCTCAAGACCTTTAATTTGATTCGTCGCACGTCTCATTTCATGCATTAAATCAGACATAGACGGAACAGAAATACATATGTGGTTTTTCGACTATTAAAATTTTACATGTTCAAAAATACACAAAATAAATACCAAATTCTATTGCGTCTTTGAGGACCAACTGCTACAGTTTACGAAGCTCTGTAAGGGTCAAAAACTTGAGCAAAAAATTAGAGAAAATATGGTTTTTAATAACATATTTTGAACCGTAGAAATAGAATTTGGAGTTATACCAACACTACTTCTATAATATTTATTTTAATATGAAAAAAACCATAAAAACCCCATAAAAAATCATGTTTTTTGCATTATTCTCGGAAAATTAAGGGGTGACCCCATAATCTGACTCCAGATTCGGATTCAGCGTCGAAAAATACATAAGAATAGACCTGTTTTGTAAAAAGTTCAGATCACTCTTTTTATTTTGTGGGCCTGTGTATCAAAACACAGCGCGCGCTGCTGCTGCGGCTGCTTTGGTTGTTACGGAGGGAGGAATAATTTCCTTGCGAACTTCTAATCGATCTCGCAGTGATTGAAGAGTTACGTGACTGAAAATAATTGAACTGTGGTAAACATTAATAGACGGAATGTTTAAATTTGAGCTATGTAAAAATTTATTTTTTCTGAACAAAAAAAAATGTAATTAGCGTAGTAATCATCAAAAAGCATCGTCACCAGTGGATAGGAAAGTAGTATGAAAGCCGTTGTCGACGAAACCGCAAAGAGGAGACAGGGACACAATAGAGGGCCAGGGAGGACAGGGGGCTCGTTCGCTTGCCACGCATGTAGGCGTTGAGGGGTACAGTGGGTGCACGGCGGTGCACGGACCAACGGCGTGACATGTTTTTTGCGTCTTTCTCAGAAAATTGACAGATTCGGATTCAGCGTCGAAAAATACATAAGAATAGATCTGTTTTGTAAAAAGTTCAGACCACTTTTTTTATTTTGTGGGCTTGCGTAATGAACGAAAACATCTCATTCGCTGAAATACACCCAATGTCCAATTGTAGGAAGATTCGCCAATTGAAAGTATACTCGTTCTCTGTTTATTTGGTCGGCTTTTGCGAATCAATGGATATTTTTTGTGCTCACGACGACGACGACGACGACGACGCCCGCGTCACATTATCATCGGCATTCTGGCTACCTGCACTCTCGCCGCGGGCTTTTGCAGCAGCATACAGAAGCCCGAATTCGCTTTCTCTCTCTCTCTCTCTCTTTTCTCTCTCGGGTCCGGCTCATTAAAATATGCAAATACGAGAGTAGCAGCAGCAGAAGCAAGGGGATCGGCACTGCAGCAGCAGCCCCGGAATGTTTACGATCAGGGCGAAATTAAAAGTACCGCTAAAATACTGCCTGTAATACGGCTCGAGGGCACACGCGTCACGTTCAGGCGAACGTGCGAAAGAGCCTTATTCAAGGCGGTAGCTATATCGGGCCCCGAATGTTGTCCTCGGGCGCTAAACGCTTCTCTCTCTCTCTCTCTCTCTCTCTCTCTCTCTCTCTCTCTCTCTCTCTCTCTTCTTGCTAAGGCAAAATAAACGATGCAAGCTTAGCTGTATTTGCCTGCTGCATCTACTATATACACTTCACGCAGCAGCCGTTTTATTGGGCTTTAAGCAACCTTGTAATTAGCGTGATTAAAAGTATACTCTCTGACTGCTTGTCTGCTACGCCGGTGGACAGACTCTGCTCCTTTTTTTTTTACAAAATTTCAAATAAATTATTTTTGATGCGCGCGTATGTGCAACACGCTGCTGCTGTTGCATTTGCATGATGAAAGGTCTAAAAATACTAGTCTAAAAATACGACTGTATATCATCGTCGTCGTCGTCTCCATTTGCTGATTAATAGTTTGAATCTGCCGTAATTAAACTCTTATTAGGTATTCGGAGGGATGAATTATGAAGAAGGCGAGATATCATATCGGTAATGAAACAAACCAACATGGAACAAATTTTTTATTGATCGAGCGCGGTGATACGGGTACAGGGTAATAACATCAAGCAGCTGGAGCAGCGATGATTTTTACGAGGCGAAGCACCTTAACGAGCATAAGTCGCTCCCGCCTATTCAGCAGCAGCAGCGCAGTCTTATATGCTTGCTCGGTGATAATTCTTCATTATCGTACATTGTTGCGTGTATACCGCCCCCTACACGCTCCCCTCTCCCTCTCCTTCTGCCGCTCTCTAAAATTTGCAAAATAAAAAAAAATTCCATCGCTTTTCTCCGCTGACTTGACGAGTGAAGGTGGCCGCTGCCAATCAAGGCACTTTTAATTGCCCGCGCGTGATGATTTTTGGTACACGTAATAGCGCATAAGTCATATCGCCTGAATTTACATCGTCGTGCGCGCTCAATATTCGTCGGGCAAATAATATCGAAAGAGTGAGTGAGAGAGAGAGAGAGAGAGGGATCGATCGATATGCGCGAGGAGAGGCTCCTCCGTATTTTTCACGCTGCGATTAAATTTGATTTATTGCCTGGGCTCCCGCATACTAGGGCACAGACACATACTCTTGATCAGGACACTATATAGCAGCGAGAAAGAGGGAGAGAGCGAGAGTCTTGAGAGTGCCGGACAAAGAAACGGAAGCCGACGTGCTAATTATGCAGGACGCTCTTGGCCGTGTGGCTATAAGGGAGAAACTGTGTGTGCACCAGCTCTCTCTCACTCACAGTGTAACTTTCGCGGTCCTTTGCCGCGAGGCGCGCACCGACGGCCGCCTTCAATTTATGCGGCCAGTGTAACCTTATAGCCTCCACTCTAACACCCCCCTACCGCTTCCCCGCTGACACTCAATACACTTGCATGTCAGAACCCAAGAAATGCTCAAGTTGTTTTTAGTCTTCTTTATCAATCTCGGGATTATTAATAGACCGTGGATTATAGAGAAAGAATGGGGTTCCTATTTCAGGATAATTTGTCTCTGCTAAGTAGTGGCTGACTGAAATTATAAATCTTGGCTCGAATTTATATCATAGTGATTATATGTAGTGCTGCGTTCCTACACTGTTCAAAAGTGAATAAAAATTTGCATTTTCATAATTATAAGTTACGTCACTTTATAATTTTGTGAAATCGAATTTTACGAAAGTCGATAGAATATTTAAAATAAATGGATATTACTCTTTATCAAATTGTTCGTGAAAAGCCATAATTTAGCCTGAAAAATTGTCGCGCAATTGTGCAACTTTGTCGCAATAGCCAACGTTATACGAAAGCACAATCCACACGTCTACTTTGTGAATAATAGTATGCAGCAAAACCAATTCATAAAATTTCTTACAATACTTGTATCGTAAAGTATACGACACGCATGATACGACAAAGAAGTAATTACTGTCATCGAAAAGGTTTGCCTTTATGATCAATATTCCCCATAATTAAATCCTTAATCATCCTCGTAACAAATTTCCACTTCGCGGTCTTCTCTTTCTCTCGTGGTATATATGAGGCGCTCTTTTATAAAACATGCACGTAGTAGTAACGGCGCGCGCACAAAAGACACACACATTAATCGCTTGGTGCGCGGCGACGGCGGCGGCAAAGATGTACCGGCAAATATTGATAATAAAGGCCGCAGTAATTACTTGCGCGGGCAGCGGCAGCAGCAGTCGTCGAGATTTATGTATCTCGTCGTTTTTCAATTCGCTTTTAATAAGTGCAAGCCACATTTCGAGTGTGCTTTGCCTGCGGTATTGAAGGAGCTGCTGCTGCTGCTGCTGCTGCTGCTCACTGCAGAGACAAAGATATAGAGAAAGAGAGAAACGTTCGCACTCCTCCCGTTCGACTTGGACGGCTTCCCAATTGCGCTTGGCAATAAATACCCCGCGACGGATGAGGTACTGCCTCACATTCGTTAAGTTAACGCGCGATTTTATTACGAGAGTACATTTTTAATTGTGCTTTTAATGACGGCCCAAGCTACCGGCCTATAAATCTGATCGCGCAATTAAAAACTTGCTCGCCGCCGTCGCCGCCGCCGCGCACTCACGCTATAATTACGAGCCCAAAGGAAAAACTTTTTTTCATTCTCATTTTCTCTTTCTCTCCTTCTCTCGTGGTTATAGACGCATTCTTTGTTGTTTGCACAACGTATACTGCAAATACATAATCCCAGTGTATTATAACGTTTCGTTTCTCTCTCAGATTTATCTTCGGTCCGCGCGGTAGCCGCTATATAGGCATGTCCTGCTAAACGCACGATCATCAATCGTCCGCACGGAGAAGCGCAGCGAATAATGCAAAGGAGATTATAAGAACATAAATTAAAATGCCCAGAAGACACTTCATTATGCATGCCCACTCTCTCCCACCCTCTCTCTCTCTCTCTCTCTCTCTCTTTCTCTCTTTCTACTCTCTTCGTCGTCATGGTGTGTGAGTACGACGGGGGGAACGACGACGTGTAATAGCACTTTCAATACACAGCGCTCATCGAACATTCTTCACCTCTTTGTCTTACCTCTTCTAATGGGATTCCCCGGCTTCGAGTAATTAATTCGAGTGGCGGTGTAATTTCGCACAAAATAATTCGTTGTATTTTTGACGAGGCAATCAGGAGAAGTGTGCGAGAGCGCGTAACACATACGTTTGGCATAGTCCGCGAAACGAAAAAAAAAGAAAAAACGCGCACGCACACACAGGACGCGCTAGTGAACGGATAAATTCCAATTAAAATCAATTGACATTCTTCACGGTGCAAGCTTCGCTTGACGTTTTTAATTACATTAGAGATAGGACAGTGAGAGAGAGAGAGAGAGAGAGAGAGAGGGAGAGAGAGTCTGGCTCGCAGGAGCCGCGGGCCCTTTTAATATATCCCCGGGCCCGAGTCGCACGCACGATTATTCATTAAGTGCCGTGCACTATCGGGAACACGCCTCGAAGGCTACTCTATACTGTATATGCTGCTGCTGCTTCTTCTTCGCCAGTGCCGCTCGATTTTTGCTAATGCGTAATTGAATTTACAACCGCTAACTCTCTCGATCCTCAGGGCCATTACTCGAGTTCCATTTATTAGCTCTCACGTGTGCGCAGGGGAATGAGATGGCCGCCGCTCCACGGCTCATTGTCCCATGGCGATCAATCAATTTCTCCTTTTTTCCTCTTCATTATGTACCCGTCGATTGGGTTTTTCCCTTTTAAACAGAGAGATAGAGAGAGAGAGAAAGAGAGAGAGAGAGAGAGAGAGACACCGTGAATTATGTATGCGATCAAGTGAACTTCTTCTTGCTTCCTTTTTTTTTCTCTCTCTCTCCCACTCCATCGCCACCGCCCTCGGATAATTATTCCCGTCGCGCGAGCAGTGGAAAAATGAAAAGGATGTTAATTGCCACTGGATCGCGCCTGCTAATCATTATTGAATTGACGTGAGTGAGATTAAAGTACGCGACTTGAGGCGTAATTACACCACTTGATTTGGAGAATTTGAAGGGTCGACGTGTGCGACTAATTCTATGCTTGGAACAAAAAAAGAATTCACCGTGCTACATGTCACGCGTCAAATCGGACTTGTCCACACTCAGATATGTTGAAATTTGTAATTCGATTTTGAAAAGTATCTTTCTCTCTATATTGACAGTGCATATACGATTGGAATATCATGGCGTCAAACCATTTCTAAAATCGTCAAGCTTCTTCAATAATAGGGCAACGTCGAAGTGGGGATAGATGGCGTTAGGAGAGAGCTGGTTTCGTGAAAAGGATATATTTGGTCGTTTTAACTTTTCATAAAGCATTGACGTCCAAAATGCAGATGGAAATAACATTGTATTTTGATCAATGCAAGTCAATGACCACCAATCGAACCGTCCATCGACTGTATAATATTTTAGAACAACTGATATGCATAACAAGTAATAAAATCCGTTCGACAGTTTTCGTTTAATGCAGCGAAATTCATCCAAAAAATTGCAAAAATTACTATTTCCAGTGAAAACTATATTTGATCGAAATTTCAAAATCGACCAGTCGAAATGTCGACAAGATATGACAAAGGAGTATCAATCGCATGTTACACGAAAAGCCAAACGCCACACGTATATACGATACTCGACATCTCTCAGTTGTCGCGCAGGAAGTTGTAATATTCCGCAAGGTGCGACTTACGGTACCTCGTGCATTGTCACTTAACGAGGTTGGCGTGGGTTGGCCTCTCACTCTCTATCTCTCGTTTGCGATTGTTATAATTGTCGCGATGCTTTACGGTCTCTCTCTCTCTCTCTCGCTCGCGCCGCGCGGCGTGATTTGTTCGATGCGCTTTGCTTGTCGTTTAATCGGGCGCCTGCCTTGCGAAATTAAAGAATTAGCGCATTGTTTACGAGGCGATTTACTTTCAATAACAGATGTTTACGAGTCGCCGCATGAATCTCGCGCTCACTATCATATATAGTTCTCTCTGGTATCTCGCATACATTCGCGAGCGCGCGAGAACGATCCATCATAATAATAAACTCTCGAAGAACACAGTACCGGAGAATGAGAGAGTGAGTGAGAGGGAGAGAGAGAGAGAGAGAGAGAGGAAGGACTATCTCTCAGCGAAATTCCCATCAACAAATTCCAAGTTGGCTAGTTTGCTTGGTGGTCACGAGGCGTCTTGTAGCTAAGCGCGTCATGCCGGACACTTGGCGACGGCCATCCCTCATCCCGCTGTCCGAACTCTCGGGCAACTTCTGTTATTATAAGTTAACCCCCCTGGCTGGACGTTGCCGCTGCCGTTGCTGCTACTGCTGGCCCCTTGTAGATTATGGCCATCAGCCAGGGATCCGGGTAACACGCTGACCAGCCAACTTCGTTTGTATAAGGAACGTGGTCGCGTCGCCCGCCGCCGCCGTCGCCGCCGTTGCTGCTGCTGCTGCACTGTCTTCTCTCCTCCGCTGTACTCGCCATCCCAGAAGAATAACACGTTCTACCTCTTGACCGACGACGGTCCTGTAATAAGTAGTCGCCAGTCGAGCGCATACCGAATTGTATACAGATCGAGCGTCTCGAGCACGCCTCGCTCGCTCTCGCTCGAGTGGACTCTACTGCTGTCCCTGTCGCGGCGGCTGCTGCTGTTGCTACTGCTGCCAGGAGGTTTGATTTGCACAACTGACAAAGTTTTCGTATTACCGTTGATAAGTAAATTGTATTGGAACTTGACGAAACAATTCAACGGAGAGTTGCATTCGTCATTTCGACAGTTGCCGCGATCGATATTTACTTCTGACCAATAGAGGTTAGTTCTATCTTGTCATCGTCCAATACTTACAAAATAACTTGTAATCCAACGGTTCCATTCTATCTTAAAATTTTGCCAATACGATTCTTATACTACTGCATATCTACCAAATCAATTGAAAATGGGTTCATTTCTATTTAAAAATTTCATGAGAATCGTGAAAACTGGAGAAATGGTGATATTAAAAAGTACGGGGACTTCCACCGTATTACGTGATCTTTTTAGGTTCGTAGCACGATATCCAAGGTAAATTGAAGATTTTACTCGTAAAATCAGTTTTGGGATCTTTCTCAATATCAACTTAGAGATCAATATTTTTAGAATGAAAATAGCTTTACCGTCAAACTATCAATTTAGTCGACGGCATCAAATTTGACATCAAATAGGAGCATTTCATAAAATCCTGTTATTTGCTGAATTAAAGCACAAAAGACGGCAAAGTACGTTAGTTTTAATGCTTTTATTACAATACACCTGCACTGAACCAAAACTTATGGGTCTCCATCGGGTGGGTATATATCGGATAAACTGCGGGTAAACAAAGAGTTAAGCGATTTCCAGATAAAAAGAGTCCGCTCGGGCGCGTCACCTCATGAGGCTCTATTTTTCCACGCGGCAATATGCACATATACACACATATACTCGGCTTGCTAGCGTCCGATAACTAAACAGGAAAAACAAAAGAAGAAGTGAGAAAGAAAGATTCGGTAAAAAAGGGGGCGAGAGCAGCAGAGTCCGCAGCGTGCATACACAGCGTTCAAAAGCGTTTGGCGCGCGCTGCCTTTTAAAGCGAGATCTTCGCACCTACGGAAAAAAAGACTCGACCACCATCACCACCACTATAACAGGCTGTTCCTTTTTTTCCTCTCTCGCGGATTAACGTTTTTTTCGTGTTAAAAAGCGCGTGGCCTCTCGAGCGATAGACTTTCGCGCCAAACGGAAGAAAGCGAAAGCGAGAGAAAGAGAGAGAGAAGAGGGTTGAGCGAGAGAGAGAGAGAAAAAGAGAGCAAAAAAGGGAGGGTGCGGCGGAACAGCTTTACGAGTGCAGAAAGTTGCTTTGGGGATATAAAGCAAGCGCGCGTCGCAAATAACTTACAATCAGTGCACTCTCTCGCTCTTGGCCTCTTTCTCTCTCGCTCTCTTGGTCGCCGCTTAATTCTCGCGCGAGCCTTTGTCGCCTTCTTCTTCTTCTTGCCAGTACACCGCGAAAGAGAAAGAGAGTTCGATTATGGGTGAACAACCGCTCGCTCGCACACGTGTATATATATACCTATATACAAGAAAAGTATGTAGATATATAAATTCAAATAATTGCAAACGCGCGCGATCGGGCATTAGCAATTAAAGCTGCGAAATTACTTCCTTGCCGATCGGAGCTTCACGCCGAGGAGATCACGCGCTACTCGTTGAATTTTAAGGAAGCTCGCGCTCGTTAGGCTACTTTATGCGGGCCAATATTGAAAATAAATCGATAACTTAATTAAAGCCGATCTCGCAACGGCGCTACAGTGATTTTCATTAACTTATCCTTCGCCAGCTGAGAGATGCGTGACTCGGAGAAGTAAGCTTCCCGCTTGTGCCAATTATACTGCTTCGTATGCGTTGTATGTGTATAATCGACGAGCTGCGCTAATGTTATCTCCAACCACGTATTTCACGAGGTTGCAGCTTTTAATTTGCTGCGGGATCGATGACTGCCGAAAAGTTCGTCGAGTTTTTTTTTTCTTCTTATCTTTTAGCAAGGTGTGCAATAGCACCAGCTTTCGTATTATACACATGTGTGAATGTAAGAGAGGACAATAGATATCCAGCAGGACAGCACAATGCTCATTGTAAATCAGGGAATTTTAAAAATCTGACGGGATATATGTTGACGCGGTGCTCTCGTATATATACTCTCTCTTTTTTTCTCTCTCTCTCTCTCTCACTCTCTCTCTCTCTCTCTCTCTCTCTCTCTCTCTCTGTCGGCCATTAAATACGGCATTATGCTGGGGCTCGCTCGCGTAATGGTAATTGCCCACCGCGTACAGCTCCGTTTTTGGAGCTGCGCGCCGTGCCGCCGCGCCGATGCCGTTTCTTTCATTTCTTTTCTTTTTTCGTCGATTTCAAGATGCGATTATATGCACATAGGAAAGCGATCGTGTCGGCCGATAACATTTGTTACGCGGGGGGTATACCTTCAATCCTTTTTCGCTTGCTTCCACGCGAGGAAGTGCAGTAGCCGCGCAGTTACTGTTTTCTTTTAAAAGATCTTTCTCTCCCGGGAGGGAGCACGATTTACGAGGATTCTTTTCTCTCTCTCTCTCGCTCTCTCTCGATCTCGCTGCGGAATCCTTCGGCATACTTGGAATGATTGCATCCTGCGAACATACGTACGACATCGTTGCGCGCAGGAAAAGTTTAATGATGACGGGAGGAGATCGGCGGAGAGAGGCAGGGAACTTGTTGCTTCTTTTTTGTTGACAGTCCTTTGGTTATCAAGTAGATAACCAAGCCAGTTGGGCGCGACAGATTTAATCAATCGCTCATGCATAATTCCGATGTGGAATATCAAGTTTCTTTCTATTCTCGTCGTTCATTAGGATAAACATAAATCAAGCTCTCTCTCTCTCACTCTCTCTTGAATACATTACAAAGTCATATTCTGATTTCCGGTGGTGTATGCTATACTGCTGCCAGAGCACAATTATTACAGACTATATACGTTCGGCTATTTCTAGAGCACATTTCTCTCGATGAATTGTTCATTCGTATGTTGGCGCACTCAAATAGAATGCACGTTACCATAATCGGAACCGCGATGATATGTCTTAATTCAGCGCGCGTGAGAAGGTGACGAGAAGAATTCCCACGTATAACTACCATCTGCACGTAGCAGCAGCAGCAGCAAGATTGGCCAAAGAGAGACGAGCCTAGCAATTATTTCACGTAATAAAATCGGCGCGGCGCGCGTCTAGCCGATAAATAGCGCTACGGCATGGGGGGAAAAAGCTTCCACTCGAGGAAGTGCGCGTTGCTTGGGTGCTGTGTGAGAAAAGCGAGAGAAAGAATTTCGCTGGAGGCATACAAGACGATTACTGAAAGAGCGAGAAAGAAAGAGAATCTGGGTTATGCATATCGCGCCTTTTCTCAAGGAAGAGCAGACTATGACTATTCAAAAATTTTCAAATTTTTATGACGCGGCTGTAAATCGAGACCTACGCTATTTGCAGTTTGCACGTTATTTTTTTTTTCATCGTGGAAAAAAACTTTTTTTTCCTTTTGATTACGATTCTAAAATTTATTGCCCGATGACAATTATTCGTCTAACGGAATGGTACAGCATTCTTGATAATTTTATACGTTAAAAGAAAATTTTGTCATAAAAAGAAAATTTTTAATCTTGTTAAGATTAACTACTCGCTCATCAACTGTATATCGCGTAGTTATTTTACACGCTACGCCATCATAATCTCCGTTACACATGATTTTCCTCGTCAAACTCGAAGCGCGCAAAGGATAAAATAATCAAGCTACTTAATGCTGAAAGAGTGCTAAAGCCGTGATATGTATGAGCAGAGATGGGGTGGGGACGTTTATCGGAGAGTAGAGTACATAGTTGATTCTAACAGGATACGCCACTGATTTCCAGCGTATACCCGTGTACGTGTGTGGACGCTGTAAATCTATCCGTCGACGGGTTTTCCAAAGTAGTTTACCCCGCAGATATATCGAGATCATAAGCACGGCAATTAATGGTCGGCTAATGTATCGATTACCCCCAGCGCCGATTGCAATCGCCGTTTAATGCAAACTTATGACGCTTCCTTGCGAATTGTACACAAAGTGCTTGGGCGCTTTGATAAATCATCCATCGATTTATCCTGCCACCCCCTCTTACTTGCTACCGTGAGGTTATTTTATTCTTTCATCGTCCACTATAATTGCTTTGCATGCACTTTTTTTACAATATTGTCGTGAAAATACGAATGAGTTGATATTTTAACAACGAAATTTATATAACTATTATATGTAGATAATCCCGAGGATGTTCCATTATTAGTGGATAACTATCGGCCGATCTATCGGAAAGGAAATCAGAAAGCAATCTGCGCTCCAGTTCCAAAAAGCTGAAGCATCCTCAATGACCCTATTCTAGGGGAAGAGAAAACGACGAAATACAATGAAACAGCCATTGAGGTAAGAAAAGCAAAGGATGAGTTGTAGTGGAGGTGAAGGGGAGAGGGGGACAAGGGTTGGAACTAACCCTCGACAGAGCTCGTACTAAATCCGAACGCTAACAAGAGGTTACGTTTAGGGAAGTAAGCAATAATTTATTCCGTAGTGGTGAAGCGCCGCCCGCCCACCCGCGCGCGCGTACTGGCAGTAGAGGCAAGTGAAGCATGCATATTCTAGATATATTATAAATAATTACTCAATTATATCTTTGAAAAGCCGATGAATAAAGATGCACGAGCGAGCGCGGCGCAGCGTTCTCGGTATAACCGAGCTAATAAAAAGATTTAAAAAATGGAAGAAAAGAGCTCGGCGTTGAATATGCAAACGCAACAAACTAGGCGCGCGCGCGCAGGCTTATTTCAAATGGAGATCTGTATTACACCCTCACCTGGGCGCGGGTCACACTTTTCGCCAAAGTTTCGACTCGACTCTGTCTCTATCTCTCTCTTGCTCTTGGCAACAACAAATCCATTTCACTCGCCCGCTCGCGCAACTATTAAACGCCTTTTCCTTCGTCACTTAAAACGACTAATAAAGACGACGACGCCGCGAGAATGGAGATACTTCGCTTTGCAATTCGACGCCATTAACGAAGACACCTTCTTCTTTTTCTCGTTTTTTTTGTTTCGCCTATACCGATTGCACTTGATACTCGCGTATAAATAGCCAATTACTCGATGCATAGACAATCTCCCCGAGGCAATAACAGAATTCAAGTTTTCAGGTATAAGGGTCGGTTATTATTTATAATTTTCTCTCGCTCTTATTCAAAGCAGATGTTTTACGACATCTTTGTCCGACTTGCCGTAAAGTTAAAAAACTTTATAGGTGGCATAAATTCGTTGACCGGACACGATAAACTTTAAAATATTACGGAAATGAAAAGCTTTTGCCGCCTCGGCTCTAACACACACACACATATGATACACATATGTAGGTAGGCTTGTATATGCAACACGCGCGCGGCTCGACTTCTTTTCCCGTGGTGCTGCAAGATAATGCGCTTGAAATTTACGGGAGCCCGTTGTATATATACGTCCCAATCCTAAAGAGATACACCGAATTTAATTCGCGTTAGCCCTTTGCCTCCCTCTCCAACGCGCAGCTTTATCATTCTTGCGAGTTAACGCTTTGCTCATTTTCATGCGCACTTGTATCTTTCGCTTTAAATCATGATTTAAAACTACTTTGAAAAATCTGCGCGGCCGCGCTGTACAAGTGGCCCCCTTTTTTTGTTTGGAACTTGTTTGCAATTACATTCTTTTTTCGTCCCACAAACTTATGGAAAATACCAATTGCATACTTTTTTTCTATTCCAATCAATTTGTATTTTGTACATACTGGTGTATGAAAATTGATAATAAAAGTATCCAGCAATTGACAACGGAAAAAATAAGAATTCAGTGTAACAACATTTCATCGCGTTAGAATCCGATTGCATCGAGCGCGAGAATGCATTGGATTTGAAGAAATTTATATTTGCAGCGACGTTGGTGCGAGTCCTCTTTATTTAAAATCCCATCAGGGTCCGCGAAGTGGCATTTTCCGTCTGGGCGAGTTTTTCGCATAGGCAGAGAGAGACGACTCGAGTCGCGTATATACTCCTTTCCCTCCTTGGACGTGATTGGCTTCTGATAGAATTACGAAGGGTGGACTGTCGAGCGCCTTCAAGGGTTCTTTCTCTCTTTCTCTTCCTTGCTGCGACGGAACAAAGGCACTTCTCTTTTTTTTTCTCCTGATGTTTAGAGTGCCATATGCGATCGCTGACTTTTTATTCTTCGAGCATTACGCGATGCTTGATCGAGAACAAAGCTTCGGAGGTGTTTACTTAGCGAATCAAAGTCGCAATGCGATGGAATAAAAGAGGAAACGAATTTGTCGAGCGCTTTTGACAAAGTGAATAATCGCCTCGAAAACTTCATAATAGAGTCTCTCTGTCTTTCTCTCTCGATACATCGACAAATCGGCTTTCAATCACATTGCCTGGCGTTCTCGCGCGCTTTAAACTGACAAAAAGCCAATCGTCACACCCTCCTCGTGTTAGCTCGCTCCCTCCTTTTCCATAAGCAGCAGATAAAGACGAGGAGATTGAAGATCTGAGGGGTTGCGCGGAGCAAATTGAAAGATGCGTGATGTGCGAGTGAGTGAGAGCGACCAATTTCCGTAACACCATAATTTTATTGGCAATTTGCAACAGATTTCCTCCTGCAACACAAATACAAACTTGCTTTGCGTATGTATATATGTAGTAAAGGGTACGTGTAACTGGGTTTTAGGGTTATGGGTGGAAAACGTAATCTCCGCCAACGAATTTACGAGTGGCATGTGTGTGTGTGTGTGTGTGTGTGTACATTGATTTGATGACTGTTTTGCGTGGCGAGTGCACGCGGCCAGCCGCCACCGGCTCTGACCAACTAAATATTTTGTACAAGCGAACGTACGTGTATCGTGTATACGTATACACATATACAGCTCTATGTGTGTATGCGTGTGTGTGTATACGCGCGAAACCCGCGTGGTCGACCGATAGTCATGAGTTACTCCGTTGAAAGTGAGGGGGAGCGCTTTCGTTTTGCCAATGACACTGTTTCAATGACGGCGCGCGGGAGAGCGAGAGAGCGAACGCGCGCGCGTTGCGTTGACGCGCGTGTGGGAATTTTCACGAGCGCCCATCGATCCTCTCTCGACTCGCTCGTGTACATACGCGCACGCACACACACATACATCGAACAGCCGTGTGTACACATACTTTTTTGAACGATGACTTTTCGCTTTTTGTGGTCGAGTCAACTGTTGAATGTTCATTGACTTCGCTGACTTTTATTATGTATCGATACCCCACGAGAACCCAATAAAATTTCAATTGACATCGGATTTTGATTCCTTTCGTTATACACCGCGTGGTTTTGATTTCATTGACAATTGATCGAATGATCAATGCCAATTGTTTACTGAAATAATTAGCTCGTTAAAATTTCTGAAATTGTAATTATGATTGAAAAAATTATCTGTTGAAAGCTTTTATGCGTTCCTCTCACATTTTTTTTAATAGAAAAAATAAAAAATTATTTTGTAGAAGTAAACTCATAGAAAAACAGCATGATTACCATCAAAAACCCAGAGAGCTTTCATTCGCTAGGATTATCATTTACATAATCAGTACGTCAACATATACACTCGACGCATTATCAACTCCCAAAATTCTAAGCGCAAGCGACAGACAGACGCGTGAATCGCACTTATTATCGCAAAAGCGAAGAGTGACCAGTAGTAGCCGTTTTTGGATGGCGTGGCAAGCGCAAACACACACCTAGAGTGGACGGCGCGACGGCGAGGAGCAGCAGGAGCAGCAGCATCACTTTATCTCCATGATGAATACGCTACATTTTATGCGCATTATTTCGGCCCTCGTGTCCCCTTATCACGCGCGGGTTGTGACCCGCGGAAAAAGGGACGCCACCGCGCCGTCATCGCCGCCCTTCCATCCTCTGCCACATACATGTATATATACACATACATGTGCGAGAGAGCACAAACGTGTCTTAATGAATGCATTTTTATTTCTCGCACCACCCGCGAATTCCCCAAATAATTTATGTATCTATTCAAAAGCAAAACTGTGTCCTTTTTATTATCGCCGCAGACGCAAACACGCGCGCCTGATCATAAATTAACACGCAGCAGCATTGACAAGTTTCACGAGTCGTCTGTCGAATAAACATCACTGAAGAATGAAAAGCAAAAAAAAAAAAAAAACTTATTGTCAACTGTCAGCGCTAGTACTACTCGAAAAGTTAAGCTAGCATCAGCACTTGATCATGCCTCGACGTCAGTCGTCATCAGCAGCGCGAAAAGAGGTGCAGCTCTCGTTCGTTCGTTTGGGGGGTTAAAAACGAACGAGCAGGCCGGGCGAGCGGGCGGGGGAGGAGGGTTTCACTCGAGCGGAGCAGTTATGCCTCCCCCGCTCGTGAGAGCGAGAGAGAGAGAGAGAGCATTGCACGCGTACACAGCCCATCTTTTTTAATGTTAGGCAGTTATAGCCGGGTTGGGCACAAGGGGGCAGAAGGAGAGAGGGGGGCCAGTGTGCGCGTGCAAAAAAAAAAAAACTTAGGTCAATTTTTATCACACAAACGGGAGCAGCGGCGCTGCGAGGGGGGTACGAGCGGGGGCCGGGGGTGAGGATGGGGGTACGAGGTGGGAGGCTGTGTAGAGGGAGTTGGCGCCCATAAAAAATGCCTCTTTACGTATGGCGATTGGTCGGCGCTTGGGCTATAATGCCTTTTTTGTCCTCCCTTTTTTTCGTTCTGACGCGCGGGGAAAAAATGCGCGCCGCACGTCGATTGGTCGAGGGGACAGATGACGTAGTGAGCGACGTGCCACCCATCGCAACTGCAACTGCTAAAAGGGAGGGGGGAGGGAGACACACGATGCACTCGCTCGCTCGGCTCGCTTGCTTGCTTGCAAAAAAATCCGCCGCTGCTGGCTGCGCGCGCTCACTGCTGCTGCCGCTGCTCTGCCCTCTCCCCCCTCGCACGTTCTCTACTACTGCTGCTCGCTTCGCTCGTGGAAATATCATTATACGGAGATGAAGAAATCGCACGCGGGATATACACACTTCCTTTGCGGCACGCCGCACGTGCCTGCACGACCTCTCTCTTTTTTCTTATCGAGCGTGTGCCACCGCCGCCGCCGCCGCCCAGAGAGGAAACAGGTGGCAGTCCGCCGCGCTACTGCTGCTGCTATTCAGACTCGAGGAAGAGGAGGAGGAGGAGGAGGAGGGTAAAGCGCCAACGGAAAAGGACCAAGACGAGTACGATGAAGCGCCGGCGCTTGTACACTCACTCACACTCACACATGCTATACCTACTGCTCTCAAGCGTTTCAGATTTCGGTTATTGAGCTTCCTCTGCTCTCTCTCGCTCTTTCTCGCCTTCTTTTTGCCGAAGGGGAAGATACGTGAATGGGAAATTTATGAACGGGACTGGATTCATTGAATAAACCGACTTCTTGGAGATACAACCTTTATTTTTGTCTAACAATGTTTCCGTTTTATACAATTTAAAGACAGTCTCTTTAATTTTAAATTCGTTACAATTGAGTTTTTTCCCTTCGTGTAAAAAATGAATTTTTCAACGAACATGAAAGCAGATTTAAACAAATGCTGCCTTTCGAATTGACATATTAAAGCGCAAAAAAATGAATATGTTTCTCGCCGGATACGATATAGATCGGCATAAAGTTTTTCTACAATACACCGCGTCTCTCTCTCTCTCTCTCTCTCTCTCTCTCAGCCCTTTCCATCGGGTAGTGGAATAATAAAAATCGAGTAATCCACACCTCGCCGAAAATGACGAAATGATGATACAATTCTGACGCTCACACCGACATTCAGACAGACAGAGATATACATATATACACATACGAGCATACAATATCGCGTCGAGAGAGAGAGAGAGAGAGAGAGAGAGCGAGATGAAAAGCCATCGGCTGGTGGTACTAGACAGAGAGACAGAGCATACAGAAAGCTCGATATGTATTCGTTTAACTCGCCCGTTCCGATATGACATGATCGGCGCATTAACGCCTCGCGTTTTTTTTCCTCTCGTCCCTCTCCCGCACCAGCAGCACCAGCACCAGCAGCAGCAGTAGCATCGGCAGCAGCCGCCTATACCCGCGCCGATACACATGCACCACTGCCGCCGCCGCCGCCGCCACCGCCTCCCTCTTTTTCTGGCTGGCCTGGGATGCGTTTTTATCGATTTGTTAGACCTCTGCCGCCAACGTCCGATGCCCCCTGTATCCGTATGTACGTACGAGAGCAGAGCACAACCTCCCCACCCACCCACCCATCGTTGCACTCTTTCTCTCGTCCCGGGCGTGACTCTTTTCAGACGAACCTGCTGCTGCTACTGCTGCTGCAACGACGATCATTCACACCCCAACCTCAAGTCATCGAAGCTATATATTTTTTCTTCTTTTTTTCACCGATGATTTCAGGTGGGAGCTTGCAGACTGGTCGCAGAGAACAATGCTATATATCGACGATCAAATATTTGACGAAAGGATTTTATAAAGGGGAGATGAACAATGAGCCCGTGAAATTTGAAAATAATGAAATTTTTCCCACTTGATCATACATGTGCGCACGTAGCACGTACGCTCAGCGAGCATGGTGCGTGTGTGATAAATTTTTTGTTTATTGTCTGATGACAGGCCGGTGTGCAACGTTTTATTGACTAGTGTCTGCGATGTACGCCGCAGACTCATTATTCCGAGTGATACTGTATTATTGACGTTTACGTTGAATTGTCGGATGAGCGAATTTTTTTTTATTGCAATAAATTAATTTTTTTCATATAGGATTGCGTGACTTAGAAACCAAAGTTAGGAGTTTAGAATTTTGTTATTTCAGATGTATAATAAGACAATCGTTTTTTTTTCAACAGAAACGAAAAATTTTAATGATTGAGTGAATTTTATAAATACTATACAAAAGCGAAATAAATCAGGAGGATTCGATGAATGTGTACTTTAAATTTGTATAAAGTAAATAAATAATACGAGCATATATCAGGTTGATGATAAAAAGGATATTGCGTATAATGTAAATTAATGTGCAATCGTATGAAAAACGACCGTTGAAAATTATTTAATCCAATTTTGTTTGTATTTGGGGGGGGAGAGAGAGAGAGAGAGAGAGAGGAGGGAGGTAAAGGGAGTGTATAAATAATGCAAAAATATTAAGCTGTATAAGTTATGATTATTTTTATTTGCGAATGCGCGCAAAAACATTAATTTCCCTCTTTCCAATTCACATCGGCGCTTCGGGTTCTTTTATCGATGAAAGAGATGCGAAAGCGAATACCGCGCGCGATAAATATTCAGTGCATTAAATTAAGTTACTTTTTCAGAGCTTTTTCTTGAAATATTAATAACGCCAAATACATGCGAGGTTTTCATCGAACCCTCCTCTGCGTACGCGCGTTTATATACACATTTTTTTTCGAGAGCGAAATATCACGAAGTATAAAGAGCCATGCTATGCCCCGTCGGAAGGAAAAAAATCAATTACAAATGCTGTCGACTGCATTTTTCCTGCAAAACAAATCAAGCCCGCGGAACTAATTACACTATATTTATAAAAACGAAATAATAAAAAAAGGCTCCTCGCCTCGCTCGCTTTTTTTTCCTTCTCTCTTTTTTTTCGTTATTTACCGGAGATTTTGATTATAGTTTCCTGCACGCGCGCAAGGCTCCCAATCGAATATTCAGATTTCATTTGGGGCTGCATTTTTTTCATGCTGTCGCGAAAATCAAGGGGCAGCGAGCGAAAACTCGCGGTGTTTACATTCCACAAACTGCGCGCGCTTTCTCACGCGACGAGAGAGAAAGGACGATTTCATCGTAAAAGAGAGAGAGGGAGAGAGAGAAAAAGAAAGAGAAAACGTGTATAGCACACGGCAAACTCGACTTTTCTCGCTCTCTTTTTCTCTATCTCCGCTTCCCTCTCGGGCTGTAAGTGATCGGGGGAGTAGAGCAAGCGAGCTCTGCGCGAGCGAGCGAGCGAGAGAAAAAGGGTAGGAAGTCGGAGGGGGTCGCTTTTATCGCTTACGGAAATGCCAAACACCTGTGGAATAACGATCCAGTTAAGTGGGCCGTCGGCGAAAGAAAAAGACCAGTCGCTAGCTTGCCGAGCTGAAAACCGACGTATATACCCGCCTCCCCCCTTCAGACTGCTTTCCCAGGTATTCTCGCGGCATTATGTGCTAAGGCGCGAGCTTTATTAACCTACCCCCGTGTATACCTTGTTTCCTTTCTTTTTTTTTCCCCGTTTCTTTTTGCTCGTTTAGCATTACGCCAAGGAATAACGGCTTTTAGCACGCGTTTTAATTGTTGAATCGCGAGAGAATATGATATACTAAAGCACGATCTCCTACTCCTTTTGTTTGTTGAATTGACATTTGTTGTGGGGGAATAAACTCGTTCTTTTTGAAATTCAAATCCGACGCCGCCGATTTTTAGTATGCGAGTTATTGTTCAAACACCAACTGCATTTGCCGGTCAAAATTTATGCGTATACAAACACGCGCAAAACCTCACTATCACCTATGTGGTTTTAATCGACTAACAACTTCCCACCAGAAACTGAACTCTCGATTTTTAGTATTCGAAATATATTTCGAGAATATTCCGCGCAAAATTCGAAAGTCGTTGCCCGAAATCGGAAGATATTTTTATTATCAGTACCGAAATATTCTCCACATTAAAAAATCTCACTCGTGCATTCTTTATCGTATCAAGATTTCGCATGGTTTATTTCCGATCTGCTTTAGAATATCGGATCAGACTTCCAGGAATATTCGATAATTTTGAGCTTTGCCAGTTGACTAATGCAAGACAACAGTCAATTATTCATCACACACACACGACCCTTTCCGAAAACGTCCGAAAAAGCTATTTTCCAAGCTGGACAGAATTATCAATAACATTTTTGAAAGACTCTCGAAGTATCCTGCACACTAAAGCGAGCTGAAGTGTCGTGCTCGCTTTCAAACTCGTCGATCCGCGAGCAAGAAGAAAAGCGACCCTTTGGTAAGGAAAAGTAAGCCGAAGCATAAAGAAAATAGCCGTTGCGGTCGTGCGGGTGGCATAAGCATAACAATCGTCGAAACTGAGGAGAGAGAGAGAGAGAGAAAGAGAAAGAATCAGTTGTAAAGTCAAATGCGATACTGACCGTTTCAGCAACAGCAGCATGCAGAGAAGCGCTTCTCAGGCTTCGTAACCATGGTAACTCTCTCTCTCTCTCTACTCATAATGATCTTGCAAGCGTCCAGCCGCGGGCTTCCGACGAGTAGTAGTAGTAGTAGTAGTAGTAGTAGTAGTAGTAGTCCACTAGCGTCGGACCACTCCACTCGGAAATCAGCCTCACCGACGACCTTTATCCTCTCTCCCTCTCTCTCTCTCTCTCTCTCTCTCTTGCCGCCTGTAATAACCATACTCTTCGTCCCATCTCTCGTAATATTCTTATTTCGGAATCCCCTCTCTAGAATATCGTCGTCCTGCGCGCACGACCGATCTGACCACCTATAAGGATACGTCGATAGATACTGTATACGACTTTTCTTTTCTTCGGATCTGAATAAGTATTTTCAAGGAGTTAGGGGAAATAATACTATCGAGGCATCGTTACTATTGCCTATTCAACTCTATTCACCTTTTATAGAATACGAGTAGCTTATTACAATACCTCTATACTGTATATCTTCTATAAAATTGATCCGAATGGGTCTGGAGCAATTGTAATTTTATCTATTGTCGTGTATTCGAAACGGCATTTGTTAATCTGATTTTACAAATCACCAGAGAGAAGTAGCAAACACGGTAACTTCAACAAACACGTGAAAAGTCATTCAGCGCATACTAAAGAGTAATTGATCGATTTGTTTATTAATCAATTTACAGATAGCTATATGTAGAGCGCGTGGTGGTAGTAAGCGAACGAGCGAGCGCTTGAACTTCAATAAAAAGTAAATCAAAGTCATCGCGGAATTTCGGCCGAAATATCGCACGGTTCAGTGAATGACCGACCCTCCCTTCCAGTCATTCATCGGATCACGCTCGGTCAATCAGTACGCTACCCGTACACACACATACACATACACACACATGTATATAAATACACTCACGTGTACGCATACACGTGGCTTGCCACGCGAGCAGTCTGCCACACACACCAGACTCACTTTTAAAGGGAGCCAATTTTTGCGAAACCGAAAGTATCAAGAATTTTACTCGATATATATACTTTTTGCGCTCTGTATAGTGCCAAAGGGGATAATTATTGCGTTAAAGTCGACGCTTAATGTAAATATTATGCGAGGGAAATGAGAGAAAGAGAGAGAATGTGTTTTTTGCTGCTCACGTTTTGCCGTCGCTTGGCGCGCGCTACACGCCTCCGTTCTGCGTTGAACCATTAATGAGCTCTCTCTCTCTCTCGCCAAGCGTCATTTCCACGCGTTATTTTCCGTGTTCACGATTATTATTTCGAATTTTCCCCCCGGTAATTTATCGCGTAATCGAGCGCTTTAATAAGCGATGTAATACACGTTCTTTTTCGCCGAAAATCTGTTTGTTTCGCCTCGGCGATCCCGGACATTATCTACTCGCCGAATCATTACGCATTTTCCGAATATAATTTTCATTAAATGATTTGGCACTTATTCAAGCCGAAATAATGAATTCGCATATAGCGGTGCATTGAATTCGCGGGCGCGAAACACGCGCGGCAATGTATGCGTATACACTCGTGTTATCGCTGTAAATCGGATGTGGTGTGTACTTATTCGCATTCATGAGCGTTTCTACAAATGCATATTGCATTACACGAAAAACGACGACGGCGCAGAGCGCATAATATCCTTTTTAACGTTTTTTTTTCCAGCGCGGTGCCCATTGTAATTGCACGATGTAAAATTTTCACGCGCGCCGCTGCTTATATGCATTCCACGTTAATCGATGCAAGAAATTGAAACGTGCCATTAGCGAAATAAGGTTTACGAGGAAAATACCGCATGGAAGAAATTAATGAGTAAGCGCGCTCGCGTTCCATCAAGTATCTATTATGAATTATCGGTTGAAAACTCGTTGTGTATGAATGTTGCAACTTTTTTTTTTAATGAGATTATTTGGAAAAAAAATGAGAACGTTAATATCTCACAAGCAATTTTCTCCCCGATTGCGTATTTTTCTTTTATTTTTTTCGATTTAATTCTCATTTTCATTTATGAAGCGAGCTGTAATGAATGTAATCATATCTTTTCATCGAATAAAAAGAAGAAAAAAAAGGAAAACTTTCCATTCATCGTTCATTAAAAACAAGCGATATCTCTTTCAGTCTATAACCACCTAATTAGTCTTCTTATCTCCGCAGTCTCGTCCCAGCAAACGAGCAAAATTATAAACTACGCGGATTCGGCAATCGATACTTGATGACAAACTCGCGAAAAAGAAGAAGAAAATGCTCAAAGCGCGCGCGCATAGCCAATTATCTTAATAAATAAGCCAGAGCTCGACGAAGGCGCCAAAAGGCTTTGAGTCTCGGTTCTTTTCATTGAAGCGCAGCTCTCTTTGGTGCTGCGGGCTTGGTAATTAAACTTCTTTTCCCCCGGCTAATTTTCCGCGTTCTTAATCATTGGCCATTCATCGATTGAAAGAGATCTTGATTTTAAGTGTACTTTGCTCGCTCTCTCTCTCTCTTTCTCTCTCTATCTCACGGGGGTCTCTAATAATAATTCGCGGTAACGACGCTCACATCCACCGCTGGAGACCTCACTTATGCAAATTACGGGTAGCTAGCTAGGGTCAAGCTAGTCTCGAGCTCCTTATTATGAAAAATGAGTTGAGGTGAAGAAGCTCATTAGTCGGCAAGTGGTTTACACTCGCAATCACAAGCGCGCTTATTGCAAAAAAAAATAGGAAATGAGAGCGAACCACGGGAAAATCGTTGATTACTTTTCAATTCGACTTTGTATTTTTTTTTGTTCGCTCGTTCAAGAACTACACCGCGAAATAGAAGATTAAAAAAATATTGCATTAGAGAATAGCGCGTGTTTCTCTTTGGTGGAGAGCGATGAAAAGTTAATGCAAACTTTCATTCCTATTCGAAAAGAATGTGCGACATCGCGGGGAAGCGATTGTTCGGAGAAATTAGATTCGTCGCATATAGTCGAGGCCGTCGATTACATATGAATGAAAGCTCTCTCTGGCTATGCACTGCGTACGAATGCAAAAGAGTGCGAGAGCCAAAGCGCATATCGTCATTCGTCACTCGTATAAGTGCGCGCTGCTGCTGCTGCCGCGGACCTGCTGCATCGACGTTTACTTGCACGCGTGCAGCAGTAGCAGCAGCAGCTAGCACCGGGAGAGGGAATGAAAAATGGACTTTAAAATCGAATAGCTGCTGTCATATTATAAATTGAATTTCGTCGGGGTGCCCCCTGTATTTTTTCATCTCTCGCCCGAACGGCTTTCTCTCTCCCGCTCGTTGTGTTTCCTCCCCCCTCACCCCCACACACCCCTCTTTTTTTCCTCTACCACCCCCCTCAGGAGCACTTTTTCGTGAAATTCACCGGGCACCCGCGAGTGAGTGAGTGAGAGAGAGGCGTGCGTGGGCGGAAAATATTTTTTCGGACAAATACGCCGACGCCCAGCCGCGCGCGGAGCTTGCTTGCTGCTGCTGCTACTGCCCACTATACCCCCCGCGCACACGCCGATCGAAGAGCTAGCCAGCGAACTAGCGTTTTGTAAGTGTTTTTCCCTGAGAGCTGCGTAAATTTCGACGATTTTTTTGTTGTTGCGTGGGAGCTTCCAAACTATAGTTCCACCCATAGATGGGCGAATGCTGATTCATGGAAGAATCAGTCGTCCTTTCTCTGATGAATTTTTCATAACTCACTTCACGCAAAATCATCATTTCAACTCGATAACTTGATTTTTATTGGGGGTACATAGAAGTTCCTTCACTTTGAAAGAGAGCGTACGCGCGAGAGAGCTCGAGGCAAATATGAGCGTGTGGCCGTCGGAACTCGGCTTGGACTGCAAGCCGGTTGCTCGCTTTCGCAGCTCACAACTCGAGTGCATCGCGCGACACGCAGCGATAGTCGCTGGCTACGACCGCGTGCGCGAGCTGTGCGAATGCTACCGTGTGTGCTCAATCGTAAAGTGCACTTGTTCGCTTTTACTTACTACCTTTGCTGCACTACTCGCTCTCTCGCTTTCTCTCTCTATCTCTATGTTTTGTTACTGTTGTATTTATGTTTTGCTTCGGATTTGTTTGCTCTGCCGGAGTTAGAGAGCGGAAAGATTGAAAAAAGTAACGGACAAATTCGTGTTGTGATTTAGTAAAGCTATTGTAAGTAAAAGACGAAGCGTATTTATAGTAAATAACGAAACGATAAAAAATGAATGAATTTTCTAGCAGTGATTTAGATGAAGAAATGTTTAGATGATGACAACTCCAGCGCTGCTGCCAAGTAAGTGAAAATCGTTCTTCTTTACCGATCGCAGTAACCTATGATATTTGAAGAGTTCGTTTTTAACTTAACATTCGTTCATTTAGTAATAATGAAATGGCGCGATTTCATTATGATCATTTTGATAACGTACACCGAAAAGCACTATACGCTCATTTCGCGATTTCACACCTCGCTGATGGTTTTTAGCGACTGTAAAAGGAATACCAAATAATACCTGGAGAGAGAGAGAGAGAGAGATACAATGCATTGAAAAGCAGCCGTGAAATCCTTACAACTGAATAGGTATAATAGAGTGTATGTGCGTGGCCCCTCTAATTCGCAATCGGCCACATTTCGTACATAGAGACTCGCAGGCGGGCGCGCGCCGAGCCCTCGCCGGCGAGGGGGTCGAAACGATTATTACGGCCATCCTCGGTTATCATTATTTCGTCGCTTATTACGGTATCTGTACGTTGACGATAACCCCCTTCGTCCTGCCAATCGAATGGACTTCCATTTTGGACTATGCCCGCGTCGCCAGCGTTATCTGCCAAGCGGCTGTCCTGATTATGCTAAGCACTAAAATCGATGGCATTAGAACGGCTCTCGACCCCTTTGCCTGCCTGCCCGCTCGCTCGCTCGTTCGTTCGTTCGTTCGCCAGCTCTGCACCTTCCTCGTGTTCTGTCTCGTTCTCTACTACGCTTATACCCACACACATACACACGATTATACACATACGCCACGGTGAGGGTAGTGTGAGTTGACGACCCCTGCTTGCTTGCTTGCTGCGTCGTCCGGTTCATTTGCTCTCTCGCGCGCGACAAGCGCGCAAGCCTGTTTACTCTGCTCGAGCTGTTATTAAAAAAATTCGATGGGAGGTAAACATTCTCTTTTTTTCATTAATTTCTGATGTAAAGCGCGAGCTCGATAATCACTTCACGCATACGAAATGTGCGATATTAATTTGCGAGATGAACGCTGTATTATTTATGAAAAAATTACTCTGGGGTTTTTCATGTCTTGAATTAAAAAAATAACTTTTTTTTCTGCCGATCGATGAATCTTGTTCTAACTAAACTAGCAGACGTTGCATTAATTACAACTTGTAATCTACGCTTACACATTGCACAAATGTATTTTTAATTGCAGCTATAGCTGCTATGAAGTATTCAACAGAATTCTATAAACTGGAAAATCTATACGCACTGCAGAGAATTCATTCCGACAAAGTTACAGTAAAATCAAACGCATATTTTCCAAGTACTCGCTAAATTTATATCAGTCGAATCCCCATAAAATCTTCCTTTTTGAGACGAAACAAATGCAAAAATCCAGTAAGAGAATAAGGTTGCAAAACAAGGAGTTGTTTCGAGAAAAAAAAATCTCGCAAATGTAAAACTTATGCATCGATAAAAATTCATCGAAAGAGAGTGCATGTCGAGGCATTGATGAATCTCATCAATGTCAATATAGCCGGTAAATTCCGTGCAGGGAGGGAGATACGACAGCCTTAAATATCGCGAAACGTAAAGGTTTGATGCTTTTACCTTTTGGCGAAGGCTGCAATTTCCAAGGTGTGTTTCTCCGAAGAAGAGAAGAAGCGAAGAACAATCGTCCGCGTGAGCGCGCGCGGTAGAATAATGTAGCATGTATATAACGGAATTGTTTACCGCGCTGGCCGAAGGAGAGGCTCTTGCTTGAGCAGCTCGCTGATGTTTTTGATGCTAAAGAAGACGAATAGGAATGCGCATAAATTTCCCATCCAAACGCTCTCCGCGCGCGCATCCACACACACTCGCCATGCAAACAGCGATCCGGATGATATGTGAAGCAGTCAGAAAAGCTGATCATGATGGAAGGAATTTTAATGGCATTTTTACCATTCACGAGTACGTATACCGTCAAATCATTCCTCGATTTTTTCTTTCTCTCTCTCCCTCTTCGCTCGCGTTTCACCGAATTTTTACATAACGCGCGCGCGCGCAAGCGCCTCTTCTAAATCGCGAGCGCCGGCGGCCGGCCAGTAGCACACAATGATGTACACGAAGCGTAACGATCCTCTTAGAATTCCGAAGAGTAACGTGGCGCCACATCGGCTGGCACTACATCTGCATTACAAGTGTCGAAGATAGCGAATCCTCGGTAGAGAAGGAGGGGAAGAGAGCGAGCGAGAGCCAATTCCAGCCCATAATCCCGATGACCCGTTCGTCTGTCGGCTATCGGCTAATGACAAAACTACAGGCCCCAGTCGTCTCCAATGTGCAACGCTTCTCTCTCTCTCTCTCTCTCTCTCTCTCTCTCTCTCTCTCTCTCTCTCTCTCTCTTTCCCTCCCTCCAGCTCTCACTCCTCTTTGGCTGCTGTAGATAGCACATCGAACGTATCGAGTTGTGTTGGTCCATCCTCGTGTCTCGCCCCTACTATGGCGAATGATAATTTGGGCCGAAACCTTCGCAGTGCTCTTTCTCTGTCGCCTGCGCTCGCGCTCGCTAGCTCGCGAGAGCGCGCCCAGAGCGAGCCACCCTTTGATTACGCTCGCCCACCCCCGCATTGCAATCCTCTAATTATATTCGCTGGTCCGCTCTTCTCTCCCTCTCTCTGCACGACGCTAGCCTCTCCAATTCCCTGCACCTTTCATTACAACTGCTCTGTTCGACTGCTGCCGATCGAACACTCTGACGCCAACGTACTGCAGCTGTCACCCCTCTCGCCCTCCTCTTCCTCCTCCTACTCCTTCATTCCTCCTCGCCGTAGTGTCCTGCTGCATGCAGTCGACGCTACTTTTTTTTCCTTTCTTTTTTTTTCCTCTTTTGCCCCCTATGATTATGACAATTTCACGCTACTTCGACGCCTTGACAGACGCGCTGAATATCACGCGCTAATTAAAACTGAATAACTTTTATTTGCATTATTTTTTTTTGTAAGCGGAAGCGAGCGAAAACTTTTGTAGGCGGAGTTTCAGAGAACTTTAATAATTAATTAAATTGCGTGCCGTCTGGCAATTATTAAAACATTTACAACAAAAATAGGCGTAGGCTATTTATTACACAGTTCAGTTTCGACTCAAGGGACAAATCGAGTACAAGCAAATTTATCGCACACCAAAAATTGCAGAACCGAATTGGATACAGCGTATATGAGTATCAGTCTGAGTACTATCTAGATTTTACAGTGAACAATCATTTATGCCTTGGAGTATTATTAATCGCCTGATTCGACTTTCTATCGCAATTAAACACTATCTAGAAAGGGCCTATAGCAAGTTTTGTAGGAATTTTTTATTACCTTTGAAAATTATGACTCGAGTTGCAATGGTCAAAATTTTCACGCGCGGCCCTTTCGACAACTACTCACATTGCTGCCCTTTCGAGCTTCGGCCAACTCTGATTCGTCTTTCTATCAGATCCTGATGCTATACAGTAGGTACACAGCAAGTTTTGTCGAGATTTTGCTATTTTACGTTCGGAAATAATGAACCGATACAGTCGTAGTAATAATAATTTTTGCCCGTGGTGTTTTCCAACAAACTTTGAGAAACGATTGTTTACAACAGTTCAAGGTTTATGATTTTTCGTATTCGATTGTACACTGATGAAGTATTGTATAAAATTGTAAATAGTACTCAGACTAATACTTATGCGTCGTATCCAATTTGATTCTGCAATTTTTGAAGTGCGATAAATTAGCTAGTGCTCGGTTTGTCATTTGAGTAGACTATGAATTGTGTAAGAAATAGTGTATCCCCAAAAATATAGACAGAGTAAAGTTTGCTGTCATCTGTTCAATATTGATATTTAAAAAAAATTGATAACCCCATGCTTTATTTGCTGAAAAGCAGCTAATCATCCGCAGAGAATAAAGACGAAAGGGTATTTAAAAGGTAGACGATGAAGGGACGGCGATAAGATGTGGCAACAATTTTGCGCGAAAGTTGTGAATTATCGTTTGGCGCTCGGTTTTCGGTGTGGCGTAAAGTACGAAGAATCTCGCCTAATCTTCGGGGGATCTCGTGATATACCCTCAGCGAGCGAGTGCCGAAACTATTCGCGCTCGCGCGAGTGAGGTGGGAAGGGGGTCGCCCTTGCCGCGGATAATTTATGCAGCCCCTACGACGACGACGACGACGCTCCAGCTCGCATGTGTGTGTGATTAAATCCATGCCTCGCGTCGCATAATTCAGCGGATCGGCGTATACGTACGTTAATTTTTGCGCTTGCGCGGGATAAGATGAACTATTCTCGATCGGAGTTGGTTGAGCTTCTGAAAATACTTGTCGCTTGCGCTCGCGAGTGAATATTGTCAGGCACGCTTCCGGGAGAATGCGAGAACTTTGAGGAGAGGGCGGAACTCCATTATTACTCGGCAATTAGCCATGATTAAAATATTTCGGCGTCTACTCCTTCTCTCTCTCTCTCACTCGCGTGCATCTTGGTTATTAATATACACGTGCAACCGGTCGCTCTCTCTCTCCATCTCCAACGATTATATGGAAATGGGGCACCACGCGAAGATCGGAAGCGAAGATTCGAGCTTCTTCATTGATTAAATAATCTTGCGCGCGCTCGCGCGAGTCCCGAGTTCGCCGATAATGACTTATTTATTGCGCCAATTATTTTCAGTCAATTAGCGAGCAGCAGCAGCCCTCGTCGATTATCGATCGTCGATTATAAAATTTTATATATATACGCGAAGCCGATCGTTACGCGCTCGGTGCTCGCCAGAGCGAGAGAGAGAGAGAGAATATTTAGTGACTCGAAAAGAGCGACCCCCGCGCACGTTTAATTACGATAAACTATGTTAATTGCCGCAAATTATAATGTAAGCAGTTAAGATTTCGTGCGCGGGCGCAATTAAAATTCGATCAGCTGCTTTAGATAGCGGCAAGATTAGTCCTCGTGTGTGTGATAGTGTATGTACACACTCGATCAATTATTCTAAAAGGCGGCGCGTCGTCTTTTGTGTCGTTTGCTAATGTTTCATTGGCTTGTTATTCTTGCGCGATTTCAATAATATAAACGCGCGCGAGTTTGCGTGCCCAATTAAACTTATATTACCGTAACCGTTGTATTGCACGTTCATCATCAATTCAACGACAGAATGACAATAATTCAATAACTGGTTGAATGAGTCATACGAGTGTAACGTCGAATTTCGACTATTATGCCCTGACGGTGTAAAGAGAAATTAGGCATTTGCATAGTAGAGAGAGAGAGAGAGAGAGTTGGAACGGCCACATTATGCAATCTGCGGCCGAAACGAAGCCCATAATGCACACGCGCGGCTATACTCGCTGCATGGCACAGTAGGCAATATAGATCAAACGGACGTTCTTAAATCTGCCCGTCATAAATATTAAACTGACCGTGCTGCTGGTAGCCCAGCGCCGTTCTCTCGCTTGCAATTGAACAATCACAGAAAGCCGCGGTAAATAATAAGGAGAGCTGCTTTTGGACATCCAGCACTTTTCCACTAAATCACCCCTTGCCATATACTTGCGAACGTATATGTAGCTCGCTCTCTCGGCGGACTCGCGCATAATATCTCAATATTTCAGGAGATAGGTTGGCGCTAATCAACGGCCCTCACTGTGATTTCCAGCGGGGGCAAAGTATACACGAATTGCACGCCCATCTTTTGAATATTACGCTGTCTAAGCACGCGTGCCGAGGGGATATATTCGGCGCTCATGCTGCTACTGCTGCTGCTGGAGAAAAAGGAGAGCGAATTTCCATGCGACCCCCATTCGCGCGCTCTTATTACGGACATGCGCTCGCATTATAATTACACACCGCGATCAAAGTACTTCTTGCGTCGAGAAGATGCCTGCCACGATTGTTATACTTGATATTCAGTTTTCATACTAAAAAGTGTGCTCGTTCGAGTTTCGTGATCGGACGATTGTTAGCAATTAAGGTCTTTACGTTTTTCTTGATGAATTTTTCGTCGAAAAATGTCTAGACGGAATATCATCGATTTATATTTTTGATAATAAAACCATTTTACAAAGCGCATACTTTAAAATTCGTCAAAATAAAATAATCTAAATTTCATAAACCAAGATAACATAACTTGGTTGTAAATTTTCTTTCACAGCAAGAATATGAAATCGAGCTTAGAAAGTAAATTTTTATAAAAATAATATTATTTCGTCGAGAGCAAAATCCCATGAAAAATAAAACATTTGTACAATCCCACTGATTTTCAATCATTGATTTGCATTTATAATTGAAAAAACTATTCCATTTGCGTTATTCCAACTCAAAAAATAGACAGTCTAGACTTCTCATCTATGAAATATTTATATAAATACAGCAACGAGTGACTTCAATCTATCGATTAAATTCGATAAAACCGAATCAGAAGTACTTCGAGCGGGATGCTCTTAACCTCAAATAACGCAATAAATCGCGTCTGCGTCGAATCTGCGCGACTTTTCCAAGAAAGCTCAGCGGTTGGTTAATTAATTGTAATGGCGTTTTCGCGTCGAATCGACTTTTTCCATGAATAACTCGGTTGGCATTTAGGCTCCTCGACGATACACATCAGAGGAGAGTCCGTAGGCGGCGAATCTCTCTCTCTCTCTCTCTCTTTCTCGCGAACATATATGTGTTGGAGAGTGTATATATCTCACACGTTGGTCTTCTTCTTCTTCTTTCTGGTTTTGTCGTGGCACCGCCTGGTGACGCTAAGCGTCACCTCTGCTTACATGGCCAAAGGTTTGATTTTCG
>JAWWMK010000021.1:5534714-5559155 GCA_035047105.1 Galeopsomyia nigrocyanea | reverse complement strand
TGAAAGAATTTTTTCTTCTGAAAAAATTTTTTGCAGTGACGGGGACTTGAACCTGGTCCGCTGGCACGACGTTGTTTCGTAGGCAAGAACCTTACCCACTCGGCCAACGCCGCACCTTCACACGTTGGTACATCGTGTGTATACGTGTGTGTGTGTGTGTGTGTGTGTGTGTGTGTGTGTATGTGTGTGTGTGTGTGTGCCTATGGCGCAAAGCGTCAGACCGGGCTCTCATGCATATGGAGCATTTCATTATATTAAACCCTTTCAATGTATAATTTACTTTTGCGTGAGTCATTTGAGGACCGAGCTAGCGTCGGTGGCGGCTTGTGTGTCGCTCGCACAGCAGCAGCAGCACCAACAGCAGCAGCAATAGCAGCATAGTGTGTTTTCTGCTCCTCCTCCCCGGTATACATTATCTGAAGCGAAAGCGAGGCACACGTGCGATTTCCAGGCCGCCGCCACACTAGGCGATCGCGCTTTGCATCCTCCTCTCTCTCTCTCTCTCTCTTTCTCTCTCTCTCTCTCTCTCTCTCTCGACTTTATTGCCGCTGCACTCTCGAGCGACGAATTTGCATGCAGGCCCATATGAGATGATGCATGCGCACGCGGGGATGGTCAGTCAGCAGCTCTAGCTCGTGCTAAAAAGAAGACTCTCTCTTTCTCTCTCGATTCTCCAAAGCGTTCGGGGAAAAACTTTTTTTTTCCTTTCTTTTTTTTTCGGGGGCAGCGCCAAGCTTTCAAAGGAGGCGCCGTAGCCGTCACCGCCGCCACCGCCGCGTGTTTGGCAATCGATAGGCGGCTGCGATGATTGCCTTTGAATCACGCCCCCCCTTCAAAATTGGAAATGGAATTGCGACAATCAGTTTCGAACTTCGAGCTTTCGCGCGCATCCTCATCCCCTTCTCCTTGCCTCGCCGCGCTTCCAAAACCTCTTTTATGCATGCCCCAGCGCAGAGCAACCTAGCTTGCTGTACAAAGTGCCTCCCGAATAAAAATTGTTCGATCGTTCACCCGCGTGAACCCATCCTGCTTTTTTCTGATATCGCTTTCGGGAGCGCGCGCGCGCGGTACGTTTCTGGTTTCACGGTGGAAAACTAAAAAGGAAAAGAAGAGGGAGAGAGAGATGGTCGCTGTTGCCGCGAGTTCGAAATTAATTTCCAGATGAAAATTCATCGAGTTGAAGTGCCGTTGAATTTTGATTGATCTTCGGCTTGGGCAATATACAAATGCAAATACTCGCTTTTCTCTACGCGAGCTATGCGCGCGAAGGACTCTTGGATTTAATAGTCAATGAAAATAAATCACTGGCGTAAAATAAATAGCCCAAGCTGCCAGTTGCATTGCAAAATACACACCGCTCGCAGTTCAGTCAGCCTTGAAAGCATCATTATACGAAAACTTTTCTTATCGCATTCATTCATCGTCTAATTATGCAGCAATGATCTTCGTTGTCTCTCCTCCGATCCAGATACAAAGAGAAGAAAAATAAAACACTCTCCAGAGCATTCATATATTAATTTAAACGCGATAAGACCTTTATTTTTTATACGTACCGGTAGCTCACAGCCGATTATTCACCGGAGGAGGCTGCACACAGACGTTTTGGAATTCGAGAACGCACTCGACGAAAAGATTATGGCTAAGGCCTACTTAATTATACGGCATCGGCATATCTTTGAATTATGCAGCGGCGCGAACGAGCCGCAGAGCAGAACGCAAAGAACAGAAAGAGAGAAAGAATGAGAGAGAGAAAGAGAAAGAGAAAGAGCGCGCGATCGGCAAAAGTAATAAATTTGCTTTTATGCTCGAGTGCACGGCCGCCGTGGCAGTCGTAAAAAAGACGCAACAATGTCGAAACTTAAAGTCGTTCGCGTTAACTCTTATATACCCAATGAGTCTTTCGCTAAATAATTAGATAAAAATTAACAACTTTTCTACGCCAACGATTTTTTTTCCCTTTCCATGCGCGCGGAGGATGTCGTATTAATATTGAAATTTATGCGAACATTGTGGGGTGGGAGTCTTACGAAAGGAGCTTTTTGTTATTATGGAAACATTTAAGTTTAACGATCTTACGCGGTGCTATCCGGAAAATGCCCGAGATATTTTGAGAGAGAGAGAGAGAGAGGGAGAAAGAGTGAGAGCGGAGGTTTCAACAACTGAGGAAAAGGCCATCGAAATCGTGTTTGAATTAATATGCCGAGGCAGTTGTCCGTTCCGCATTTGCATCCTGGCAATCCAGCTTTAATTACTCCGAGCCTTTCATTCATTATGCAAATGGGCATAATAACGCGCGAACCGGCAAACGATCCGCTCTCCCTCTCTTTTCGTGTGTTATACTTCCAAGACTCGCACTGCGCGAGCTTTTTAATGGATTTTACGCTACGTACTTTCGATTATTATTGCTTATTTCAGTTTAATTACTCAATCTTTTGTTTATTCATTGTTGCTAATGTGAACTATGTATTTAAAAGGTTGCGAGAATATACTATTATACTGAGTTGCATTGAAAATGTTTCTAACAGCTTGTACATTATGGAAGTCATTAAAAATGGGGTCGATGTATATTGCTCATTCGTATGCATTATACACTGTATCGTTAGCAAATTTTGTAGGTACATTAGGCATATTCCGTCCAGCTAGAGGATTTTACTGTTTCCTTACGGTTGCCAGATTGAAAAAACTTTTGCAGTTATTCATTAAAAGAAATTGGCATTTGTAAATCCTATTATTGAAGTCATTAAATTGTCTTTGTTTTAATCGGAAGTAGCGTCCTATAGGTACAATTTTGGAGTGAAGTCAATTATTCCCCCGTACATTCTGCTCCTAACAAGAAAATTCATTGTTTTCAAATTGTACAATGTACCTTCTATATTTAAGTGACATTGAAGTCCAGCACATAAATAGTCAGGAAAAATACCATCAAAATACATTTGATACAATCATTTGAAATTCAAAAAAATCTATTTTAAGCCACAAAAAAACTGTCAAGCACCAAAGTCAATTTAAATTATTTCATCCTTTTAGTTCCGGGACATACAGCGTTGATAAGTTTAATTCAAATCGACGTATGAAAGCTTCAGCAGCACTTGGTAGGCATTATTCATACACTCATTCGGCAAAAACATTCACTTTATAATCTCTACTTTATCGTCCATGATACGGAACATGAACTCTTTGAAAAGGATGGAAAATTTCGTTTGAATACGCGCGCATTCTCGTAAAATGATTTAGGCGACGGCCAAAGCGACGTTGAGCACTTAGAGTGAAAAAAAAGTAACAAAGGGAAATTAAATCGCAATATCAAAGGGATAAAAAAACGTTTCATTTGGCAGAACGAAAGAGTGCAATCATCAAGAATAGCGCGCGGTTGCAGCAATTTTAATTTCAAATCGTGGGTTGGGAACAGGGGTAAACCGAAAAATTCTGCGAAAGAGAGAGAGAGCGTATAGCACTTGAAGAGGCGCGTGATTACAAAAGAAATATACTTTTCCATCCATCTATCCTGAAGCGTAAGCGGCGCGTGGAAAACGTCAGTGTCACGCGGCAAAAGGTTAATTTCATTCGGACTGTTTCAGAGAAAGAGGGAGACAGTTGCCGCTCTCTACACTGCTCTCGAATAAATTATAAAAGTTGTGTGTGTATATATATGAGCGTGAACTACCTCTCGTTTGACGGATAAAAGTTACATTAATTTTCTGGCTGTTTCGTCTCGCGGTACGACATTAAAAAATATGCAAAGCGCGGTGGCGCGATCCCACTCTTTTATTTCCACGTGTCACTGAACGTAACCTCGGCGTTTTCGGCTTTTTCTCGTACTGATTCTTCCTCATTCGCTTCTCTCTACCTCGGCTAAATTGCGATGCTCTCTCTTGCTAATCGCTGGCAATGCAATTGCTACTGCTGCCGATAATCGTACCTCAATCGCTTTATTGGCAAATTTAATACAGTCGACGCTTGATTGATTTATATTAACGATCGAATTACACGTTTTCACGAAGCTCATTAATTTTCCATGCATCTGTTCAACTCATCCCCGCGATACAATTATCGAACAGTATTCGTATACCAATAATATTTGAAAGAAAGAGCGTAACAAAAAAGCTCGTTGTTTGCTGATCATATTGCCACATACACAGATCCGTCAAACGACGCGTAGGCACGCGAAGTATAAGGGAAGGAAAAATAGAAAACGTTATAAAACATCCGAGCGCATGCAGGTAGTATATGGGCATTGAATATATCTCGGCTGAAATCGCAAAGAAACCGATAGCGCGAAAGGCAATCGCGCTACGTTGTTTGGATTCGCGTATTGTTGGGGGGTTTTTGCTACTGAGTATACATTGCATTTGTGTGTGCAAGTGTATGTGTACGTGTCGCGTAGGATTTCACCCTCTTTTTCTCCCGTGTGTCTCCTCACTCCAGAGCGCGGCACGTTTCTCGCTCTCTCTCTCCCGCTCTTCTATCTCATTTGGCCTCATTGTGCTTGGCTGGCCATTGTTTTTTAAATTACGTACGGCCACTTCTGGCCGTCGGAACTCGATTTCCAGTTTTTGTTGGGCTACGCGGTGTACAGCAGTAGAATGGGAGGCTACTGTCACTCGAAATCCGTTTAGGAGGTCCGTGGGATAGAGGGAGGTAGGCTGCCGATATATATAGAGAGCTGAGAGCGTAATGAGATAACCGTACGTTTGATTCGCATTCAGCGGTAATTGCGTGATGTCATGAGTGACTGCGCGTTACTCATCCCCGCCTTACATTCTTTCATCTCTCGCGCACACTCTCGCGGCTCTATCTACATATTCATGCCAACGTCGCGTCTCTCTATCTCTCTCTCGCTCGTGCTCCGATCTGCTGGCAATTAAATGTCAATTTCATTTTTAATACCGCCAGCGCGCTACTCATCGACCAGCCTCTCTACTACCTCCTTTACCAAACCTGCTCCCCCCTACGTTCTTTTATTACAAACGTTCGACAAAATAGAAGGCTCGGCTCTCTGATAATTGGACTATTGACCACGTAGTCGCATTACGTAGTTTTTTTAAAAACTCGATTATAATCGAAATAAAAGTAAATATTTTTAGCCAGCTAGCAACTAATAAAACATTTTCAATTTGGAGATGTTTTGCCGTTCTCCTCAGTTAATGATGACGGACTGATCGATCAATTGACAGATCGAGCAATTAATAAAGTTGGAGTCACGTGCCACAGTTATTCGGTTGACATTATTATAACATAAGGTTAGATATTACTTCAAGGCTACTTTACTCGGAGCTTATGATTAAAAGTTTATCGATTCCAGCGATTTTCCTTCTCAATTGGCCGGCTACTTTGTAATTAATTGAACAATCGTCTACTCAAGTATTTTCAAACGTATTTCATCCAAATGAGAAATCAGTCACCGAAAAAAAAAGATCTTGTTAATATCGCGTAAAATTGAAAGAAAAGGGTAATAAAATCGACCTAGCTTCTTGACCTACAAACTCGCAACACAGAGAGAGCGAGAGAGTTGGTTGAAAAGCTTGGATGGGTAAACCGAATCGCCGGCATAAATCATTGAAAACGAAAACATATCCCCGGCGGGCGCAGCACGCAAATTTGCCAACAGGCGGCCGCAGAGCGTCGGTGGTAGAGCGGCACGCGGGCAAACAAACGTGAAATCATGACGCGCCGGGTGTGCGATGACGACACGCGGGGCTGGTTGCGCGTTGTGTATATGTATACGTGTATGTGCGTGTGCGTATGTGATAGAGAGCGAGCGAGCGAGAGAGAGAGAGAGAGAGAGAGAGAGAGACGCGAAAGAGAGGTGTTCTAGCGCGTGCAGCGGCGGGATGACTCGTCATTGCCTGTGGGGGGATAGCGCGAATCGCTTTACCAGGGAAATTCTCTCCCTCTCTGCTATATACTGCCGCTGCTGCGAACGAGTGAGAGTCATCGCTATACTGCTGCTGCGCTCTCGCGTATACACCACTCAATTACTCGCGTGCCTCTCTCGCTCACTCTCTCGCGGGCGCGCTGTGAAATCATTTACCCAATCATTTAGTCACATCAACGCACTCCCACTCCCGCGAGCGCGAGGGGGATGACTCGTTGGGCTATTGTTCGCAAAACCCTGTTGATCTGAGCTAAGCTATATCGTTATGATGACGATATAATAGCGATATCATTGCATCAGCAGCTAGCGCGCACGCGCCTCCTGTTCTCTCTCTTTTTCCCTCCGAAACGCAGCCTCCCCCACCTCGAATTAATGATTCCGTGCTGCCCCCCGCTTCAACCATCGCGCCCCCGCTCTCAGTCATCGCTCGCGTTCTCGCGGCACCTATATGCGATCACCGATTCCGCTCAGACGCACGCGCTCTCAACATCTGAGATCGCTTTCTTTCGCGATCGCTCTTCTTTAAGATGATTTTCTTAGATTTTTGTCTTCGCGAGGTGATGCTGTTTGCTGAGGTTTTATCGCAAGCGTGAAATCAACGTGACGATTTCAACCGATTTTTGCTTCGTTGATCTTTCAATCGATGCTGCATTAAAGTGACAGGGCAATACAATGGTTGTTGAGGTCCGGATGAGATTTGTAACAGATTTGCTGACAGTTTCTACGAGAAAATTGTGATTTTCGAATAACTTTTGCGTAGATTGTGAACCTTTCTTGGGTTTAATAAACCAATATCGTTACAAAAGATGTTGCAAACAACAATGTGAAATACATATCCATAATGATGAACTTTAGATATGAAAGTAGACGACGGTATCAATTGTTATTCCAAAGAGATATACATTTTTATATGTCAATCGAAAATCCGTTGTCATCCAGCAGCACCTCATAGCTGGAGATAAACAAGTTTTGAATGACGTTAACCTTTTTTTCACAATATCCATCAGTCGCGCATGACACATCCAAAAAAAAGTATATGCAAAAGCACTTGAAAAGGAATGAAAAATGCGTTAATTTGTAAGAGTGCATTAAAAACGTGCACTATGTAAAATGTTGACGAGCAATCATCGCGATGACATTGAATTTTGCCGGTGTGGGGTTTATTGCAAAATTTATCCGCGTAATAGATAATGGAAACAATATACAGAGAGAAATCGAGTGCAGGGAGCAGGGAAGAGGAGGAGGAGGGTGCGACGCGGACGCGAGCGCGGTATTTACTGTCGGTGTGTGTGTGTGTATATAGTGTGTGTTGCGCATATTGTACATTTACTCTACTGACGCCGCGGATCGGGTCAGTGATGACTCCGCAACCTGTTGATCATTTTGTAGCCGTGGGGATTTAACGTTTTTCCTCAATAGAATGATTCGGTCAGCTGATTCGCTTATTTTTCAATATCTCGTCGCCCCAACCCCGCTCTTTTGTCACGTGACATTTGATTTATCTCGCCTGTAATACTGATTTCCTTTTCGTTCTTTTTTGCTTTTCATCGACTAATCGCCTACACTGTAAAGAAAGACGACACGTTGACGTATGAAATAACGATTTGTAAAAAACTAATCGAATCTCCGTCAGCGAGTGCAATCCCTGAAAAAATAATTCTTGTTTAACGCGTCGAAGCAAAGCGAGAGAGAGATAGGTAGTGAGGGGAGCTAGCATCGTTTCTGGATTGGCAAAAAAGCTAGCCATGACAGAGAAAGAGAGAGAGAGAGAGAGAGAGAGAGAGAGAGAGAGAGAGCGAGAGGAAAAAAGCGAAGCGAAACGGGCGCATATAACATCGAAGAATCAGTCATCGTTGCCGAGTTATATCGCAAAGCCGATCGGCCGTTCCATCCCCGGGCATTCGGCAAGTCCAGATACGTTTTTACAAATGGAAAAAATTCGTCGATGCTCGTCGTGTGCACACGCGGCGGGAGGAAGCGGGGGAGGCGGAGCGGGTGCTGCTGCTGCTGCTGCTCTGCTGCAAGAGAAGGTGGGGATGAGGCACGCCACTAGGGGGCAAGAGGAGGAGGAGGAAGAGGAGGATGGTGGAGGAGGAGGATGGTGGGTGAAAAGCCCGAGCGGCTGCTATATTGCAGATCAATACAATTGCACGTTAGTGCTAATAAATAATAGGCGGCGGCAGCAGCAGAGAGAAAGAGCGAAAAAAGCGCGCAATGCAGCAGCCGAACGCAACACACAAATAATACGCGATACATCCCAAGCTCTCGCTCACTCTCTCCCGCGCTCTCGCGGGTCCTTTTTTCGCGCCCCGAGGCACCGCCATTTCCGGACAAATAAACTCTCTTTCTCTCTCTCTCTCTCTCTCACTCGTAGTACACGTAATTTTTACGCGGCGACGAAATTGACCGCCTGCATATCGCATGTTGGCGAGCGTTCACGCGCGCGCGAAGCCCGCGAGTCCGAGTCTCAGCGCTTGACGAGGGTTCAACTTTTACCGCGAGAACAAACGTCTTAACGACCCGCAGCACTTGTCATTCGCTGACTGATAGTGATTGATTTACAATGTCTCACTCACTCAGCTATATCTCGTAGATCATCTCGTCCGCTCGTTCGCTGCGTGTGCTTTTTTTCTTCATCTTCTTCTGCTTTTGTTTTCTTGCTGATGCATATAGTGAACAAGAAGCCTTGTCTACCACCAGCGATGAGCTATATAGAGCGGTGCTGGAGGTATTAATTAATTTTGAAAAATTGAGGCTAAACGCGCGCTACTCGCTGCTGCGGATACACGCATATCGACGGGAGCTTGGGGTTTGCTGCTGCCGCTGCTGCTGCTGCTGCAGGCCAATCGGGAGACGTAGGATCCCCCACCTCCTTTCATACACGCTGCATCAGGCAGATCTGGTAAAAACGCTGCACCGAACGTTGCTCTCTCTCTCTCTCTCTCTCTCTCTCTCTCTCTCTCTCTCTCTCTCTTCACCCCGCAAACATCGAGAGATCCCTTTTTTCCCGACTCTCTCTCTCTCTCTCTCTCTCTCTCTCTCTCTCTCTCTCTCTCGCTCTTCCCCCGAATCATCCCGCACCGCCCACAGGTTAATGCCTGAAAAATGTACGGCAATTTTTTATTTTTAATACGCCCTACCACCCACCCTCCCCATTTTTTTTACTCCCTTCGCTATACTGCTGCTGCACTGCAAGCCCGGCTCACGGCTTTTTTTTCAAGCTCTCGCGTGCGCGCGAAAGCTTTTTTTTCACTCCTTTTTTTTCGGGGGGTGGTGGTGGTGGAAGCTTTTTTCCAGGCCCGCGATTCGAACGCTACCGATAATTTCTTTGGATAATTTACAGTCGTATTGATCTGCGTTGGCAACATCTCTCGACTGAATGTACACAATGGTCTTTGATGTTTTTTTTTATGTGTTCGATTCGACGCCCGGTGCACTCTGTTGGCTCGCTGAAGGAAACTTTCCCGAGTGTTCCCCGCGAGCCCCATCCGCAGCGCAGCGATTCTATTGCAGGCGTTTCGTTTTTGCACCGGATTGATGCGTTTACGATTGTGTAAATAATGAAAAAAAACGGTTGAACTTTACAAACATGAAAGAGGGCTGTAATTAAATTTTCCTTCTGATGTTTGCATCCGAGTAATAAGTTGATTAAACATTACCCAGAGATATGCGAAGCTTTCACTGCCTGGAAAATAAGAATGATTATCCGATAAAATTAATTAACAGAGTGTATGGGTACACAAAGAAACCGCACCCTCGAATTGGTGCACATCATATTACCGATATATGTACCGGCGAGATATTGTTATATGTTAAAGAGAAATCGAATAGAAAGAAATGTGTAATTCTTTTGGCATACGAGCTTGCACGCAGGAAAAATTCCAGCACGGGAAAAAACAAGTTGCCGACTATGTTTATTCGACTCTTATTTATCTTTAAAAAATATCGAAAAATTGCTTTCCGAGGTAAACGTTTTTCTTTATTCGAATCGGCAGGCAGCAGTTCGCTCGCGCGAGTTTTTCATCATGTAAAGTGAAAAAAATGTTTTTACAAAATATTTATTCGCTCACGAGGAATCGCGCTATGACTGACAAATATTTTCTTCTTATTTCAGAATTCAGTCGATAGAATCGCGAAAGTTTTTTTTTGGAGGGGGAGGGCGGGAGGAAGCATTAATTACCACTCTCTTTTTGCAAACAATGGCCAAGATTATTAAAATCGCCGGGTGACCCTAATTCAAACTTTTAATTTCAAAGAAACTCGGAAGAAGAGCGAGAAAAAAAAGAGAGAAAGAAGAGGCATCATTAAGCTCTCGAACTTTGAAAAAGTCTGCGGTGGCATTAATTAACATGATCGTGAGTTTCTTTCAATTTGAACAACAGTATTAGATACAACGGGTCGCGCTGTCTGTCCGGCATCGTGCGGCCATTGTCCGAACGAGCGTCGACGACGTCTCTTTGTTTGCTGAAGAGCAAAGGAGCTGCCAGCTCTTGGCGCCACATCAGTAATTCGGAAAAGCTAATTAAAACTTCACTCGCGGCTACGCGACCTTCGGGCGAGGAGGCGCTTAAGTAGGGTGAAATTTAACCCGGAGTGAGAGAGAGAGAATGGACATCCGTTAAAGCAACCCTTGCGCTCGCGCTGCGCTTCTCTTTTGTCTTCTTTCGCCACTTCGGCATGCTGCGCTACCATTCCCCTTTGCGCTCTGTGTTTCCTCATGTTAAATAATTAATTCCTTTCGTGTTTCTTTGTTTCTCCATCTCTTCTCTCTTTTTTTTTTCATTTCAATGATAATTTCGACGAGTGCGCCCCACGCGCGCTCGAGCACTTTTTTTTTACTTTGATGATTCAGCGAGCGAGTTTTCGAGAATGTACTCGAGGCTAATTGAAGACCTGGCTTTCGCTGATTAATTCACTGTTGTGAGATTTTTTTTTTGACAGTATTTCATGCATTAAATGATGTATCGCAACATGAAAGCAAAACTCTGAAAGAATTAAAATTCTAATTAATTTTTTGTTTGTTCTTTAATTAAAATTATTTTCAATCAATAGTAAAAAATTTCATAGTACAAACTGTAAATTATTCCTTATAATTCAATTGTTTTTATTTAAAAAAAATTATAATTCAAATTAATAATATTAAAAAAACATTTATACAAATTTAAAAGTGTTGAATAGTCTAATTAACCAGTGAGAAACAAGTAGGCGAACAGTAGTCAGGAAAAAAGGGCGTCGAGAGAGAGAGAGAGAGAGCGGCGAAGGAGCGAAGAGCACATAAGCGGATCGGCGGTAGAGCGCAAAGTACACGTCGAGGCGCGAAACACACTCTCGAGGGCTGCCGATAAAAAGGAGAAAAAGGAGCTCAGCGATCCGAGATATAACCTCGGATCGTGTGCCGCCGCCCGCCGCCGGTACCGCGCCAAGTGGCCGAGAATTTGCGCGCACACACACACACGCACACATTCACATACATGTGAATTCCACTGTGCGAAGTCGCTATTGAAAAGATCGAATTGCTTGTCTCCGAGGTCGCACAAAGGAAAATATAACATACGTAATGCGCGTTCTTTTTTTAATTAAACAGAGAAGTGAGGGCATCGTTGGGAGAGTGAGTGCGAGTGAGACAGAGACGCATTCGCGCATCGAACGCGTAAAAAAAAAGAGCCAAGAGAAGCTTCGATCTGAAATGGTAGTGTGTTGGTGGCGGTGGTGGTGGGGGTGGGGGATAAAAACTGAAAGAGGAAAAATGCCAGTGGTAGTAGGAGAGAGCGAGAGAGAGAGAGAGAGAGAGAGAGGTAAAAGGGGGGAGGGATCGGGCGGCGGCGGGTCGGATGGACGCGGAAATTTAAAACCTGATCAATTGATAGGACGGAATGGAAAAAAGTAGGGTTGCGCGCGCCGCCGCGCCCCCCTGGTGCATCGGTGCGTTCGCTTCGGCTTTTTGCCCCCGTGTGTAGCCCCGGAAAAAAGGCTGGGCAAAGAGTGGGGCACGCACACTGAAAAGGAGAGGCAGCAACGCCGCCGCCGACGCCACCGCCGCAGCAGCAGCAGCGGCACACACAGGTAGAGATGGGATTGCCGGGCATTATTCTGAAACGCGAATTTGTTCATTTGTTTCTTCCCCTGCGTGTGCACCTCTGTCTCTACCTCTATGTGTGTGTGTCCGCGCGCAAGCCACGTATGCACCTATATATAGCTGTATGTATGTGTGCGGTGCTCGGTGCATCCTCTTTTATCGACTCCAAATCCCAGGCTTCGAATTACCGTGCAAATGATTTTTTCTCACGAGCGAGCACTTTTTTTTCAGCACAGAGCAGACTCCACCCACAGAGAGAGAGAGAGAGAGAGAGAGAGAGAGAGAGAGAGAGAGAGAGAGAGAGCGAGCGAGAGAGAAAGAGCGAGAGACATAGAGATAGAGCTGACCAGTTTCGGGACTCAAAAGGAATTTAAAACCGCGTGCACAGCCGAAAATACAAACTCGTGTTACCCCGGATTTCGGAAAATGTTCGAGTGTGTGTGTGTATGTGTGCGCAGCGTTGTCTTTCAGGCCCGTAGGCGACCGCTGTCATTTCGAGGGTCAGCTAGCTTGCACTCGTGCTCGCTCTTTACTCTTTCTTGTTTTGCGTTTTTCGCCCAAATAACTGGCCATGCCCGCCACGCTCTCTCTGCGTTGACGGTACAACGGGCTTTTTTTTGCCAGGGTGAGAGAGAGAGAGAGAGAGAGAGAGAGAGAGAGAGAGAGAGAGAGAGAGTAGCGAGCTCGAATTTATGAAGGTGCGCTTTCTGTTATCATCTTACCGTTTTTGCCTTTTGCATACATGGCTTCGACGCGCGGGCTACTCATTTTACTTGTTGTTACAGCGTTGGTCCATATCCCAACGACAGGCTACAAAAATATTGCCAAATTGGGTTTCGAATTTAATGATCGCGAAAAAATGTTTCGAGGCTTCTCGAAGTTTTTAGTTTGTTGACGGATACGCACTCGAAATTTTTTTTCAATTATGATTCTTCATGACTTTGAAAATATTATTTTTTCTATAATAATTCGAGTGGAAAGTATTTTCATCTTGATAAATATTTGATGCAAATTTCCTCTCACTTTTTGTCACGAATTCCCAGCGGTCATTATAAGCCACGTGACGAGAATACAAATTGGAGGCTTTGATTTATGTAGATTTACACGTGTCCGAGCAGTCTCTGGAATATCTACTGAAATGAACTCCCGAATAATTCGAGCAGCAGAATATACATAAGACCGAAGACAGTTGAAATCTGACAAGACTCGTCATTTCATATAACTGCGCGCTGTGAGGCCAGAGAGTCCTAGCAGCCGCCGGAGATGTCCAACTAAAAGCAACTGTAGTCTCAGAGCGGGCCATTTCCAATGGATATTAGCAGGATGCCAGGTGAACCATAGATAAACTTTGGGTTTGGCTCTCTCTCTCTCTCTGTGCGCCTGTGTATATGCTCTATAGGCCAACGCAAGGAAATCTGCGCGCATCTCGTCTCCAATATGAAACTTCTCGTTCTAATATGACGTCGGGGGATGGCGACGAAGCGTGACGTCACACCCGCCCGTCCGAAAGACAGAGAGAGAGAGAGAGAGAGAGAGAGAGAGAGAGAGAGAACGGTCATCTTGAATATTGAGCCCTGAGCCGTCCAACCGGAAGTTATGAGATTCGGAGCTGAGCACGAGTCTGATTTCATATTGCAAGCTTTCATAAAGACAGCGATTTTCATGCGCTTGAGAATACGATTTAATTTCGTGTGCCAGCCAGAGCTCCACTCGAGGAATTCGTGAATAAATGTAAGCTTTTCGCTTAATAATGCATCCCGTGTCAATAAAACCTTCCTCGAAAAATCTTGTACCAACGGAAGCTCTTGCTCTTGAAAGATTAATCAGACGTATACAAATCAGATTACCCGCGGTACTGTACTGTGACTCTTTTTTTTTTCAGAAAACAAAAACGAACAGACACACGCTCTTAATTAGTCACCGAACATTTCCGTATAATACAAATAAAATTAAGCTTCAATCGCGACAGCAGCAGCAGCACAGCGGAAAAAAATGTAACCTCATCGGAATTCGATGTAATCCACGGTACGCGGCGTCGGCGGCGGCTCAAGAATACAAAGCCTTGGCAGGAGAAAAAAAAAGAAATATCGTCATATAAATGCAAGCGCAAGCCGTGCGCATAAATATTTAGCGTGGGAGAGTATAAGGGAGAGAGAGAAAGGAAAACGACGGTAATAAACTGGCTGATCAAGCGTGTGCGGCGCTTTCGGGCCGAAACAATCGATAATTCGCCCGCGCGTCAATTAAAAATGTAATTTAAAAGTATATTAAAGGGGTAGAGCTTGCGCGGGTGCGCGCACGCGGCGGCAGAGGCGAAATGCAAATGAATTATTAAAAATTTAATCAATCGAATCGACGCTGCTCGCTCTGTGAAATGATTATTCATTTCCATAGCGTTTTATTTTATGCCGGCGTTCGCGCGAGCAAGCGAGCGAGCGAATATTTATAATTTGTTTATTTAAATTGGTCGTCGCGAGTAGAAGAGAAAGAGTTTACGGGGTTGCTTCGCCTTTTGCCTTTCTCTTGTACGCGACGACGTGCTTTATTAGATTTGCTAGCTTGCGCCGCCGTCGCCGCCGCCTCGGCGTCCTTCGATTTTGTGTCCTCGCGCGCGGCCTTATATTTATGCGCAACTTTGACGCGGCCGCCGCGTTTAAATAGGTTTTGGCCTGCAATGTAAATAACGCTTTTGTTAATTACCAAGATTTTCAATGGGCCGACTACGCGGGCGCTGGCTGGATTTAATTATGCAAAACGACGCGAGGCTATAAAAAGGTATACCCGAAACTGCGAGGAGGAGGAGGAGTGAGCGTCGGTATAAAATAGAAATAAGCCGTAATACGAGGATTTCAAATTCAGGAAATATCCGTCCTTATAGCCTTACCCTCTCATCCCTAAACGTAGGTAGTGGTGCGGCACCGCGGCACCCTCTTCAATCCTTCGCTTACGCATACGTCTCCCACTCTCTCTCTCTCTCTCTCTCTCTCTCTCTCTCTCTCTTTCTCCCTCCCTCTCTCTCTCCCTTTCAAGCCTCTGGGGCGGATTTCATGCGCGGTCATCTCTTCGCATATAAAAGCGATAGATCCGCGCGTCATTTGAATGTTGACCGCTCCTCGGACAAATGTAAAATTCAAAGTATCCTTATCGGCATTTTTATACCGAAGAAAGAGACCGTGAATCTCTCTTTCCCCTCTCTCTCCCCGATATATAACGTCCGCAAACGTCATTTCGCAAATGTACCTAATGCAGATCGCATGCACATATCTTGACGCGCGACTTCTCTGACGGTATTACCTTGGCGATATATGACTCACCCGAGCTGTATCGTCGTAATATCACGTGTGTCATTGCGCTGCTGCCGCTGCTGCTGGATAAAGTAGCAGAGTGGAAAAGGACTTTTATTATCTGTCGGGGATTTATCGAACGTTATGACATTGAAAATACATTTTTTTAATGCACCAAAGGAAAAGAAATGATTGGAAGCTCAGTCTGACCTATAGTTGACACGATCTACTTGAAAAAAAATCGTCATTGTACGAGCCATTAAACGAAAGGAAGCAGAGTTCATTGAGCATCGCAGAGCAGTCAACGTCATCACACGTGTTGCACGTGCCGCACGCTCGCACGCACGCATACACAGCGCGAGTGTCAAGCGCGAAAATACTCCCAGAGAGCGAGAGAGAGCGAGAGAGAGAGAGAGAGAGAGAGAGAGAGGTGGGAGGCAGACAAAATATGCAGCCGCGAGCGTTTGCCGCATTACGCCGTTAAATATCATTTCTAGCGCGAGCATTTACGTTTCATTTTCGCTTCTCTCTCACTCTATTTTTTTTCTTTTTTTTTTTTGGTTCAAATAAAAAAAAGGTGTATTTAACGAGGAAAATCCTGTCCGTTATTCTCGCGATGCGAAATATACGTGCCAGCGTTGCAAAAGACCATTACGCCTCGTTAGAATTTTTCTTGCTTTTAATTGATGTATTTTCCTATTACCCCGGGCTTCCGCATGCATAATTGTTGTGCCGCGGCATTATGTTTCGCGCTTTCCCTTTTTCGCGCGCGCCCGCTTCGACCCCCCCCCCCCTCCCCGCCCCCCAACCCCCGCCAACTCTCTGCTCTCGTGTCACGCCGGTAAACGCCAGAGTAATATTCGCTAAATCAGGTCGACTGTTTGCTTTTCGCCTTTTTCCGAACTTCACTATAAAACGCCATTTTAACACCTCTATTTACTTTTTTTTAAGTGCGGAGAAAAGTTTGTTTTCTTTTTTCAACGTACAATGTGTGTACTTGTAAAATTAATTGAAGTATTGTTGCTATTTTTTAGTTGTATGAAATTTAATTTGAGCTTTCCTGCTTGGAAAGGGTATTTCTGAGAATGCAGTTGCCCTTTAAACATTAAAAGCTCTCGTGTATATTGCTTTTGCATAGATGTATTGTTTCACTAATTTAATGTTTATTTCGAAAAGTAATCCAAAACATACATGGTATTACAAAACATAATTTTTTAATCATTTTTATTCTCCTTCTTCAATTCCGAAGTTTAATAATTCAAACTATGTATTTCTTCAATTAGCAATTACTAAAATCTCCCATTCGAATATGCGTTTAGAACCTTTGTTATTTCAATGATAGATCTTTTTGTTTTCATGAGTAACTCATGAAACTGTGAGTTTTGAAAGTAATCCATTGTTGTGAATATACTCTCAAAATTGTTCTCTTAGAGTTTAGAAAAGCTATCAGCCTATTGGAAAAGTTGATCTACTCTCAATACCGATTTCGAAAATCGAGTGTGTAGCTCGTTCGTTTGTGCATCTATGAAGCAGCAGGCAGCGTGGTCTTCGATAGAAGGGCTAAATTTGAATCAGTTCATCGGGGGTGCTCGTCTGTCTGTCTCTCTCTCTCTCTCTCTCTCTCTCTCTCTCTCTCTCTCGCTCTCGTAGCTCATTCTCTGTCCGTCTCCCTATTCACTGCTTTCTCGCGGCGCCAATGGGTGACAAAACACACACAGAAATCGAGAGAGAGAGAGAGAGAGAGAGAAAGCTTTGAACGGCTCCCGGATTCAATCAGAAAATGGCGACGCCCAGTTCGTTCGATTTTTCAAACTGGACTGTCCTCGCAGCACAAGAAGTAATAGGGGGGAGAGAGAGAGAGAGAGTGAACCGATGAATAATCATAAGCGTAGCGCACTTTATCATCGCCATTCTTTGCAACCGAGTGCGAGAGAGAATGTTGCAGATAAAATCTGCAAGAAATATAGCCGTTACGGGCGAGATTCCGATATTTTCGGCAAGGTTAATTTGCGGATGACGCTAATCCTACAGCGCGCTCGCGCGACACTCTCTCCGACTGCAATTTTCGCGTCGCGCACCCTCTTTTGTGCTCTCGCGTTCTACGGCTTTTTTTTACCCCCACGAGCGCGATATTGGTCGTCCGCGTATATATATGAGCGAATAACAAGAAGTTGAAGCTACCTCTTTTTAAATATTGCACTCGAATTTTCCTTTTTTTTTGTCATCTTTGTAAGCACACGCTATTTGTGCGCTCAACGGATGTTGTAAATATGCAGCATGCTCGACGTGTCACGCCGGGCGCTTTGAAAAGTTATTATGAGTCCGCGATACGTGAATTTTCCGCGCGCGCTCTCAAGGGGAGGAAAAATATCGCGATCGAAAACGTTAATATGCATGCAAGCTTCAACAAGATGAAAGAGCGAACTATATGCTGCTCTGTGACGCACGGGTTTTATTTTTCAGCACACAAAAAAAAGTCGTACTTTGTGTTCATAATTGATTATTTTAAAATTGATATATGTGTTGTGCGCGAGGAATTAAAAATATGCAGAATCGCAAATGCCGCGCTGAGAGCACAATGATTGACTGGACGTCATAAAAAACAAAAAAGTTTTGATGTATGCACATATCTTTTTTTTTATCCTTCGCGCGCAGAGCACAGGAGAGCCATTGCGAGAAAAATCTGGTAATGTCAGTCATAGGAATACAAATTTTATCTGCCCATACGCTAAATCATTTATTCGTGCATTACCAATTTTTTATTCCTCGCCTCACTGTCAGCGGCATTTTTTTTTCGCCGCGAAGTCATTAACTAACTGAAATCGAAACGCGCGAGAATAAAAATTCATCGAATGCGTTATAAATCTGTAATTTTTTCCGGTTTTTTTCAATTCTAACGATTAAATCCTTCAAACTTCATTCTGGTTACGGAAATTTCCATTCAATTAACCGAAACGAACGATCGAACGACGGTTACATCGAGCAGCAGAAAATGTGTCCGTAAGATTAACTCGGCGCAAGAAACTAATAAAACTGGCATAATCGAATAGTCCTTAAGTTTATTTCTCATTGATTGCTCGCGTGCACATACGAGGGAGGAACGCAGAGAGCGACACACACACAGAGGAGAGAATAAGATCAAATCGAATGACGAAAAATCGGTTTGCGATAATTAATTTATACAATCGTCGCGCTCCGCCGGAGCATCTGGAAAGTGTCCCCTTGTTACTGGCCGTACGCCGTACTTTGCACATGCGCTCCGTACACGGCCTTGTCCCGATTGCAAATAATAAAATCTGCTTGAGCCTATAATCAAATCGGGCGCCGGGCAACGTCGGCGCTGAATGAAAATTCGCTCAAGATTATCAAATTATTTTTTCGCGCTGTTTATTTTCCGCGACTGCGCGCTCCTATTTTTCATAGGTGCGCACAGAGGCGCGAGCTTTTGTTTTGTTTGTCGAATAGAGCGAAATTCGGCGAATTCGGTAAACTATGAATAAATTGAAAAGCCCCAGAGTAAATAAAAGAGAGAAAGAGAGGAAAAAAAGGTACGACGACGCCATAGCCATCAAATGATAAAAACAAAATCAATGCCATCGACTTTATTGTATTACTTTCCTATGGCGGCCGCACGTTTTGGCCCTTATAACGATGGATAAGGTTCAACCACTCCAACTAGCGGCTGCTGCAAGCACTTTTTTGTTTGCCCCGAACGCTCTATTAAAACTAAAACGATGCGTTTTTGTCGGTTAAAAGGGCGCCGTGTGTGTGTGTGTGTGTGTTGTGTGTGTGTGTGTGTGTGCGCGCGCGCTTGGGCGACTTGTTACGTTTGCAAAACAAAACGTTGCAGCAGCAGCGGCGGCGTGGCGAAGGCTGCTACTGCTGCTGCTGCTGCACACACACGCATAGGAGAGAGAAAAAAAATCACTTCGAAAAAGAGTGGATTATTAAAAGTTCCGTTCTGTATTTTTTTCCGTCTGTAATCCTGGGCGTGGGCAGCAGGCAACGAATAAAAATCGCCGAACTTGTTACTCACTCTCTCTCTCTCCCTTTTTTTATTTTGCAACCCATCAATCTTCCTTTTTCCAGGCCATTCCAACTGTGCAAAAATTTTTGACTTGTGAATAAAAAAAAATCGACGTTCAAAGGTACGCTAAGTGAAACGCTACTGCTGCTGCTACTACGGAAGTCATTTCACGCGAGCTAGCAGAGCAACGGGCGGCATGCGCGCATATAGCTCGTTCATTTATATTTCGGTAAAATCGTTTTGCAAAAGTGAAAAGACGAGTGCAATATAGCTCGGGCTTAGAGCGCCAAAAAAAAAAAGTATATATATCGGAGAGCCTAGGCGAATCGAAAATTCTTTATATGTGACGCGCGCGAGTGCGATGACGTAATTCGTCACGACTATCTATTTAAAAAAAAAACTTTTTTTATCCTTTAGAAAGGTAAGAGGAGGGGAAAAAAAATGTACACACGCGCGCATGCATTCGAAATAATTTACATCTATAGGATATTTTCAGTACGTAACGGCTTGAGCAAGCGTGCAGCATGTACACGCGCTATTAGTTCGCGAGCGAGCGTCGGGTATAATGTTCTTAATATTATGCGCTCGAGCGCATTTGCATAATGACTCTATTTTGCTTCGAACGCTGTATACATATACAGCCACGGCCGGCCAATGTAACGCCCGAGCCTCTCTCTCTCACTCTCTGTATATATATATACACACACTTGCTGAGCGACCGGAACGCATATTTCGTTCGGCTTCTGCGATTTTCGTGAGAAGTATCGATTTTCTCACAATGCTACCTCGTCTTCCCATCTTGCAAACATCATTTTCTGCTTATTATACGATTCCTCGTATACACAACGTTGTTGCTGCTCATCTCTCAAACGATTTTATAGCTGCTTTGCTATTCAGAAATGTAATAGCGCTTTGACTTAGAGAGTCTATGCCTTGCCTTTGAAAATTATTTCATGCAAATATTTGCGTAATCCAGTGCACTGCTTTAAATAAAATGCGCGCTCAACAATGCTGTGGGAACAGCATTACGGATAATAAACTTGAAAATACTTCTCGAGTGGTTGCATGGTAATGATCGCAATTCAATTTCGGAGCAGGTATTAAATATATACACTCGCGACTGTGCGGAACGTCAAACGATGAATAGCCAAGTTTATGGTGACAGTGGTAATAATAAATTCATAGTTCATCTGTTGAAATAGATAGTAAAGATGCCTCGTAAAATTATGGAATTATACATTATCGATCGATATGCTAATGGACAGTAATTTATACGCGGCTAAATGTTTTATCAGGCAACAGAGCAACTGCATTTTGAGGGGGCATATCTAGTTACAAAATCACGGTTCATTATTCAGGCAACGAGCGCCGAAGCACGCGCATAATTCAGCTGCCAAATTTACGGCTGCATTTTGACAATAAACTATCAAAAGCTTTTTGGCTGGCATTAAATAATAAGATAATGCGCAAGAGCCGCTCGCGAACACCATCAATTGTCCTTAATTATCAATCGAAGCTCTCTCGCACGAATCTAACCCAATTTGCAGAGCGCGAGTCGTGCATCAGCTATCGTTCGATCATTAATTATCCGTTAATTACGCTTGTCGTCACACATACCCAGCGCTCTGCGTTTACACGTACAACGCGTACACGAGAGAATGAGCTGCGAGTAAAGCGGTTTGGAAAAACGACATAGAGTCGCGCGCGAGATAGTAGTATACGTGCGTATAATCAGGTCCACTTGCTCTCGGCGAGCACGAGAAAGACGCTATAACGAGAGCTGGTGTGTGATAGGATAATCGTAATGTGCTTAATGGTTAATGGGCGATGGGGACATTGAAAGGGACGACGCGCTCATAATGGCCTGCCGCCGCGTATATGTGTGTGCGTGTGATCAGCAGCGGTAGCGCGCAGCTTGGATAATAAGGTACAAGTGGCACAAAATAGCCGTAATCGTCAGCTCTCCTCAGATATTGTATCCAGATCTGGCGTGCATAATATAAACCTATAACGTTGTACGCGCGAGAGGAGAGCAACGACCAAAAGATATTATACGTATAGTAAGAGAGCCTCGGGGCTTTTATGTGGCCAGTGCTTCCTGGCATTTGCCGAGCGCGCGGCTACTTATGAGGTCGCTTTTCGAATTACGATTCGGCTTTTGTTGGAGCTATAATACGAGCCCGAGAGAGAGAGAGAGAGAGAGCTCATTTTATTAATGATGTAATGGGCCACCTCTAATGTCGTCAAATGCGATATCACGTCAGTGTAATGTCGATCTTGTGTGAGCCGTTTATTATGCCTAATTAGACGATAAATCAGTCTTATTATAAGGTAATTTTTGGTCGAGTGAACCCTCCTCGCGTCGAGTGAAATGTGTTTTCGTTCTATTGATCGCCAGAGAGAGAGAGAGAGGAAGAGAGGTGACCTCTGGTTGAACAATTTCACGAGCGATTATGTGATTATATCTCTCGATCTTTTGTAATATCTCGATGTTATTAAATCGAATAATAAGATGAAAAATAGTCTCAAATTTTCGTATGTTTCCGCTACCAAACTGCATAGTCACTAATCACGTGTTCGTGGTTGTCACAGCCAAGGCCTAGATCTATCCGAAAATAGGCGCAGCGCAACGAGGGCAAAAAAGCATTAATTCGAAACTCAATTTTCGAAACGTCCGAAAGGCCATGTATGTGTGTGTGTGTGTGTGTGTGTGTGTGTGGTTGGAAGTCGAAACGAAAAGTAAGAAGGTTGCGAGCGCAACGATCGAATCGCTCGCAGAGCACGATATTTGCAGATCGCGGCCGTAATGTGCCTCTGCGTCTTTTGACGTGGGCGCACGCGCATATTATATATATACACACACATCACATACGGCGATATCACCGCCAGTAGCACGAGCGCGAGCGAAGCTTCAGCTCGTGGCTGCAGTGTGTTCGGTAATAGATCGTCGAAAGGCCGAATAATCGCGAACTAATAATAGGACTGGTGCGGGCGATGAGCCTACATATCGGGTAATTCAAGTCAACTTTAACACGCGCTGCTCTGCGGCATGGCAGGCAGGCAACGCGGCGTCGAGCAATTGCTGCTGCCCCCTGCCAGTGTGTCTATATATGTGTATATACATATACACATTCGCCCGACAGAGAAAGCTCGCGCGCCGCATAACTCACCAAAGCGCCCACTGTTTGTTTGCATTATTCGGCCGCCACCGCCGCCGCCGCTCGCGCTCAAATAGCCATATATTAATCGCGTCCTGCATGACACCCGCTTGTTGTTTTATTGACACCGCCCCAGAGTGTGCCGCTAATTCCTCGGAGAATCTTCTTTTTTTTTTGCCGCGCGCAAAAGCTCGCCGGGTTTATGGAATTTTCAAGCGACGATTAATTTGGAATGCGCCCTGGGAGAAAGTTCGTTTTTTTTTCGTTGCTTCATTTTTTTTTTCGGAGGTGGGAAATGAAACAAGCGGCATAATGTCCGTGGTATTAATTACGGTAATGGCGAGTTTCGGTCATTAATTTAAAATTGTTACAAAAGCCAGAAACGGGAGAGACTGTGGCGTCCACGCAGACACGCGCGCTTGCGAGAATTTCAGATCGATGCAAACGATTTTAATCAACGGAATATATGTGTTTTTCCGTTATTTTTTTTTTTACACAACCGGGGAATGACACTGTAAAAAAATCTCTTTATCTCGCTAACACAAAATACTGTCACCACGCGCACGCTCGCGCTTGGTATCATTTTCATTTGCGCATCATCAACGGCGCCGTTGTAAAAATTTTTTTTTTCGGACTGAAATACAACTTCATGAAGGAGATAATTCCATTTATTTACGTGTTTTTTTTCTCTCTTGATGATTACAACGCGATGTGTTATTTTATTTAAAAAAGAATACATAAAAATTTTGTCAAAAATTTGGCTCGAAAACAATACCATTGTTCGGATTTTTCCATTTCGAGTTTTCAGAGCAAAAGAAAATAATCAAAGTAACCGGCTGACCGTATCCGTTCATTACTACTTGAACACTCGGACATACGAAAAAAAAAAATTCAAAATCCTTTTGTTTTTCAGAGAACGACAAAGCTCTGTGTCTACGTTATGGAGAGAAAAAAATTAATTGACTCGCACACGAGAAACATACACGGCAAAAGACAAATGAAAAATTTGTCAAGATAAGAGAAAGAGTAGAGCTTGCGAGAGGCAAATGACGAACGTCTGAGTGAAAGAAGAGAAAATATGAAATAAGGACGAGAGAGAGAGTGAGCGAGCGAAAGGTACTTGGCTGTCGAGTCTCGAGGCCGGGAATGAATAGGAGGAGGCGAACAATGAAGACGAGAGGGCCGTTCCAGCGCCTTTGGCCACGCGCCCTGCGGCCGTGTACTTAGCCGCTTGTAGTTTTGGAATTGTCGCTTTCTCTCACTGCACAGCCCAGCAACTTTCGCATTGCTACCTGCCAACCAGAGAGTCGGAGAGTATTGAGCTCGATACAACTGCATTCGATGTCAGATATTGCGGGGCTTCTCTCCCTCTCTCCCTCTTCGTTTGCGCCGAATTATAAGCACATCGCTATTGTATAAACTTGCATTCGTTCATCTATATTCAAAACGAGAATGAAAATGATGATTAGGCAAATGAAACGGAAATTTCGCAGACGGTGGAAGAGGACGCGAACGCGCGCGCAATCCCCGTCGATCTTATTAGCAGACGCAGGCGAAAAAGGGGGAAGAGAGGACAAAATTTTCTCGTTTCACAAAAGAGACACTCGAGAGCGAGAATGCAGGAGCTGTGTGTACTGAGTAAGTATATGCGCAAGCCTTCACGAGTGCTCTCGGAATCTTACCGCAGGCGCCGCTTGCGGCTCATCTCCCCCTTCTGATATACATCGCCGCGACAACTGTAATTTCCACTGCTAGTGAGGTCACTTGCTCGTGTACGATCGTCTCACTTTTCTATAATGATTTTTTTTCGCAATACTGTGCATCACCCTTTTCTGTCAATTGATGATCTGCGTGAATTTAAAAATTCTTTGTGGCTAACATTATATTGGATAATATTTCATACTTTTTTCGACTTTGTTTTGTTATTTTGAAAAAATGTTGCAATACCCGGTTGAAAAAGAACACGTGTTTTTTTGGAAAACGGGACACATGCCCATTTGTGTCAAAAAAAGCATGTGTCC
>JAWWMK010000021.1:5508873-5534425 GCA_035047105.1 Galeopsomyia nigrocyanea | reverse complement strand
TTGTACTTAATTTTAATAAATTCACTTTCAAATTGAGCCTAAGGTACAACCAAGTATCCGGACGAGGGGCATGTGTCCCGCTTTCCAAAAAAAACACGTGTTCTTTTTCAACCGGGTATGCTTCTAGCATATTTATAGAGCTTAAATAAATGGATAAATCAAATATTCCTTATCAAATATAAAATAGTAGTCTGTATTGATTTTTCAAAAATATGTTTTGGTTTGGATGTACAAATATATATTATGATTTTTTATTTCCATCTGTAAATATACGAGAATACGATTTTTTATACTAGATTACACAATTTCCTACTTAAAAATACTAGGTACACTATGACTTGAATGCAAACTTATAGGTCATTACAAGGTTTTCATACAAAAGAAAAACTTTGGTAGAATCAGATGATAATCAATGAATTGTTATTATTATTATTACTCTATGCAAGCGAAACGATGAAATAGTAAAAAGTCTTGCAAACTTTTGAAGGAAAATTTTAGCATTGACTATTTGGAACACATTGTCCTGCTTGATTGAAAGAGTAACCACCTGTACCGCAACGACATCTATAGATATCACAACTCTTTAACAGAAACAAAATTTCAATTATTTATCAAATTAGTAAAATTATTTCAAGTTGAACTTTGTAAAACCAAGCACAAATTTTGCTACTCTACTCACCCAACCCTGACAAGCGAATCTTCCACATATAGGTTCACATATAGGACCGCAATTTGTGAAAACCTGATTGGTTGGACATGTTGGTGCCGATCCTAAAAAATTATATTCTAATAAGAACAGTACTTAAAAAATTGCTACTAAATCGAGACGATGATATTCAAAACTAGCAACTCCAAAAATATTTTATTTACACGAGCACTCACGCATTGTCACCGCCGAAATTCCAATAAATAGCAAAAAACAGATAATAAAAATTTTAGTCATTTTGTCAAGAGGTTTCAGACACAACTAAACTACTACAACAGAACGTTGCGACTTTATACAGCACGTGCTGTGTTTATGCAAGTTTCTCAATGTCACAACGGCAATTATCTTGTTTGACTGATACCGCAAAAGATAAACGAGGAAAAGATATAATTTTCCTCATGCGAATCGTTGTTTCCGTCGCTTCTACTCACAGTAACAGATTTTTTCCTTTGGGTGCTTCCCCGCAGTTTTTTTTTTTTTTTTTTGAGTAGTTAAGATAAAAAAATTTCAACAAAAATATTTTGAAATATTTCTTGAAATACAAAGTATTGCACAATAATGATAAGTTTGTAAAGAACAGTCGGAGTTATAAAACGTAGCAGCAATTAAAACGAACACGTCATCTAAGTCAGAAAAGCAGTATCAAATTTGCGGAGTTGAGATCAATTAAAAGTATAGAAAGGGGGCTACAAGCGTTTGTAAAACAATGAGAATGTCAGCTCGCAGCGGGAAGGCAAAAGGGATATGAAAATCAAAGGGAGAGAGAGTAGACTGTTTGGCGGTGTAAGAACTAGAAGAGTAGACTGCTTAGGTGCAGCTCTAGTAGCGTCGACGTACATCCTGGTTATCGTCAGAAGTGGCGCTGGCTGGCAGTAAAAAAAAAGAGAGAAAGAAGAGAGTGTGTAGACTATATACAGACTGTTAAAAAATCTCGGACGTAGAGAAAGCGACCCTCTGGCCGTGTGCGCTGTGCTGCGCGCGCCCGTATAACAATGGGCTCACGTGCGCGAGGAATCAAGTGTTCTCTCTCTCTCTCTCGCTCCGAGCCGGAGGGTGGAGGGCGCGCATGCATAATACAATGACCCCGCTAAGTACTATTTTAAAACAATGCTGAAATTGCTTTAGGGGATAAAAATGAACGAGCTAGGTGTATTTTTCTCCCACCCTGTGTCTTTGACGTGAGAGAGGCAGCAGCAGCAGCCCTTTAGAGTCTTGCTTGGCCTCCACAAAGCTCTTTGAGTCGCTTGCTCGCGCACAATAAGGCGTCCGACTTCCTCCTCACTCGCTCGCTTCTCTTTCTTTTCGTTTTTTAAATTCACTTTGAAGACGCGCGCGCGTACACTGCCTTTGCCTACCCTCCGAAGTAACACGCTCTCACACACACAGATTTTGTCTTAAACGTCCCGAAAAAAATGTCGTTTACAAGCAGCGAGCTTTTAAAAAAATCTTGCCGCGCATTTTTTTCCAGCTATACCGTACGAGAGAGACCGAGAGAGAGAGAGAGAGAGAGAGAGAGAGAGAGAGAGAGAGAGAGAGAGAGAGAGAGAGAGAGAGACAGAGTCGATAACTTGCTTTTTTTCCCTCAGGCAAGTGTCCCCTTTCAGGCGGACTAATCTCATTTGCCAACTTGATTACGTGCGGAACGCTCGAGCCTCGTGAAAAAAAAAAAAACAATCGGCCGCTATACGTATTGGGCTCGGGCACTTTGCAAAGTTTTAATATTAATGGAATCAAGCGCGCGGCAGCACACCGATGGTTGGGTATAGGCTTCTGCGTTTCGTCAATTAGCGATCAATCGGTAAACGAATATACCCCGCGTGCGGCACTGTGCATTATGGCCAAACTTTTTGCGCGAGCCGATGTAGGGCTTCGCGAATTATAAAATAAATTATGAACTTTTCCCTTGTACGCTGCCAGCGATATATATATATATATATACCTGTACTCAACTTTTTTATTTTACCTCTCTTTTTCGCGATTATTAATTCCATTGAGCTGTAATGAAGGGTCCTGCATGCAACTTTTGTACTTGAATATACGAGTACTTCGCAACTCTCGTTCGTGCACTGTGAAGTCCAGATTTGCCACTCGATAATTCCCGTGTCATTTCAATAATTCCAACATAAATCGATCTCGCGAATGAAGGAAGCAAAAAAAAAAAAAAATTCGCATGACTCATTAATACGCGCTTTTCCTTGACCGCGGGCGATAAAACACAATTTTCTCACTGCCGCACAAGGCACATATAGTGAAAGTCGCCCGAGGCTTGATAGGCCAATAATTGCTACCGTACATCCCGCCAAGGATGATGGATTAACGCGAAGCTCTTGCATAATGAAATAGGCGGAAAAAAAGGAGGAGAAAAAGAAGAAGAAGAAGGTAAAGTACTGGTGTATATCGACAATGTCGCGGCGCGCGTATAAGAGATACTTGCGTCAGAGGCGCACTTGCGGTGCTTCGCTATATATATTCTCCATTACAGACCTTCACTTGATCGGCAGAGACCCGTTCGAGATCAAATTGTTTATTAGGGTACTACTCAAACGTTGCGTAGTAGAGTGCATAGAGAGCAAGCTCGAGGCCTTTATGTTTGCATTACATTGGCAATTACTCAAAGATCTCGGAGCTGCGGCAAGTTTGCTGAATTACATTTCGAGATATACATATCGAATCAGTGTCGATGAACCGCGCAAACTCTATAACACGACAACGAAAATGATCAAAGAATTGATTAATTGATGCGAAACTCGAATGAGAGCTCGGTCTATTTGTAGCATCGAAAGCACAATATCGAATGGCGAATCCAAGCCATTTACGCGCGGGGATAATAAAGTCGCGTCGAATGGAAATAGAGTGAAGCTAATAACTAATTGAAAATGAATCGCACGAGAGAAAGAGAGAGAGAGAGAGAGAGAAAGAGAGAGAGAGAGAGAGAGAGAGAGAGAGAGAGAGAGAGCTACAGAGCGGCATAATAGAAATGGATCAGCGACTCTCTCTCCGAACAGTACACGACGAGGACAAATATCGAATATTGCCGCGCGCGCACTCGTAATAATAACGCGCGGCACATCACAACAGCAATAATAGCGATCATAATGACGAACGTGCGATGTGCGCGCGAGCTTTCGACGCGCGCACCTAATCGACGATTACTATTCATTTCATCAACAGCAACAGCAGCCTGTCACTGAATATTTCGTATCGGTGTGCATCAAATTCGAGCTCGAATATATATACACGCGAGCGCACGTTGGCGGCTCCTCATTTCGCATAATGATGCACTCCAGTCTAGTACGTACTCGATCTCTCAATTGCCAGCGAAATTTTGTGCAAATTCGAAAAAAACGAACATTTGGCACTTTTCAGCCTGGCCGAAAGTGCTTGCAAGTGGCTCGACTTAGCGCGAGAGCAATGAAATTCGACTAAGCACGAGTTGGCCAAAGTGTGCAGCATGCGACGCGCGAGCTAGCGCGAAAATGAGCCCACGTGACCGAGGAGGTTGGCTTTCTCTCTTTGGCTCTGCTCGTGCTGGCGGACGACGAGTACGGTGAAAAGCGCACGAATTGGCACCCTTGCTCGCGAGTGTGAGCGCAGCCTGTAGTCACGTAATTAGGTGATTAAAATTAGATCTCGCATCAGGCAGAAACTCAATTAGCAATTAAACGTGGCATTTTCTCTAATTACGATACGTTCTCACTAATTACACTGGCTAACCTTGCCCTCCTACTCTTCTCTCTCTCTCTCTCTCTCTCTCTCTCTCTCTCTCTCTCTTCCACTCTGTGTGTGTCTTTCTCTTCTCATTGCTTCCTGTGTGAACCGACCGTATACGTATGTATGTGTGTGTATATAACACTTGCGCGTGGTGGGAGCGACAAGCGGATCCTTATTCGCGAAAGTATCGATAGCCATTCACACCGCCGGATGTACTTGGTACCCCGGAGAGACCTTCTTGTTCTTCTTACGCTCGGATTACACCAGCATAATATATAATGCAGGCTTAGACTTTCAGTAAAACCATTTTTCATTCAAATTTCACATAAATGTAAATTTTACGAAAGATAATCGTCGCGAAAAACAGAAGACTCAAGTTTATTTATTGCATCAAGATAGGCAATGAAAAGTTGATAAACGGTACATGCTATACATATCGGCGTATAAGCCGAATGATTTGTAAAATCGGCAATCGAAAAGTCATTTGAGGAGGCGCGAAAGCTCCGAGCATTATATTAATGAAATATTGCGCGATGACGCGAGGTGCGCGGCGCGTGGAATACGTGCAGAGCGTGCTGCTGCTGTTGCTGCTGCTGCCGTGGGCCGATATACATGAAATTAAAATTACCGTCATTCAGCGGTGTACACTGTATAAAACAATCGTCGATGTTGAATTTTGCCAGAGCACTCTCCTGCCGTAAATAACGACGCGCGGGCGCTTGTTATTTAATAAACTTATGGCCCACAAATTATCTGTGTAATCGATTCGCGCTCTCGCATGCTTTTGCACTATAATCTTCGACGCTTCTATATCTCTCTCTATATATATATATCCGCCTATGCTTTCGTGGATTAGCATACTATAGTGTAAGATTGTATCATCAGAGGATCAGTGCTACTGAATTTCAGTTAAGCTATAAATTGTGATACCTCTCTGTTATATATAGGTATGCGAGCGTTCGCATATAAACGAAGCCTATGCCTCTAATGGCATGTGTATTTTCGTTTAATTGACTTATAACACAATTGTGGAATTAAAAAATTCATTAACAATTCAAACGAGAAGAAAATCTAGTAATCAAGTTATAACAACGTTATACTCGATAGCCACACACGAGAATTGAACAATCGAATATGGAATTATTGAATTACGAATTCATATTTGATAATAGATATTCGGCATTCAAAGCGTATTATTATACTCGCAAGAAGTTATAAAGTAATTCGTTTCCACTTATACGTTTGCATATTTGAAGAAGCTAAAAAGAATTACGTTTTTAATTGCTATGCGCACGAGCTCCAATGAAAATCGCTCTCTTCGCTCGCTCGCTCGTGTGTATAAAAGTCGATGTTCTAGAGAGCCCTCGATGTATATATGCCTTTAATACTGCAGAGTCTCTCTCATGAGCGCAGCACACGTCCCATTCACAGTCAGCACGCGCTTTTCAATACATGTATAAAAGGAACGATTTGCAAAGAATTATATGTATATCGAGCGCGCGTCGGCATGTCTTCGTGGGGAGCCCACCGGAAATACTTCATGTGGTTCACCACACGATCTCACGCTACAACAGCAACTCGAGTTTCGTTCTCTCTCAATTTTTTTTTCTTTCTTTCTTTCGTTCTTCTCAATCACAATCATACGTTAATAATTTACGAGATAGGTCTATTCCCGAGCAACGTTAACTCGATAATCGTATCACGTCAACGGGATGTATATCCCAAATCCGCTTCTCGCTATCTCGTCATGTCGCTTATTGAAAAATTAAATGTTTTACACGGTGTAGAAATTTTAGTGGCTGACGAAGACGACGTCTTTTCGTTTTGCGCGAGCAATCCATTTTCCATTGATTCGCGAATACACATCCCCGGCAGTCAATAACTTCTTTTCAATTAAGAATAGCCCATTAATTTTTGAAATATTCCAAGCGCTACTGGCATTTCTTGATTCTTTGCATCGGTTTATCGATTAGAACGAGCGACAAAAATAATATCGAGAGGGTTCTTTTTTTTTGCTACAAGGATCCGTTTATTCAATGAAACAGATTTCCTGCCAATATTAAAATAACTATCTGCTCGTTCAATTAAAGAATTAAAGATCTTTTTAAATCATCATTACAAAATTAGAGATCTTATTAAATCAAGCAGCGTCGTCTTTCAATAGATTTTCTATTAGTTATTCCAAATGGAGCCTCGATTGATCGTTAACTCGGAATAATAAAAGTAAGATTTCTTATTTTATACATAATGGTTATAATTGACTGAAATTCTCAACCAAAGACTTAAATAGTAAAATAATATTTCGATTTCAATATGAAATTAGAAACTTCACGCACGAAGTAGTTAGAGCCGGTGTACACGTGAATCTCGAAGAGCAAAGCTTTAAGCGCGTGATCATCAATAGGTGGGCGATGGACTATATACTATCGGTGCGTCGAGGGCTAATCGCTCAAAGTACGAGAACGAACCTGTAGAGAGGGCGAGAGAGAGAGAGAGAGAGCGACAAAAGAGAACTAGCGGCAGCAGCAGCAGCAAAGCGTATATATATACCTACGACAAGGCCGCATGTTGGCGTCGCGAGTCGCGTAATTAAACGCGATATTTGGGCTTAGGGTGTAATTAGAGTTCATTAGGGGCGGCCGCGTAGCCATTGCCCGCCCCGAGAACAACAAACTCGCTCTTCTCTTCTCTCTCTGTGTGTGTATGCGTGAGCGTGAGCGTTCCTGTTTAGCGTAAGCTAATGTTGGAGGGCCAAATTATGCCTCCATTAGCCAAGTTGAAATAAAGTTAGCGATCAATAGCGACACCCTCGCTCTCTCTCTCTCTCGACTCGCTTTCCGGGGACCTTGTGTGTTAGTTGTTGCCCGCGTGCGCGATACATCAGCGCGCCTTTGTGTGTTTGCACGCCGCGATGTTACGCGCTCTGCTTTCCTACTACTCCTCCCTTGATTATATATTTGCTCTATCGTGGTTTAAGAACTTTCACTTATGTATATTTGCTTGTTTTTCTTTCACATTGATGATTTTTAATGTTATTTCGACGTAAATTAGTCGCGTGGGGTAGTTAAATTTTCAAAGATCTTTCGGAAGAAAAGTCGTTTACGTTGAATTTGTAAAGAAGAGCATGAATATTGAAAATGTAATGTGTATTTTTCAATAAAGTTATTATTACAGGAAGAATATCGTAATGATCTATTTTCAACGTGAATAATCCGCGCGTGTCGGTATATAACGTGGCGACGATCGAGCGCATGCGTTATTATTATTATAACCGCTCTCTGCAAAATTAATCCAACAGCAGCAGCGGCAGCAGCAGCGAGTAAACTCAGTTATACGTATAATAACGTCGAGCTCCAACAAAACACTCTCACATCTTTATACACGCTGTAAATTGTCCATCGCGCGCTCGGCTCATTATCGCGCGCATAAATAAGTTTGGCTTGTGTGTGCGCGCGATATCCAGGAAGAGCATTTAAATGGGCAGCTGGTGCTCGCGCGCTAATCGCCACGATTAAAACATCCTCGGAGAGAGTGCCGCAGGGAATCCTTTCCACATAATGACACCACTCCCCGGTCCAGCTGATAATCACGTGTGTGTGTGTGCCTGTGTGCGAACGCGAGCGAGATAAATGATGCGCGACCTCGAATTCGCAGTTGAATTAACAGTGCGATTGCCCATCAGCAAGTTCGAATTAAATAAACTTATACGAAAGTAATAAGTACTTTTAAAAATACAATTTTGAAAGTACGAAAAAAAATGTAATCTGAGCTTGCAAGCTGTGGTCCAATAGTATTTTTGTTCTAACTTCAGTTTTCATTTGTCGAAAAAAAGCAATCATGCAAATAGCTATCAGTTTGTCGAAAATAAAGTAACTGAGAATTGATAAATAACTCCAAAGATATACTTTACATAGCTCGCGGATTTTGAATCAAAAAATAGTATTGAACTCTGGGTATAAAATTCCATGGTTTATTGAATTTTCAAGTAACAAACAGTGGTTTAGTGGAAACGAAGCTTTTTCCTGGAAATTTTTCATGATCCTCTGTCAAAATTGTTTTTCAAACAAACAATTCTGCAAATGAAACATAAAGTATTTTCAAAAATTAAAACGACAAAAAATTGACGGTTAACTGATAAATCTGATTTGTAGAATAATATTGGATGTCTACACGATATTTTATAGTTCATTGTTTCAATGTAGAATAATTTGATTATCGGATAACTAAGTTTCCCGGAAAGTTTGATGATGACCTTTTCCCAATAAAGGCGCGCGCGCTATTGGAAGCTCATATAAAATGCCTGGCAACGAGCAAATGTTTTTTTAATAAAGCGATTGTCTGGAGTAAACACATTAAATGGCAATATTAGATCAATAATTGAGAAAATCCCGACAGACTACGAAATCAAATCACGTAGCTACTGAAGCTCATAACAATATTCCAACGACGGATATTGAGAATCGGTAATAAAAGGGTAGATATCACTGCCTTTAGCAAAATCGCAGCGCAGTGATTTAATTTTTCGGAATTTCCAACCGACGACTGAAACTTCGTTGGAGTGCATTCACTATGGACGCATCGCGAAATATAAAAATAAAAAAATAATAAATAAAAGAGTCGTCGTATTTCGCCAATATGACGATGATTAATAACCCTATATACATACATCTAGCAGCTCTCGCATTACTCTGTCGAGGATAAATAAAAAAAAAAAACAACAACCAACGGCATCTACGGGAACTGCAGCAGCGTAAATAAATTATTTACTCTGCGGAAAATATATACATAATCGTATATCACGCGTATAGGTGTTGCAGTCGATTGCCAATCGATCAGATCTCTTGTGCACTCCCTTCTTGCCCACTCACTCTCTCTCTCACACTTTTTTTGTTCGCACAGGGTAGCTAGTGGTGGCGTCATATCATATCGCGACGAAATGCCTTGGCGCGATAAATCACGATTATTTGACCGAAGCTTTGCTGGCGCTGCTCTGGCAGTATATTTTACTTACGTAGTCACACGAGAGAGAGAGAGAGAGAGAGAGAGAGCGTTTTCTCTTTTTTTTTATATATTCGCTGCCACACCAGTAGCAGCAGCCAGCGGGGGTATTACATTTTTAAATGGTTTTGTACGTTTTGAATAGCAATGGGGGGTTTGGCCATCGCTCGGCGTGTCAGACTCTCGGGGGCGCCGCCGCAGCCTCATTTGCGGAGTAGAGAAGCTTCTCTTGCGGCCAAGAATTATAATTAAGATCCACCGTCGTCGCCGTCGTCGTCGTCGTAGTCGTCGGCGCTCGTCGTCGTAGTCGTCGCATTACCTCCCTTTCTACCAGTGGAAAGCAGCCTGATATTACATTCCATTCCAAGCCGGATCAATCCTCTAATGGCCGGAAGTTTAATTTGTGCTTGGGCGCCGATAATTATGACGCCCCTATAACAATTGCCGAACGAACGTATATCTTTTGTTTACCACCAGCGACTCGCCATGGCTCTTAAGGAGCGGCGCGCAATTAATGAGAGAACGAGGAATAAACTCGCGGCGGCGGCGTCGGCGGCGGCTGTAGCGAGCGACGTTAATGCGCGGAATTGAGAGCTTAACGATGGATATCCTGTTGCCTCGTTAACATTTTCAATTTTTTTCTTTATTTTTTTTTTTCGCAGCGCCGTCTTATTTCGCTCGATAATCGCAGTAAATCAGGGAAAGCGACTCCGAGACACTCTAACAAGCTGTAAGGCTCTTTACGTTTTGTATAATATACCATCGAGCGAGATAATAAGCAGGGCGTGAAGTAAAAATCATTGCAATTTTCGCGGGCATAAATATTCATCGGTTGATGTTATCGACGTGATGCAGCAACAGCAGATCGAGTCATTTGAGATACTGCTACCGCGCAGTCATTCGACTGGTTTTGGTCGAGTGAAAATAAAAATCACGATACTGAAAATAGTCCGGCACTCTTGCGTAATTATTTCCAACAAAATAGATTCGTCGGGAACAACATTTGATGGGTAAACAGGCAAACAGAACGCGAATTCCAGCAGCAGCAGTTAGAGCTCTCGCATATTTATCCGAGCCAAACAAAAGGTGGTGGCGTCAAATAAAGGTATACGAAATTTTCAGAGAGCGAGAGAGAAAGAGAGAGAGAGAGAGAAACGCTCCACCCTTACACTCACGTACTGCGAGAGAGATTATTTATGTGATTCTCTCGGCGGCCGCCGCGCGTTCTTTCTGTATATGTGTGTGTGTGCTCGCGTTCATTCGTGCGTTCAGATACACATTTTTGCGCGAGGCCGTTATCTGCACCGATTCAGCAATATTTTTACATTTACCCGTTCACCCCTCTCCCTCCCTCTTCGATTCTTTCTCTCTCTCTCTCTCTCTCGTTCTCTTCTCGAGCCCTAATCTAATATTGGCAGCAGCTAACGAACAATGCTGGCTTACGCCCTCGATTACGATGGAGGATTCGATCTCTCTCTCTCTCTCTCTCTCTCTCTCTCTCTCTCTCTCTGCGTGCGATTTGCAGATGTGCGAAAAAAATGGCCTCTCACACGCACACACACATACGCGCAAGTTACTAATTCTGTGAAAATTTGAATTTACGATTGTTCGACGTTTTTTTTTTTGTCATCCGCGCGCGCGGGGTAAGCGACATAGTGAAGTGCTATTAGTGTATGAATGGAAAAAAACGGCGGGGCATTAAAGCAAAAATGTCGAGCGTATCAGATTAATAATCTATTCAAATGCAGAAATTCATATTCATGCACCGAAAAAAATGTGTAAAATCCGTGAGCGCTCGAGTGCAGCGCTCCCGCGGAGCTGAATGTCAATTTAAGTGACACTCGATACGGCTACGGAAATTTCTCGGCCATTCACAAAAGCCATTTGTCAAAATTTAACTTGTCGATCAAGTTAACCAACACACACCTACATACACACGCAAGCACGTATATAGATTAAAAGAATTTTCATTCTCGTGGGTAATTTTTTTACAGCGACGATTATGAATGAAAAGTAAGTAGAAGAAAACGATATCGAGGGCAGAGTATACAAAATGAGAACTTAAAGCATCAGATATATAGTATAGGTGAATCGAGGCGGTTGGCAAACGGTGCGCGACAATTGCAAAAATAATTACTGATATATCGAGAGAGAGAGAGAGAGAGAAGAGAGAGAGAGAGAGAGAGAGAGAGAGGGAGAGAGAGAGAGAGAGAGAGAAAGAGCGCTGGCTATATTGATTCCCACGCCAGATTGAGCTCTAATAATGAAACTGATTTTCGCGCTTCAGCTAACCAGGCTAGCTTTCGAATCGAGGCTTCGCGCGCAGTTGAACCGTTGAGTGCACCTCCAATGCCTCACCTTGGACCACATCAGCCATTCTTCCTATAGCTATACGCGCATTATGGATTCCAAGTCTGGTCGATATTCTTACTTTAAATGCACTACCTGCCATATTTATTTTAGAAATCGTGTAAACGTCATTTTTATTACACATTAATTATTTTTATTACCTAATTATTTTTAATTTCGATACCGTAATACTTCCATCCTTTATTTGTGATATTTAAACGTATGTAATAATTTTTTTCTCTCCGTTGTAATAAGTTTTGCAAGCAAATAAAAAGTAAATATTAAATTTCACATAAAAGATATTTCTAGGATTATGTTTTGTTCACTTCCTTTGTGATGAATTGAAACTTCAATAGCAGTAGAAAAAAAACTTCGTCAAAGCTTTTCCACAATAAAATAAAATCGCGATGAAAAAAAAAAAGCCACGCAAATTACAAAGGAATATAACATAAAATCGGCAATGCACGAGCGTAAAAGAAGCGAGAGTTATAGTGCGCGTCGTCGTCGTCATCGCGAGCAACCCTTCGCTCAGCCGGCATTGGCTGTAGGCTGTCGGGCCCTCGTATAATTCCACCCTTACAATTATCCCTAGCATTAAAAACACTATGTTAATTTCCCCCCGGTTGCTCCGCTCGCTCTGCAAGAGTGAGAGAGCCCCTTGAAATCAATCGATTGATAATCCGGCGTCGACTCACCCTCTCCCCCGCTCTAATCATACTCGGCATAATTCAAATCATGCAAAACTGGCCTAGGGCAAGACAAAAAGGAACAAAAAAAAAGATTTCACGCAAGCTCGCAAGTTGTTCGCCTTGACCGAGAGCTCGAAACCCTTGAGCGAGTGCGTGCCCAAGTGCTCGGCACGCATTATATATCCCCATGCACGGGTTGGTAGTATAATTAGGAGTTCGCAAGTGTGTAAAGGGGGAGAGAGAGAGAGAGAGAGAGAGAGAGAGAGAGAGAGAGAGAGAGAGAGAGAGAGAGAGAGCGAGAGAGAAAAGTAGGAGAAGTATATGCGAGCGCAAAAGCCCGACAGATGTGGGAGCATTGTTTTATACTCGACGTCGTCGTCGTCGTCGTCGTCGACGGCGGCGGTGGCGGTGGGGTGCCCGCCGCGCGATTTAAAATGGGCGCCGATTCGCGAGTGAGGCACGTTCGCCCGATAACCCGCGCGCGCGCCCAACTCTTTGTGTGTTCTTCGCTTTTTGTTACGACTATTCGGCGACTCGGCTAACAGAATTTTTACTTCATTTTCGCGCAGTTTGCCAGGCAATTTGCTCTCACTCTGAAAACCATATTCCCCGCGCTGCAGCATTCAACCTTTTTTTTTTTGTTCGCGCTCAAAACCTTTTTTTTTCAATACTCTTCTAAAAAGCATCGCTCGATGATGGTCATGAGAAAACGCGCGACTGCGTTCACATATTCGGCCTCGATTTTTATTCCATTTGGAAAAAAAAAATAAAAATCCAGCTCGCGCCTACTGCTATATACATATATATTGCGCTTGGATCCTACTACTCTCTCGCACCCAATCTGAAATATGCATAAACGAGTCTCAAAGGTGTGTGTGCAGGGATTTCCCGTTGGGTTTTTAATTTTGCGACTCTGCTTAATTTTTCACGAGCTCCGAGCGTGGAAGCTGAACTCTTTTTTTTTATTATTATTTCGCAGCGTATACCGATGACGCCTATTAATCGCTATCGATGAAAAGCCCACTTCGTGAAAAATTGAACGAGGCGCAGTTATATTGCGCGTTAGTAAAGTTTTACGCACTAGTAGTACGTCAATTTACAGATAATCAAATGACAAATAAAAAAAAAGAAATTTATTTCCGTTCACGCCCCGTAGTAATTATATTCGCACAAGTATCCGAGTTTACGATCATCGCAGCGCCTTGGAGATGAAGAAGAAAAAAAAAAGGAAAAGGGATGGAACTTTATTATCGACGTTAATCTGATTCTCAACGAGGACCCCGTACGCTGGTGCTGTATGAGTCACGTACGTTCAAATTTTAATTACACGCACTGAGCGAGTGAGAGAGAGTAAGAGAGAGAGAAAGAGCATGTGCAGTCACACCTCTCATTAGGTTTTTGACAGCCCTTCACGCACGCTCCTTACCCCCCTTCATCGCCTTTTCTCCTCGTCGTCGTAGCATATACATATATCTCTCTTGTTCTTTCGCCCTCGCGCGCGATATACTTTTCTTTGTTCTTCGAACTCATTGAGTGCATGCGAGCGAGCCTCGCAGAGACCCCAAGAGCAATTTAAATATTCAGCAAAGTATATACTCGCTCCGTTATATATACTGTCGCGCCCGCGCGAACGTAATATCTTAATTTCGCGCTACAAGCTTGGTACTTTCTTCTTTTCTTTTTATTATTATACTTGTACTTTGGTGGCCCTTGCTGCTAATTGCCGTTATTTATACTGCGAAAGTCCCGAGCTATCAATTTTTCATGGGCGATAATTGAGCTTGCCCTTATACCATAGGCTGCCCGCGCGCACGCGGTTCATTGGTAATTTAGGCAAAGATAATAAAGATAATTACTATGCTTTTTTTTCTTCTCTTCTCTTAATTGCCATTACCATGAAAGTTTAAAGGAGAGGCTATAACGTTCGATAGACACGTAAGAATTGCTACCTGTTAAAGCCTTTCATTATGTACGTGTGCCGATCTTACATGGCGATTTATACGTTTAGTTATACACATTCATCATTTTTTCAGTCGGTGCGCCTTGACTCTTCGTAAACAAGAGAAGAGAAAAAAAAAATGCGCGAGCTGCGAATCACTTGATGGATTTTTTTTGCCAAAGTGATGATTCGCAGGACACAAATCATTAGTAAGTAGAGCATCAATTTATCAGGCTTGGAAGTGAGCAGAGCGGCGAAAGATGAGACAAAGAAATCTCGGACTTCATTATTCTCCACAAGTCTCTCTCCGCTTTTCTTTGCCGCGGCGATGAACAGTATATAAGGCTTGGGGTTTTAAGCGTGCGAATGAGAATGCGAGATTATAAGACGAAAAGAGCAGGTATCGAGGGGAAAAAGTGGAGAGAGAGAGAGAGAGAGAGAGAGAGAGAGCGGAGCGCGCGAGCAAACAAAAAACTGGCTTCACAATGGGCTAAAAAAGGAGTTGGGAGGTGCAAGACAAACGGAAAAAGTTCTGCTGGCTCATTTCTGCCGGATAAGACTTGTAATTGAGTTCTTAAGTACTTGTACTTCTTCGCGTGAGAATTAATTTTACGGAATGCAAAGACGCGGCGTCGCATTCTCATTGTTGAAAAACAATTAATCGATCAACGAAATGCATTATTCTATTCAATTCGTTATTGTTTTATAATTCATTCATTCTACCACGAATCAATTCGTTTTTCAGCAATTGAATGTTGTTACACTGAAACTTGATCAAAATTTACTCTTCGAATAATAAAAGTAATTATTCAAATATCCTTGTGAATTTCGCCGAATAAAAGCTAGAGAAAATAATGAGAAAATTGAAGGCAAAACGCCATTTAAATCAGCGCCCCACGAAAAATTAGCTTGCCTAGCAACAGTAGAACTTGAATCTCGGCGGCGCAAGCTTGGCGTTAGTACGAAAGGAAGGAAGGACGACAGTCTGCAAGCACAGGAGTAGTAGGCTCGAGAGAGAGAGGGCGACGAGACGAGTGCGTGGCTTAATTTCCTGCTAAATTACTACTTTAATAGGAAAGATGAACGCCGCTGATGAGGAGGGTTAGCCGGAATATAAATAGGGAGTGGACCCTTACAGCGGCATCACCCTCGCCACGCTGCAGCAGCAGCGGTGGCAGTAGTAGCAAGCGTGACAAAGGACGCGAAAAATCGCAACAGCATAGTTCACGCGCGTGCGAGACGAAAAAAAAAGTAACGAGCCGAATCGCATGGCAGCAGCAGCTCCTTGGGTTTCGTGCGGTATTAACTAATTGATACTCGAGCATTGTTTTTTTTACCATCCTCCTTCTTTCTTGCCTTGTAAGAAATTGGCAATTGCTTGCAGCAGCAGCAGCAGCAGCAAAGAAGAAGAAGAAGTTGCAGTAGTCCTCGAGGAGGAGAACTCAGTGTTCTTGTAGAAGTAATTAAGGAAACCGGTGGACGAAGGGTGAAAAAAAGGAAAGAACTGAAGAGTAGAGAAGTCTGCATTATGGATAGCTGTCGAATATTCATAAAGTTGAAGGCAATCGCTGTTCGAACGATGTCGTCGTTGGGCGACGGTGGTGGTCGTTTAATTACCGATCGTCACGTAATTCCTTCTTTGTATTCAACAGCCCGAGAAAAAGCAGCGAACGCGAAGGGGAGCAGGAGGGAGGAGGAGGAGGAGAGAAATTCGTTGGAGCGCGAGCTTGCACAAAGGCTTGATGCTTCGGGAAGTAACAAACATTGTGTTCCTTATCTCCGCCCGCGCGCTCACAATTAATGCCAAGAAGAGAAAACCCTTTGCCTTAGCGACTCCGCTCTCTTCGCCTTTGCCATCGTCGCCGCCGCCATCTCTCCTTCGTCTTTTCCTTAACGCCGTATTACTTATGTAGATGAGCGACTCTCACTCCCCGCAAGCTGCACTTTCTATACCTTATTTGCCGCCGCCGCAAGCTCCAAGCTAAAAGGCGCTGAACTTTCAGGATTATACATCGACATCGAGGAGCGAATCTCTCTCTCTCTCTCTCTCTCTCTCTCTCTCGCTCTGTATAAATATCTTGGCATTCGAAGACGACGACGAGGAGAGGTGGCTTTGTCGTGGAAACGACGCGAAGCCGTTGTGTTTAACTTGAGGCGTTGTTCCCTATCTCTCCGCGCTGTGTATCCTTCTTTTCGCTTTCGTTTCTTCTTCTTTCGCGAGCAACTGCGCGCCGCGGCAAACGAGGCCCTCTTCAATTAAAACTCCTCGTGCATGAATTATTATCGTCGCAGGCGTAAAATTGAAATTCGCGCCTAATTGACTCCTTGGGACGAGCGCGCGCGCGAGAGAGAGGAGAGTTTTTGAGAGAGAGAAAAAAAAGAAATAACACCGTACCGCATCGTGTCTTGTTTACCCTCGCGAATAATTTTAGGCGAGTTGCATCCCAGATTATTCAATATATCTCGTTTGCCTTGCATCATAAGTAACAACTCTTTTTTTTTTTGGTTTCTCGTTGTAAAGTTGTGAGCGTGGCGACAAATTGATTGGCAACGAGGAGGAAATAAAAAAAGAAATCTTCGAATTGTTAAATTACGCATATGCCGACCTATTTGCCGGCTGCTTGAACATTTTCTAGTAACGCAATTACGTAGTAGGCTAAAAGCCTCGGGTCGGACAGATGTTCGTATAAGCGCTGACGAATGCTTTGATCAGTAATTGAAAGTTCTTGATCGCTGCTAAGGCTGCTGCTGCTGTGCTCTGCTTCGCGATAATCGCCTGCAACGAGTAATTTTAATCGGTACCGAAACATAAAAAGGAAATCGTTCATCCGTTATCTCGCGAATTATTAGAATGAATTAGTTCTTGATTCAATAATTCTATTCTTCGTTCGCTTATGTGACATTAAAAATAACTTCATTTATTGTTCTGTAATCAAAAAGTATAATATTTTTTATTACTGGGATTTCCGGTAATAATAATTCGTTTTTTTTCAAGTCAGCGATGCATTATTAATAGATTTATGACAAAAAGCTCCCGAACACTGCAACCGGCATGCATATGTTACATTGGTATCGATAAAATCTATATGCGTGGACCTATGAAAAAAATTGTCGTTTATAATTAACGTGTACATAAAAATAAAAGCTACTCGAAATTTTCGATAGAAAAAATCGATTCGTATTACTTTTTTTACAATTTTATTCATAGTATAACGTCAAAAAATTGACATTCTCGTTCTTTCGTGTATTCTTTAGTCATTAATATTTTTTCAAAGTAATATATTGTCTCAAATTATCCCGTCAAAGCTTAAACTCGAAAGTGCTATAATGCCACTCGGAGCTCATCTTTGTCTGCTTGAAAGAAGATGAGGTACCAACTCACTCTCTCTCTCTCTGAACTACATTTTTATTGGCACTAAACGTCCGACTGGAAATATCTCGACTACAACTATATATGCAACCTGCGAGCAGTCGAAGAAGAGAAGAAAAGAAAAAAAAACAAGAAAAGAAAGGGGAAAAAAAACTAATTAAAAGGATAGCTGCGTACAGCGAGCGATAGGGATGAAGCTAATTTCTAATTCCCTCCTCGCGAATTCAAGCTGCGCTGATGTTGCGCGGCGGTACGGGAGCCGTGTGCTCTCTGTAGCAGCGGGAGATGTGACATTTTTATCGAGTCGTATATCGGAATGTAAATGCAGTTCTCGTAGGTTGCTCTCTAGCTCTGCTGCTGCTGCTGCTGCTGCTGCTCGCTTTACGATCCGATTTTAGTATTGATATCCTTGCCCTTAACGCGCCTCGCTCTCATTGTCCGTCCTTCAATTTACTCGCTCGGTTTCTGCTGGCGGCATAAACCAAGCGCACACCTCGCGCTCGCGCGAGAGCAGAGTAACGAGGTGATGCTGATCGCGCGCCAAAGCAAAGCAAAGCAATGCAAAGAAAGGAAGCAAACGTTAGCTTATCCTTAGGTCAGCCTATCTTACGGCTCTAAAAAGCTGGATTATGTTTCGCGTCGCGCACTCGCTCGGCGCGCGCTCACGTTGAATGTGTCGTATTTTACTGTTGGCTTAATGTACTCGCACGTGTATTTTGCCCGCGCGCCGCTACCGCCACTCGATCGAGATATGTATGTATACGCAAAAGCGCTTTCGTTTAATGCCAGTCCAGAGCCAGAGAGAACGAGAGCAAGAGAGGAGGGGGACAGATGAAAAGCTCGTGTAAAAGTTTCACGCTTGAAGAAACAAAATTATGTGCGAATAAATATCGCGAGTCCATTAGCCAATATCAATCGGCGAAATTGCATACGAACGCGAGAGAGAGCTATACGCTGAACTTACTTTGTCTCATTTCCATTGGAAGCTTTTTCTGTAATTACAATTTGGCGGATCGCAACCAAAAGTAAAAAAAAACGTTGCTGCTGTCAGAGACAGCTAATTCGATACGAATGGCCGGTGTGGTGGTGGTGGCGGGGGAAAGCAAAAATTATTAATTCGTATTTGAGGAGAAATGAACTGGGTGCGCGTGTGAGAGCGGCGATGAATCAAGCGCGAAAGCAGATAGCAAAAACAAGATACAATCGTCATACGGCGGCAGCATACGCGAGAGTTAAAAACGAAAAGTTTTCGTACATACACGCATCGCGGTATTAACATCCATCCTTTTGTCGCGTATATTCCGAAACACTTTTCGGGCCATTGTGTCAAGACTTCTTTTTTTTTTGTTTCTGTTGTTCGCAGAGCGCGCAGCGGCATCGTAAAACGCCCGAATGAAAAAATATTTACGTGGAACTGTCGTAAAAGTTGTAACTCTCACTCAGCGGGCGGGGCATAAAAGAATCGGCTCAGCTCTCTCGCGAAAACAAAGCGGACAAAAATTTGTTGTAGCACTCGACGATAGAAGAAAAAGTGCGCTCGCGCGAGCGTGCCCTCCCGAAAAAAATCTGGCAGTAGCAGTCTTTTTTTTTTATTTTTTACTTTTTTTTTCTTTTTTTTTTTCTTGAGAAGAGAAGCTTGGCCGATTGTTCGAATCAGACTCTAATGGCAAAAGTATGTGAAATGATGGCGAATGGAGATTACACAGGCGAAAAACAGGGCGTCAGCCTGGGCTCTAGCGCCCCCGGGAAAAAAAGGCTGGCAGGCAGGCAGGCGATCGGCTGCACTCGCGAAATTCCTTTTTTTTTCGCAGCGCGCACTCGCCCCCCGTTACACATAACGAGGAGGGAGTTGCGCTCGCGAGAGAGAGCGAGAGAGTGAGAGCGAGTGAGAGAGAGGAGGAGACATGCATTCGGTGCCGAACGAGGGGGCGGCGCCGGCCTTTAGCGTCGATTTTTCGAGTTTTTTTTAACGGGCGCGACGCGCGGCTCCCTCTTTTTTTCGTTCGTTCTCTCTCTCTCTCTCTCTCTCTCTCTCTCACCCAACTGCCCGCTACTGCCGCCACCGCCGCCGCTCGCTGCCCGCCGAAGAACATCAATAATCTACAATCAAACTGCAGATAAAGCTACAATCCAACTCTCTTTTGTGCATTTTTCAATAAGGGCCGAAGCTCTCTGGACACGCGGGCCTCGATTATCGGCGCCGGTGTCAAAGCGATCTTTGCCAGGCAGAGCGAGAGAAAGCAAGAGAGAGAGAGGACAGACCGATCAATTTTTATTCTCGATGTACCACCACCATCCCAGCTATCCAGCCAGCCAAAAGGAACGTGTCGCATGCGCCGTTTGCTACTGGACGAGCTTGTAATAAGTAATGGCTGTCGTGCATTTTTCACGCGCGACGAGCCGTGTGCAGTGCACCGCTGCTGCTGCTAGAACCATCGACCAAGTAAATTTTTAGTTTTCCTACGTGCAACTTTCATGCGCGAGCCGTATAGCTGCGTTATTAATCGTGTTTTCAGATCGACGAGCTCTATATTTTATCGGGGATATCAGGTTGAGAAATGTGATAAAGAAAACGTTATCGAGGAGGGAAAAACGTCGGCGAACGAAGTTTAATAAGATTCGTCAATTTTCAGCATAAAAATTTACGAATGACTTACTAGATTTTAAATTTTTTTCCGTATCTTTGCCAATCACCGATTTTATCACGAAGGAAATGACGAGTAATCGCGATAATTCGTATAAATCAGCACCACAATTTATCCCGAACAAAAGGAGCGTAAAGCGCTATATTTCGAAAAATATTTCATCGGCAGAACACAAAAGCTCGGCGCAGAAGAAAATAAAAAGTCGCCCTCTTTTGCACCGGTTCAGAAAAAAAAAAGAAAGAAAGGAACGAACGCGCTTGGCGTGATAAATTAAGAGCTGCGCTGCACGGTTCGAAAATGCTCTTTGGCCTGGTGTGGGCTATCGATGACATCGGAGACGCGCGGCGCACAGGAGCACACAGTAATATATCGAATGATGAATCCGCGCATCGCAAACCCATAAAAACCCGTCAGTCCTGCGACAGCTACGAGATACGCCCTATTACTGTCCAGTATACTGCAACGCTCTCCCTCGCGCGCACTCTGGGATGAGAGAGAGAGAAAGAGAGCACAGGAGTCGCGCGCTAACTAAATTACCAGTTACATTTTTTACTGTCCGATAGCCTGGACGACTCGCGTTTTTCAGTTCTCCAATGCTGCTGCTGCTACTGCTGCTGCTGCTGCTGCTGTTGCTGCTGCCAGAGAACGCATTTCCAACTGTAAAAAGGAGTAGCGAGGATGCGCGAAAATTCTCTTCGCCTGTCGGATCCCGATTTTTATCTGCTTGAATTACCCAACCCGAGAGATTTTTACGAGCTTCTCGGTCGTGCTGCTGTGCCGATACCAAACTTTACTGGTTTTTGCATTATAAAAGCCATACCGTGCGCGAGCCTCGCTACGGAATTACTTTGTTACTTATATACAGTTACGCGTTTCATCTATTTTTAACGCAATTATACTCTTATTTCTCATTGTATAATTTTCTTTTTATCATATAAAAATATAAAAATTGCTTTTCGATAGTCTTTACTTTCTAAAAATAAATTTGCATTCTGGGTGTGGTGCTCACTATTAGTTGTTCATAGCCATATATACCACATTCCTATCAATATCTAGCATTAATATACATTCATAAAAAAATTTAATCTCCCATTCTTTCGTATGGCTCATATTGAGTATAAACAACGCATCACCACAAAGCTGCACCTGGAAATTTTCACCATAAAAGCAAGATTAATGTAAAACAGTGACAATAAACGTAACTTATCGAGCAAAAGTATTGCAAAACTATCGATCAATATTCATCGAAGAATCTTGATCGATGACAAGTTGTATAATATAAGATTCGCCGAATCGACAGGGATCTCTTCGCGAAACACGACGAATGTACATACGCGCCTCCACGGTAATGCATTAACGAGCTCTCGTGGTCGTAAATAAGCGTAGAACGATTATAACTACCGTCTCGGTGGCAAATGATAAGGCGTATACGATAAACTGGTAGCGTGCGTATACCAATTGGCAAACCTGCGCGACAACGACGACGACGAGCGAGCGAGTGAGGACTGCAATGCGTTCCAGGAGAGCAATCATCAGTATAGTATAGCGAGCATTCAATTGATAAAATTGGCTCAAAGCTCGAAGCCCGTAGTATTAATAGCGCTCGATCACCGGTGTATACACACACACATGCGCACGATCATCATCTCTCGTAATCATTGCACTTTATTACCGATAAACCGTCTCAAGTGACTCTAATTGCCGGAAGACGTAATTATAATCTTATTATTGCTAACTAAGCCCAGAATCTTACCGACTCGTTTGGATTACTCGATGACCCAGATAATAACTTCTTCGCTCTTTATTTCTCTCGCTGCAAGCTTCCGTTGTGTGTATATCTATACTCGATCGTAAAGTCTTGTCCTCTGCGTGAGAGAAACGATTTATTAACTGTAAATTTTCAGCATCTTCTTTCCGTTCGACCGGCTGGAAAGAGAAAGAGAGAGAGAGAATCTTTTATCACGAAGTAGATTTTTATTGAAGCTATGAAGAATCGGTAATATTTAATGTTGCCCCTCACTGAGACGTCAGCGACACTGTGCGCCGGTGCATCGGAGAACACAAGCATACTTTATGAAACGGAATCTTTGAAATTTCGATCGTAAATTTCGCCACTGTAGGTGGACTTTTATAATTTCTCAGCTCTCAATCATTTATTTAATGATCGAACTTGAAAAATCCTCCGCTAAAGATATTCCTCTTGAAACTCCCCAACGCACGCACACACACACACGCTCAACGAAGTTTCAATGTAATCCGTGTACACGATACGATTGGCAAGCACCTTGCGCGCGCGCGCGCAACACTTTATCTTCGAAAGATCCTATTTTGCAACTACAGCATTATACGACGCATGGAAGGAGAGAGAGAGAGAGAGAGAGAGTAACCGAGGTTGGAAAACGATATCCCGTGTCGTAATCAGCAAGGCATATAACCATATGGAGTTATCAAATTGATCAAGCCAAAATAATCTGGTCCGAGCGTGGGCGAGCGGCGCGGGCCTCGGTTATGTGCCATAAACGCGGCATACGAGTAATAGCATGAAAAGGGGGGCGGGAGGAGGGAGGTGGTTCTCTGTATAAACCAGCGTCCAGCAGCAGCAGCTCTCTGCGTGTCTTTCTCCGCGCTCGTGTATGCGCGTGTGTTTGTGTATATATGTGTGCAACGACATAACGTAGAGAAACGGGAAGAGAACGTACTATAACGCGCGGTGCACGGGTGTCACGCGCATGGCTTTACAACTTTGCCATCTCGCTTGCCTCATCTGCTTGTACTCTTCTTTGCTTCTTTGTTTGTTGTTTTTCATGAGTATTGATTTTTTTTTCTTTTGGTTGATGGCTGAGCAGATGCATCTTATCACAGACGAGATTAATATTAACGGTTAACATTCTCTTTCAGTCCATTCGAGTGACATAATTATTCTATTTCAGTTTTACAATACACCTCTGGTAAGCAAATAAATTCGTAACATTTTATAAAATTTTTTAATTTATTCCAAGTATCTGAAAATACTCTCAAAGTTTGCTATCAAAGCGGTTATAGGAACGCCCATAAACAAACAGCAGCTAACAATTTTATTAGCTTAGACGCGCGTTCATGAAAATTTTCACATCAGCATAAAGACAAAATGAAGACATCACTAATAGAAATTAAAAACTGTTTGCCCCGTATGTCAGCAACAATATGTGTATTCGGAGGGAGTATAGAAGCGACGCGTTTACCGAAAAAGTGCACGTAATAATCTCGGTCTATAAAGTTCCCCAAAAAAAAGGTCCAACGTTATCAGCGCTACAAAGGACGCTGCTAAAAAAAATTACGCGTGCACACGGAGAGAGAGGGAGAGGAGTGAAGGGAGTAGGAGGAGGAGGAGGAGGATGGTCACTATTCGACTCCCTCTCGTCGAAAAAAGCGTTTTTTATAAAAGGCCTGAGAGAGAGAGACAGAGAGGTACACCGAATGGCAGCAGGCAGGCAGGTCAAATAATGAACGGGCGGCGCGGCGTAGGCATAGCTACGTTGCAGCCGAAAAGGTGGGCACACACACACACACACGTACAGCACAGTATAGTTGCATGTGTATGTGAGCATGTTCAGGTATTACTATAATGCAACTCGGGACATAAACACGTTTACGACGCGCACTGTTGTCATTACGCTTCGGCTGCTGTGCGCGGCTTTAACTTTATCGGCACCACCACCAGCGCGTCATCGGCGAAAACACGAGATGGATGTTCGCGCAGCGAGTAGTTAAAGAGACAGCCCTTGCTCTCTCTCTCTCTCTCTCTCTCTCTCTCTCTCTCTCTCTCTCTCTCTCTCTCTCTCTCTCCCGCTCTCCCGCTCACTCGGCAACGATACACACCTGCAACAGCCTTTAACGGCTCGATCGTTAAATTAATTACCCGGTCATTAGGAAGCCCGCTGGAATAACGAAAGTAAAAGCAAAAATCGGCTCTCGACTTTTGAAATTCCGCGACGGCACCAGCAGCAACGGAGACAGCGAAACCGATTTCGCACATGGTTGCTTCGTTTGGCATCCCCTCACCCCGATAGTTTATTAGGACTCTCGACTCTATACAATCTAAATGGAAACAATGCTGGAAATTATGCGCGACTTAAATATGCACATTTGTCAGAGAGGCGCGCGCAAAGCGGCGCCCGAGCTATTGCAGCCGCTTGCACGCGTATTAGGAGCGAGCAATCGATAGATCCAATTAACGTGCTAATCATCGTTATTCAAAATGCAGCCAAAAGCTCGCTTGCAAGCACGCTCGCGATCGAGCACGCGAACCTGCGGTAATCTCTAATGAGTACATTACCAAATTGTATTCCTAACTATAATATTGCGGAAAATCAAGTTTGCGCTGCAGCACACCGAACACACAGCATGCGGAGGGAGAGAGAGAGAGAGAGAGGCTTTGGTATAATGGCGAACACGTCAGGAGGCGGAGAGGCTGACCTAATTTACATACATATAAAGCGCATTCGATGTGTTTTAGGGGTCGTAAATCGACGCGGCTACGCGAATCGTTAAACCCTTCCTTGCCGCCGCTGCCGCCGTCGCACCCGCAACACCCTCAACACACCAACACACGAACACACAGCAAACCTTCGTTTATGTATGTACATGTACGGGAGAGAGCGAGAGAGAAAATCCCCGTAGGCGTTCTCGACACTTTGCTCCGCGCGCGAGCACAAACCTATTGTTTCGTGCCAGGAAATCTCTCGCCCTTTTCTCTTTTCGCCGACGCCGCACCGGCACCGCCGACGACGACGACGACTCTTCCATACGCGTGCTTACGCCCATGTCTTATTACGCGTTACTTGTATTTACGATGCCGCTCACGTGCTGGCCTTTGAGTGAGTCGTATTCCTTGCTGAACTTTATATGATATACTCCGGTATAATGTTGGATAGGAAATGAACGCGTTGTATTAGTGGATAGGTTTTGACGTAACTGATGAGCTATCGGAAAACCTTTCAACGATTGAATTTTTTTCGGTCGAATACATATTTCTATTAGTAAAATTCCGCGATAGAGAGTTATCAGCAGCCGTCATAAATCTGAAAATTAAAATGGAAATTGAATAACTGATGGAATTTGCAGCCGGTTTTTTCGGATTAATTTCAGCTATGATGAATAGAAATA
>JAWWMK010000021.1:5471016-5491853 GCA_035047105.1 Galeopsomyia nigrocyanea | reverse complement strand
GCACCTCGCTTATTTTTAATGAGATGCTCGTGTGCGATGAAATATCCCGGTAACAGTTCAACTATGAACGCACCCTTTGATTGCTATTGCGGATCTTTTATTTAATGACTCATTTTTTTTCCATTTCATTGTGGTAACGGTAAATAGAATTTTTTTTCTCTCTTAAATTGTAATTAGACGATGCTTTTCAATCAGTGATCAATGCTTTTTAGCTTAAAGTAAATACAATGATATTCAATTTGTGACTAAATATTAGCGATGCGATTTGCGGTATGGTTGATGCAGGTATTTATCGGTGATAATATCGCAAATGAAGCCTTTGACCATGGCGAATTATTCAAATGCATGGTCAAATATCCGAAGCTGACCAAATATTTGTACGTAATCATCATTACATGATTAAAAATATTCATTAGTGAAAATAGGAATTTGAAAATCAGTAATTTAGTTAAGAGTTCAATTTTTTAAATTGCTAATTTCTTATTCATCAGCAATTTTTGATAAAAGTGTTTACAATTACTAAAAACATCATGTCTATTCTTGCAAATATTCAATCAACGTGTCAAATACAAATAGAACGCAACACAGCCAAATACAAAGTAGGTCCGCAGAGATACAGGCGGGTCGGAGTCGTATAGTCGTGAGCGAGGTAATTAGAAATCAATGACTGAGCTGCGCTCTCAGCTGCGCGTCGATGGCGTCTCAATAGTACAATGGGCAGCGACGACGTGCTCTCGCAAAAACGACGACGACGAGAGAATTTTTTTTATTTTCCACGCTCGTCGTCATTGAATGGTTATAAGCTATATATACTTCCGCGCGTGCGGCATCATTAATTCTAATAATTTATAAAGAGGCACGCGCGGGCGCGCGGGAGGGGAGAGTCAAAGAAAAGGGTTACAGTAGCAGAGAAAGGACGACACGTCATCGCACGCGCACGAGTGGCTTCCTTCACTCCTTTTTTTTCATTATTTTTTTTTCTCTCTTTTCTTCATCTCATCCAGTGTAGTACGTTGGCAGCCCCTAATGGACCTAATTTGCTTCTGAAAAGCACGGAGATTCGCCGGCTCCTTGTCGCCTTCTCAAGGACTTCCCTCGCGACGAGCAACTTAAAATACCTTGCGAAAATACTTCTCTCCTCGTCGCCGTCGTCAGAGCGACGTCGTCTCTAAGCAGAATCTCGCTCTCTCTCGGATTTCTTTTGTAAGCTCGCCGCACACCCGCTCGTTTCTTAATACTCTAGATCCTGTTTAAAAATAATTTTCTCCTCCAGACTCGTTTATATTTAGGCTTTTTTTAATTAATGAACGTGCGTCATTTATAGAGACAAGGAAAAAAGCCTCGAAAAAAGCTGTTTTTTTTTCTCGAAATAGTGTAATATCTGTCGATTAGAGAATGTTATTTTTTAATAATCTGCAATCCAAAACAAGACTTAAAAATGAATAATTTTTTCAAAACTTTTTTTTTGCAATTTACGACAAAAACTAATTTTAAATTCTCTTCCAAAGTGCGCACCATGCATCATTGCGCGCAAAAAATAAAAATAAGAATAAAAAGGGTTCAATCCCTTTGCAAACCAATGCATCCGTGCATAATATGAAGCACTCGAAAAATATTTTTAATAAAACGCCAGATGCTCGCCTCGCTGCTCTCATGCAGCACCGCAAGTAGATAAAACAATGAAAAGTGTTCGCAGGCTGTTTAATTTGTATAATAATCATGTGTGTGTGTGTCGCTTGTGCGACGTGAACGAACAAACAGCGTTGGGCGTATCGTAGTCTGTAAGGCCATACAGCAGATGTTAATTCGAACGAGGTTCCGCGGCTGCCGCTGCTACTGCTGCTCAGCATGAGTCTCGCGCTCGCGCAAAGTCGAGGTTCGGGTACATAAATACGTCCTTAGCAGGGGGGAGAAAGAGAGAGAGAGAGCCATTATAATAGCGGCGCTCGCCTGGTTAACGTTCTATTTGCGGTAATTCGGGGTTTTCGTGCACTTTCTGCTCTTAGACAAAAGCCTAATGTTTGACAAGTCTCACGCATCTCGCGCGCAGTTATTAGAATTTGAAATGTAGGCTACTTTTAGCCGCGGCGCCGTCGATTCGAAAAGGCGTTGGCCTCAGCAGAATGAGAGAGAGAGAGAGAGAGAGAGAGAGAGAGAAACAGCTGAGCGTAGGCATTAAACGGGTGTGGGAGGCTTAATCCTTACGTTTCGTGACTCGCTACAAAGCCCCGTGGATTTCTGACAGAATGGTATCGCACGTAACGACTATTACCTTCGCACTTGCAGCACATACACATCGCAAACATACAACACAACACGCAACGCTTTTAATATTTTGCTCGTACAGGCGCGCTCTCTCTTATAATATATAATACCTAGGTATATTGTACGTATAATAAAACGTATCAGTTTCCCTCTCGTTGAAGCGCGTCGCCGTAATCCCTCCTCCTCGGGCCGCCGCCGCAGCCGCGACAAAAGCGGCGAGAGGCATTAAATCCGCTCAATTGATTGCGGCATAACGCTCGCTGAAAAGAACGGCGAGCGCGAGACTTACAATGTCCCGATGGGCGGTTGCCAACTGTTCCTGCCATGCTGAGATTGCCACTCTTTTCGTTCGTTCTCTCTCTCTCTCTCTCTCCGTGTTTGCTTTGCATTAGCTGCATGATCTCGCCACGCTGCGATTAAGCAAATTCAATGAGACTACTTGTGCTGCTGTGCGCGAGTGTGCTATTGCTCCGCCGACGGATGATGACGTAAGGAGCATGCGCGGGTAGCGCATTAGCAGAGCAGTGTGCTTTTTTTTGTTTGGTCTCTTTCTCTTTCTCCTGCTTTTTTTTTTGGTGTTTGTGGGGAGTTGTCGACCTTTTGTGCTGCTGGGGAATTAATAACGTTATTTCGGTGAGAATGCGAGAGGATGCTTCATTGAGTGTGTGGTTTGATAATTGTCCACGCGAGTTTTTTTTTCTTTCTTTTTTTGGTAGATTGAGTCAGTATGGCAGAAAAAAATTTTGTTCGTAGAGCTAATCATTACTTCTTGGTTTTCGTCATTAATCGTAACGTGAGTCTCACAACCGAAATATTTTCGAAGCTACAATGAATAATGATGTAACTCGTTCGGTTAAAATAACAAAAAAATCCATCAGAAATTTGAATGAAAGTTGCGAGGGAGAAAAAAGGCTGCAATTCCGCAAAAAAACAAACACAAAAATCATCAAAATAATTTATAAGTAATGTCCGATCAATATCATCGCGCGCTGAGCGTAAGCTAATAAAACTTGTGAGCGCGTGTGAGTCATTCCGAAGGGGTCGAATGAGAGAGAAAGAGAGAGAGAGAGAGAGAGAGAGACAGTGGGGGCTATATAATTAAAGCGCTACGCGCGCGCGAACGAACGAAGCATGCTGGCATGGCTCGTCCAATTGGACGAATTTTTTTCCCTCGATCAATCAAACACATCTACGCGATGAGAAAAAAAAGAAGAAGACGAAGAAGAAGAAGATGCGAGGAGGAACACTGCGGAGCTCGTAAATCGAGGCTCTAAGTCGTATTTAACGCCCGGGGCGACTTTGCGTCTCAAAACCTTATCTACTGGCCCCTATAATAAGTCCATGCGACGCGAAACTATGCGACGGCGCCGCGTGCATCATCTTCGTGTATATGTGTGTGTGTGTGTGTGTGTGTGTGTGTGTGTGTGTGTGTGTGTGTGGTTCATCGCAATTACAAGCTGGTCAACATATAATTATCTCCAATGACCATAAATTACCGGATTTTTATGCGCAGCATTCTTAATTACCCTTTGAATTAACATCAATCAACCCCCTTAATTGCACGCTGCTGCTGTTGCTGCTGCCGCTGCCGCTGCCGCTCTCGAGGCGGCCGCGCAGCAAGCTACTCGATGATAATGCAAGAGATCTCTCTTCGCAAACCGAGCGAAGCTTATATTACACGTCGAGGGAGAGAGAGGAGGATAGGCAAAAATCGTGACGCCTCGGTTATTTAAGTTTCGCTACCGCGTCCAGCCTCTGCGATTTATTGTGATTAATTAAATAAAAGAGCTGCCGGGCTTCAGCTAAAGCTATACCTTGGCCGATGAATGCCGTTTTCTCTTGCTGTATTAATTAACGTCGCGCGGTTATTATCATTTTTCTTTTATTTTCTGATCTTTTGAATATTTATGCCCGCGGTGTTGTTGCTTCGAAAATAATTTTTTTTCGTGTTGGTCGATTGAACAATTACATTTCAGATAAAATTATTTCGCAATATAGAAAAGTTGATTCCATAATAATGTTTGTTGAAGATCACCCTCCATGGTTTATAAGTTGTAGGTTTAAAGCGATCTGAAGACTCTTCAGATCGCTTTAAACCTACAACTTATTGATTCCATAATGTTTTTCAAAAAGCAGTAAAGCATCAAAATTCAATAAAAAAACTATCCTTTGTTTAGCGCAGTCAAACAAGAGGCTTTCATTAAGACGAACGTTCCGCGCGTCAGCGTCACCATATACTTTTGCTATCATTAAAATCTATGACGAGAGTGACAGCTGAGCGAGCATCTGCTATGCAGCGCGAAAGGTGCTAATTTTTTAAACGGGACGGCTCTTGCATCGATGCGATTTTTTGCATCGCCATACAATTTTCGGAAAGAGAGAGAGAATCCGATGGTTATCCTAGACCTAGCCCTCATTAAGTCTTCTTCCCTTAAGCCGTCTATTATGACGAGTAGAGAGAGAGAGAGAGAGAAAGAGAAAGACGCAACGGACAGCCGGTGTTTAGGGTGCACCTTGTGTTTTTGTGCAACCGAGCGTCGCGATTAATCATCGGCATTTGTCTCGAGGCTTTTTTTTCGTTCGTTTCTTCGTCTCTTTCTCTCTCCGCTATAGATAGAGAGGCGGATTAATAATACACGTCGAGGCCCCAAACGTTTAGATTTAATTTTTGCTCTTTATAACTGTTATTATCGAATTGGCATGTTGGAAATGCAGCGGCGAGTCAAGTCCGAAGTATGTACAACATTTTATTGCTATAACTTGTGCTGCTCTCTCTCTCTCCCTCTTGCGCGCGCGTATACAGCTTTGTGAAATTTAAGTGAGTGCGAAGGAGGCCTCTCACGAAGCGTCGCGCGCTTATACGCTAATGTTTGTTGCGTGGGTTGGCGATAGAATTTCTGTGTTAATGACACCAGGCCAAGAATAGCCGAGTATACAGCTCGCGCCCGCACCCGCGAGTGTAAATCTATAAAATTCGCGAGCGCGCGGCAAAGCAGATGCAACGAAAAATCTTGAGATTTCGAGATTTATCGAACACGCGTATGTATATATGTAGGCTTCGAATATTTAGATCGGCCGACGACGACGCCGTCTGGGCAGAGTTTCAAGTGCGTGTCTCTCTATACGGGGCCCACCCACCTCGACATCGAAATGTCATTGATAGATATATACATAGACAGACACACGCACAGAGACGAGAAAGAAAGTTTACAAAAATAAAATCGGTAATGTTAGTCACGCGGCAAGCCGTCGTGTTTACACAGTTGCGCGCGCCAATTTCGAACGGAGAGCTTTATAGAGCAGACAGTCGCTGCACGCGCTAATGGCTCGAAAGTATTAATTATTAAGTGCAGGCATCGAAACAAAAGCGAAGAAGAGAAGTGTTCTGCTCGGTCGGCGTGTGTACTCTGTGTGTGTGTGTGCATACGGACAAAAATACACGCCAAGAGAGTAGCGCGAGACGCGAAGGCATCGAAATGAGGGGAAAATACCGTGGGCCCGCCGGAATGTTAATTTCGTCGCGGTATAAATCATCTCGCGCTCTCGCGCGCGCGCGTGGAGCAAGCAACGCAAAGTGAGATCGTCAAGCCGCCGAGAGATGCGCGCGAAAGTTCGGATACGAAGTTTATACGAGCGTGACTCACCTCCGACCCCTTTTACTTGCACTATACTCCCTCGTATCTTTTCTATACCTCAAACGCTCTATTCATCTTCAACCATTATTTTTTTTCTTCTTCTTTCGAGATTATTCATTGCTTGCGATTTGAATCTTGTGTGCTGAAACTTGGAAAGTGTATTGCTTCGATGTACGAATCGCGCGGAGTTTCATAAGACATCTCGCGGTTAACATACTTTACGAGACTTGTGTGCATAAATTTTTGTAATAATGAACAGTAAAAGTCTGAACGTTAATTAAATATGAATAAATTGAGCTGAAGAAATGATTCGAAAATCAAACATCATAGAATCCGAAACAATTAGTCCTCTCAATCATTCATATTTTCTACGTTTGTGATCGAAAATAATAATTAGCTTGAAAAGTCGACATAAAGAATATATTAACAAGAAGTCCACAAAAAAAAAAGAAAAAAAAAAGAAAAAAAAAGCATATTAGAAGGAAGAAAGTTCTCCAAATATTAGTATAAATGACCTAATGAAATGTTTAGTTAACCGCTCAAAGCAAAGTGCTGCAGTGCTTTCAAATCATGGTCGAACTGAACTCGCGAGAGCGAGATGAAGAAAGACGGAGCGCAAAAGCGATAAAAGCATATTCCCGTTGAGCAGGACGCACGTCATAAGAATGATCCGTCCAGCAGCAGTAGCAGCAGGCACAGTTCGTCATAGGCGCGAGCGAGTGAGAGAGAGAGAGAGAGAGAGAGAGCAAACAGTTTAAAAAGTAAAAGCATTGGAGCCGGGCCAGCTCGCGCGAAAATAGAAGCAGATGCTCGAGAGACGCGCAGCAAGACGCGCGATGCGATGGAGGAGAAAGAGCAAAGACGATATTATTCGCGAGAGAGAGAGCGAGAGAAAGGGGACGCCAGACCGATTCCATTGCCCTTGAATTCTTATACGAGCGCCAGAAGCACTTAGATAAAAATAATTACCCGGATAAACGCCGCCGTCGCCGCCGCCACCGCCGCTCCTTCTCTTTTCTCTCGCTCTCTTTCCGTCTCTGTTTGGCTTACGAGAGTGCGACTGCCGGTGTATGTGCTTTTTCAATTCGTTTGGAAATTAACGCGAAAAACTTGCTTCTCGTTAGACTAATACCGCAGGCGCGACGCGACGATATTCGTTAGGAGGATATCTATATGGCTTTAAAACTGGAATTTTTTACGAAGGCTACGCACTCGCTTTCAGGCTTCAATTGGCCGACTAAATTTAGAGGATACATGTGTGAGCCGCATTATGAGCAAGCTCTTCTTTAAGTACACACATGGTAGCCTCGCGCGCTCGCGGCGCGTCGAGCCCGCGTGAGAGAAGAAACCCGGCGCGGAGAGTAAAAAGAGTGCCCGCGTTTCGGAGTTAATAAATCAAAATAAATTAACGGCCACGATATGATGCGACGCGACCGAATTAGAACAATGAAGCGCGACGACGCCGTGTCCCCATCGCATGATTAAGAGAAATCGGCATCAATGAAAAGAACGAACAAAAAAATAAATGAATAATACACGTCGCCCAGGGGGCGCAAAATTCCTTTTTGATTCTCATGCGCGGCAACGATCGTTTAATTAGGGTTCGTGCACCCGATTTCTTTCCTATATACCCTCATTTCGTATCTATAATGCAGCTTGACTCATCGTTTCTTCATTGAGATTTATGAAACGGCGCGAGCGAGGCTCGTCTGCTGCTGCCTAATTTTCGTAATGGTTCGATTTTAATAATTTACCTTCGAAAGCTCGATACATTAGTTATAAACTATACACAAACTCGATTTGAAATATATGCTTCATAGTCCCGTCCGCCGTAGAGATCATAATTACCAGATAAAACTAAAATAAAAAAATAATATAAGAGCGTTAATTAGTGGTTGTCTCGTGACTATCACGTCAGCCATATATTGACGCCGACAATTAGATGATACTATGTATGTTGGACAGCCGAAAATTAGAAAGTCACGTGAGTGTGTGTGCGTTGCTATGATTGCAGACTGCGATTCGTCGGGATGCGAGGCTGACATGGCGGAGGGCTCGGCAGAGGAGGAACAGAGCAGTACCGCTGCGCCCGCATCGCCTCCGGCAGACCTACGTATTCTCAACACTCAGCTATCAACTAGCTATCACCAACAGCAGCAGCAGCAACAACAGCACCAACAACTGCAGCAGCAGCAGCAGCACCAACAACAGTCGCAGCAGCAGCAATCGTCTCGGCCGCCATCATCGTTGCAGCAGCAACAGCAGCAGCAGCTTCTCCAGCTGCAACGCCAGCAACATCCAAGCATGCTGGCGACGGCGGTGCCGCCAAGGCACAGCTTGCTGCCGCACCACCTCAAGGCCGAGATTAAGTCCGAGGCCGAGATGGACAGCTCCTGCGACGTTCCTTTAAACTTGAAGAGCGAGGTAAGAAATGTACATTTTAGCGTTAATTATATACATCATACGCAGATTCCAGATCTCGTTCGCACGTTTATTTTCGACTTTGCGAGCTTTACTTTACTTTCAACACCTGACGCTACTCGATTTTCGCATCAGTCATCTTCTGTGACGACTCGTGCGCGAGACCGCGACCTCGATCGCGCGCATATACGTGATGACTTTACGCCTACTATTTACGTGCGATATTTCTTCACTATATTCAAACGCGCGACTTTATTTTAGAGTAATGACTAGTTTAATGCACACTAATTGTCACGAATTGTCATTAAGATATTTTAGTTTAAAGCGCAGATGTTGAATAATTATTTATCGTCGTTTTGCTGAATAAATTCGTTAAATATTTATTTCGAGCGCAGCTGTCGAGCTTCTCATTAATAGTCTACGGTACTGATTAAATACTCATTTCGATTATCAACGTACAACCGCGCGCGCGGAAATCTTGAATATCCATTTATTTTGTATTTGATAAAAGCGAGATATGCATCCAACAAGATAAGCGTAAGACACCTATTACAATGATTGAGCCATTGCAGTCGAGATTAAATGTATATAGTTGAATTGAATACACTCTACAACGCGAAAGATTATTAATCAGTCTACGAAGCTTCATATAATCATGTTCAATTCCAACGAACTACGGTACATTTCAATAATAATAATCGCGTGTAGTTCGAAATGACTTTTGCGCGTCCAACGTTTCGAAGAGTGAGAGGAAAAAAGAAAAACAATTAGAATGTAGCCTGCGGGCTACTTAAAATTCCTGTCAGTGTTCGGTATTCCCCGAACGGCATATCGAGCCTCATCTACAACTGCTTAACATGTGGTGTACATCTTAAATTGAGTGTGATCAAACGAAATTGTTTACACGCATCTTGACGTCAGTATGAGAGACACCAAAAAAAAATCACTATTAATTTCGGCTCGCGCTCCGTATATATATAAACACGAATTTTCGTTAAGACACCACGCATGACATCATTCCACATTATAATCAGCGCTCGACAGCTCATAAATAATAACGAACGAAAATTTACGTCTTATCGTTTGAATTCGATGCGTATAGCGCGCGTGTGTATGTGTGTGTTTGTATCTCGAGCTAAAATCGGTCCTCCGCGCGTATATACGATTAGCTTACCAAACACAAAGGCGCGAGAGTATAGAGAATGATGGCGGGAGTAATGGGGAGGTCGACGACCGATAGATTTAGGTTTCAAATGTATATCCATCCGAGTTGCGCAATGGACGCGTTTTATATATGTGTGTATATGTTAGCGAGAGAGGAACCTTTAAAGCTGTTAATAAATTTTTAAGTAGAACGCTCGCGTATATCGCGTACCGCGACGATGATTAATCACATCGGTATATACATATGAACGAGCGCCGAAGCGATCATCGGGCAGCGATAGGCGCTCTTTTTCGGATGATTATTAATGGGCCGGATATCAGAGGTAAACACACGGCGGAGGTTTATATTGCAACGTACAACATTAACGCGCCTGTGTAGAAATGATTATTTTAATCGCTTATAATAAGACTACACGCGTGCTGCACGCGCGCACGCAGCGCAAACGTCATTTGCTGACGCATATATACTAATTATCGTCGCCTAATGATCTATTTTCGGTGCTTGATGGAAGCTACGCGAGCTGCTGCTGCTGCTTCTGCTGCGGGCGGTGGCGGTGGCGGCGTATAGCGAGCGCGCCTGCACGACTGCCGAAAATACTGTGATGATTTACGCTCGCGCTAACTCACCATTACACGCGTTCATTCTGTTTTAGTTTTTAATGCGACGTTAACTAATTAACATCCGCTTTTCCGCCTATCCGCGTGTGTTCTGTGTTATTCTGCGAATGAACGACGAGCAAAAAAAAAAATATGTGTAACGTATTTCCGCGAGCGAGCGAGAGAGTGAGAGAGATGTGTAAATCTTCGGTAAAGATTTCAAAGAGAGCTCAGACGGCTTCGGTGCGAGAGAGAGAGAGAGAGAGAGAGAGAGAGAGAGAGAGAGAGAGCGACCCTCGCGTAAAGACGATTTGTGTGTGCGAGCCGGGAAGGATCGGAACGTGTTTGCGCGCGGATTATAAACCCACCTTCGACTGCTTGCGCATCGGACTTTAGACTGACAGGTGATTGCGTCTCGCGTCGACGCGTGCGCACTGCTCAACAATGCAAACCTTCCAATATAGGCGCTGTACCTCTGCGTTTAAAGACAAAGGGACGTTTGCTTGCTTGGTTTTCTACTTGAAAAAATAAAAATCTGCAAAGGGTCGTTTGTTCTATGCGCTGTTTCGATCGTTCGCGATGTTCTCCGTTTTACCGTCTTCCAAAGTACACATTCTCCACGGAATGCCAATGCGAAGTTTATTTTTAATTTTCCTGCAATTTGCGTAATTTTTCGAGCTTCGTAAAACAGCTACTTTTACTTGAAGGGGAGAGTAATTTATGATGATCGTAAAAAATGTCGAGATAATTATTTTTAGCTTTTAATTGCATTCTCCGAATGTTCCGAGTGAAGAAAATAACGTCTCCTATTTTCGATTTATTAATAAATGTCCAATGACGAACGAGCTGTGACTAAATAAATCTGTCGATCGGAAAAGCCACGTAGTTTTTCAAGAGACAATTCCGAAGCCGAACGAGGAAGAAGATAAGCTCCGTTATCTTGCAGTCGACTGCATATACCGTCTTGTGTGTGTGTACCTTGGAATCTCGAGGAATCGAGCGATTATCGCGATAAGCGTTTGCGGCGGAAGAATGATGCCCGTGGGCTCTCGCTGCTTTGTTTTACGGCAACTTTGCGTGTGTATGTCCATATGCTCTGCTATCCGTGAATTTTCTGCATTATAAATCCAAGGCTTGAATCTGCGGATTCACTTTATTTTGACAATACTTCTCCTCTCTCTCTGTCTCGCGATTTTAATAGCATACAATTAAGATAAAAAAAGAACGGTAAAAATTGATGAGATTCTAAATTTAGCATGTACTTATCGCGAAAACCAGCGCTGCTCGCGCAGTTAATTGCCTCATTATCTTCGAAGATTAATCCCTTGCAGTATGCGCGGCGCGGAAAATAACGAATCGAACGAAGCGACGAAAATGGCATTGTAAGCAAGTTGCACTTAACATTACAAAACGTTAGCTCTCCGCGCTCTGCTCCACGTATCCGTTGTGCTCGTCCGTATGTCCATCCATTACGCTATTATCCTCTCGGCAAATACGGTATCCATCACCGTGGACTTAACGTACGTAACGCAGGCAGCAGCAGCAGTAGTAGTAGTAGTACGGCGAGCGCGCGAAACCGCTGCGGAACTGCGCGCCGAGCCGAGGGATGATCGTTGGTTGCTGCTGCTATACTGCTGCATGTAATTTACGTACCGAAGAAAAGGACACGATGTTTAATATTCGCGGGCAGCAATGCATGGAGTGTGTGTTGTGTGTGTCTCTCTCTCTCTTGCTGGACAAATGAAGGCAATACATCGCCCGCGAGCGGAGGTGGAGGCCGTTTATTTTTAACCGTCGCCCGCGCGACTTTCACGAGGGAAATTAATACGTAGATTATCCATCGTTTGACGCCAACTGTTTTTTCACCTCGTCTTTTGTCGCTCTCTAATGAAGGAAAAAATAAACGTTTTTTTTTTTTTCGAAAAATAAACAGACGCAAAATTTTTGCCTGAAAAGAGCGAGGCTTTGGACGGTTAGAATTGGAAGGCAGCCCGAAGGCAGCAGCGTGCGCGCATTCCTACTTGATGGGCGGCGTAAGTGCATCTGTCAAGAAGTGATTGAAGGCAAACGATCGGCCAGCCTGCCGGAATCTCATTACCTTGCTCTCTCTCTCTCCCTCTCTCTCTCTTGCTCTCGCTCTTGCGCTCTCACTCCTGTATACAGCTCGCGCTCATTTCGGAATCGCGCTCGATCGGATTTCACAATTGCGATTATTATTGCCAAGGGGATATCGGGTTGCTCACTCTCTCGTTCCCTTTTGTTTCGCACTGTGCAGCCGATAATTAGCTCAAGCGTATGCCGATTATACACACACACATACACACCTTTTTTTTCTTCTTTTTCTAATTACGAAATCGCAAACGCGAGTGGTACTCTTTCATTATATCAATTGTTCTTTCTCTCCCTCTCTTTTTTTTTTAATTTTCAATTGGCAATCGCGCTATGTGAATTCATTGCATGTGTTTTTTTTTCTTTGCTTACTCGCTCGCATGTATGTACCGCAGCAAGTCCAAACATCAATGGAAGTATTTTTCCATTAGACAAACGTGCGGAGGGAAGGGGGAGGGGGGCAGAGTACGCTCGATTAAATTGAAAATCCGTCAATTTGGGCGAAAAAGCATCCGACAGTTTTATATTGACGTCGCGGACATTATACGGAAAGAACGCGCGCGGCTAGCGAGAAAGAGCGAGAGAGAGAGAGAGAGAGAGAAAGGGAGGAGGTTGGCTGACAACTCATCGCGCTCAGATAACCCCTACGGCCACGAGCTTTAGTATGTGTATGTGTGTGACGACGCGTTTGGCTCTCTCGCTCCTTTTTGTTTGCCCTTTCGCGCTCGGAAGCGCGGCCCTTATTTTCCTTTTGCCTCGCGCAATTAATCACCCTAGCGGCCCCGCTAGTCTTGCGACACCGATCTTTTTCTACATGGCAACAAGCGATTCACAGCAGTAGCAGCAGCAGCAGCGTACAGGTGATCGATAAAAAAGAGGCAGTTGTTAGTGAAGTTTAACGAGGATAAAACTATAAGGTAGTCGGTCAATTTTACGTATAATTCTGATCTTGTTTGCGAGAGATGTATCTACGTGTGCGAGTGTCTATGCGGCTGCTGGATTAAGTTTGACCGTGACGTCGTTGCATTAGCCAGCAACGTCGTCGTCGTCGTCGACGGTGGGCGACGTGTCCTTTTAAAGTGGCAAACTTGTGCTTCTCGAAATACGTGTCCGGCCCCAGCAGTAGCAGCAGTAGCAGTAGCGTACGAAAGAGAGGGAGTGAGAGAGGGAGAGAGAGAGAGAGAGAGAGAGAGCTTGAAGGATAGCCAGAGAAACTCCCCGGTGTGGTGCCAAATAACAATGTTGAATCTCATAAACAAGGAGACAAGACAAATACCCGCTGGACAGAGTCCGTTCCGGGGGCGACCGACCAACCCTCTCTCTCTCTCTCTCTCTCTCTCGCTCTCTCTCTCTCTCTCTCTCTCTCTCTCTCTCTCTTTGCCAGCTCTTCTTCTCCGACGTCCACCACCACCACCACTGCCACCGTCCACCACCACCCCCTTGCCCCGGGATCCTACTGCTGCTGCTGGTAATTTCACGGTGTCTTGCATCTCTGAGCCGTCCCTCCAGCCAGCAACTCGCTGCTGCTGCTCTTTCCCTTCCTGCACCTGTGGGCCAAAGCAGCAGAGGATTCCCATTATGCGGCTGAATCTTAACGATCGAAGCCTCATTAAACCATTCAACCAACACGATGACAAATGCGCGTTTGCTCGAGTTTCTTTCACGAGAATATAATCGAACGTTAAATCAAATTGACTCCCTCTCTCTCTCTCTCTCTCTCTCTCTCTCTCTCTCTCTCTCTCTCTTTCTCTTCCTCTCTCTCGTAGGTCCCCAAGAGAGATTAGATTTTGCGAGAGAGAGTTGCGGATTCTATCCATCGCGGACGCGCGCCTCGTCCGCCGCGTCCTCGACATTAGTTAACGATTAATCAAGGCGCTTGTAGCTCAACATATATCATTAAACTAGTTAGCGAAGTAGGGTCGGCCAAGTGTGCTGACCACTGCTAGCTGCTGCTGCTGTTGCTGCTAGCTCCTCTTCCCCACCCCCTCCTCCCTCGGGCGAGAATCCCGCCTACGTAACCAGCTCTCCAAGCTCACTCCGCCTTTCGCCTCTCTCTCTCTCTCTCTCTCTCTCTCTCTCTCTCGCAAACTCTTGTGAGAGCTCTCTCCCCCTCGAGCAGCAGAGTTTGTCAGAGCTACCGAGATTTGCTCGTTAAGAAAATCCAACGACGACGGCGACCAGACGTCTATCGATCTCATTCGCTTTCCAAACAAAACAAAAAAAGAAGGAAGCAACAGAAATGCTGCCTGTACTTCGACACACAAATATAACGTACGACTGTTTGCTGAGTATACTCTAAGTCTAAGCCCAGCCATTTCTCACTGACCTCCTCCCTCTAGCTGTTTTGAATTTATACCAAGACGCCGATTTTTCCTGCGCTCTCTCTCGAAGTTCAGCTGCGCTGTTTGACCAGAGCGAGGCCAAGGTATTAAATCCGCCTGAGGTCCAAAGTCCAGCTAGCTCGCGGCGGCAGTGTCGTCGGCAAACGTTTGCCGAGCAAACAAATCCAAGTCTTCGTGCACAGCACGGTGCAAAGTCGACGACGCGAAACATGACTCCTGTGTGTGTGTTTTACTATACGTTTCGTGTCAAACATTATAGCCGTCTTCTTTCGGGGGAAAATAGCTCGATTGACACCGATGCTCGCATCGATCGATTTTCTTTTCCTCGAGGCTGGTTGTATATACATATAGAGAACAGCTGAGAAGTTGAAAAAGATGAAGGGATTGCGCGTGGCAATCTAACGTACAAAGTCCGCGGTGGAGAGGTTTGTGCGTATTTGAGTTGGCTCGAGAGTCCGTGGGGAGGTTCAGGCGTTGACCAAGAATAAGATAATCCTTCGTCACATACGCGAGTTGGCTGTATTAATGTTTGCCTTTATATCTGTAAACAGGGCTATCTCCACTGACTAACCATCCGTGCAGCCTTGGAGCCGCTAGATTATTAACTGACCAGTGGGATTAGAAACTTCCTTCGAGCTCTCTCTCTCTCTCTCTCTCTCTCTCTCCCTGCTCGTCGTTCTTATCGTCTGGACCGCCCGGGAGAGTATATTATTGAAACAGGACTCGCGAAGGGAGAGTTTGAATCTCTCACTGATTTACCGAGAGAGCAGACCATCCTCCTGGGGTGATTTACTTCGTTGCCCACCAAATTCCTTGGCCTAGCTCAGTCGCCTAACCTCGGCTTGCTACTATTTATTTCTCTCTCTCTCTCTCTCCCTCGCTGATGCTACTTCATGTGTATCGCTCGAAATTAGCACTTGGCATTCAAAGAAATCTTGAATATCGGTACAGTACTCTTTTCTCTCTCACGCGCCTACTGGCCGTTACGAAGAATGCAATTTTCGAAAAAGTTTATGGTGCAGGCATATACTACTTCACTTGGTTGCGGAGAACAAAGGGTTCTAAAAATTTTTTCTTTCGGAGTGCGTTGCTCGTGAACTTGAAACCGAAGCGTGGTGGAGAAGGCAATCTCGAAAAACTTCTAATCGCACGCGCGAGAGCAAAGAATTTCTTCAAAAAATTTGACGATGTGAACTATACTCCGACAACTTCTCACGCGGAAATTCAATGAAAATCTAACTGGAGATTTTGAATGTTTGACGCGACACGTTGGATATCGTGAAAAAAAAATTCTTTCCCCTTGCTCGGAGCTATTCGAAAGCGATGAAAAGTTAAGAGTGCCGCGAAGATAAAGGCTGCATCAAAATTTCATAGATTCCATCAAACTAGATTCCGAGCTCTAGATTGTAAAATTATCGAATGCAATTATCTCACTCGGTGAAATATTCCATCGGAAAAATCTTTTTATAGGCGCTCGGTATACACGTTCCCGAAGTCGATGAAACATTCATTGAATTTTTTTTTCGAATTTCTCGCCAAGTCCACGTGAGTTGGCGGCGGCGACACAAACGACATATACCCGAGTAATAATAGCCGACACGGTAATAATTACTCGGCACTCGCGTGCCTCTATATACGCGAACAATATATGTAGGAGTGGATGTGTGGATAAGGCAGTTAGGCATAACACCTACTCGATTCTCAAAACAATGGCAGTTCGGTGTGTTATCTGAGCATGCTAGCGCGCTTCTATCTTTTATTAGCATCCCGTGGAAGCTATTCGCGGGGCCCTTTCTCTATCGTTCGTTCTCTCTGTCTCTCTCTCTCTCTCTCTCGCGAGCGAGCGAGCGGGGCAGCAGCAGCACCACCAGCACCAGCAGAGAGAGAAGTGCGTATTTACGAGCGTTCCCGTCCATAAAGCAAGCTCGCGCCTGATTTTGATACATTCTCCATGCCCGGCACTATCTCACGCGCGAATACGAGCTACGTAGCCATATACACTCCAGGGATTTATGGAGATGCTCCCCGCCAGAGCTAGAGAGAGAGAGAGAGCGAGGTACTCGTCGTCCTGGAATTTTGCCTTTTTTTCCTTTTCTCTTTTCGTTCGTCCGTCCTTCGATCCAAGCTCTCTTTATTTGCTCTAAGCTTAATTTTCCACGAGTACCTGCCGGATAATCCTGCAAGAATGCCAGTCTCTCTCGCGCGCGAAACACTGTAAATCTCGCGGTCACTCCGACTACTGTAATGGCTGAGAATGTTACTGCGCTGCCTTTCCAACGTTGCGTGCTGGCTGACTTTTTTTTTTACTTTCGTTACTCTCCCCCCGCGCCATCATCTCTCTCTCTCTCTTTCTCTCTCTCTTCCTCTCTTTCTCTTTCGTTGTTCTTTGCTGTGCGTGCTGTGTGTGTTTACTTTGGGATGATTTCTTACTCGGGCTTTTCACGGTTATTTATAATCATGCCACCTGCGCTACACTACTTCACCAGTGTTATTCTCTGCGTTGGACGATAATTTTGCTCGAAATTGAATAGGCTTGCGACGATTAATTTTTCGGAAAATACACCGCTAAGTAGCTGAAATAGAACGGGGCGCTTTAGACAAATGGGTGGCGCGGAGGCGAGCCAGGGTAATAAAGTCAAACGGCCAAAAATATTATTCACCCAAAGCCGATGTAAATACGAAAAGTATATCGCTCGAGCGGGCCGCGCCAATGAATGGAATAGCTGCTTGCAACTCGCTATCGAAGCGAAAATATAGCGCCTCCGGGAAATTTGTTATTAAAATATACATTAGACGCTCGAAAGAGAGAGAGAGAGAGGCAAGGGAAAAAATATTCACGGCCGTTGCTGCTGCTGCTGCCGCGCTTACTTATGCGGCGAATAAATGTATGCGCTTCTCACTCTCTCTCTCTCTCTCTCTCTCTCTCTCTCTCTCTCTCTCTCTCTCTCTCTCTCGCTCGCGCTCGCGCTCGCGCGAAGAAGAAGCGACGCGGACGCAGGGGAAAGAGTGAGAGAGAGACAGAGGGAGGGAGGGACAGGGGGTTTGCAATAGTACAAGAAGGGAGTGTATGTGCGTGCGTGGCGCGTATGTATCGTAATCACAATATTATGCCTGGAATTGGAAGGGCTGGATTTCCCATTTCTATTTTAATGGCTTCTGGGATTTCGATGGCCGAGCGACGACGTCAAATGTCGCTTTATGCCCCTACGTGCGCAGCCACCACCTACGTTATAACGTTATATACCGCGTGTGACGTGAACGCGAACGCGAAGCGCATTGTATTATGCCATATATTTACGAGTGGAAAAAAAAATCAAGTCGACGTGTGTGCACGCTGAGCTAATGTGTTTTGCTTAGATAAACATGGCTGTTTCCTTGCGTGAATGACATTTCAATCATTCTTTTTTCCTTTTATGTTTCAGGTAAGTTTCGCTGTCTATTATGTGCTCCAGTCGATAATGCGCTAATTGGTAACGTTTTATTTTCAAACTTATCGCTGTTTTTTTATCTTTACTCTTCTCCTCTCGTCATTGCTCGCGGCAATTTCCTTTTGATCGAAGGCAAAAAAAAAATAACGCAGTTAATTATTTATCGATCTGAGTATAAGTAGAATGTCGAACTTGAGATAAACGCTTGTGTGTTTCAGAGGAAAAAAAATGTGTATATCCATTAAAATCGCATTTACGTTATTGGAAAATTTATGAGTAATTCTCGCTATATACAAGAAGTTTTTTTTTCTCTCTTCGCGGTAATGAGGAATAAATTAGAATAATCGTGGATGAAAAAGAACAAAAAATCATGTTAATTTAATGACTTGGCAGAATGAATCGACAATATATAAGTGAATTTATCATTAGTGCTGGAGTGTATAAAGTATAGCACTTGCCCGTGGGCTGTTTTACCTCTGTGCACGTAAAGTTAGTACGAGAGAGTACAGAGTATGAGAGAGGGAGAGAGCGAGCTAAGGTCAAAAGTTAAGTTACCCGAGCGAAAGGGCTCAACTGCTCGAGCGCGCGCTCGCGAGTGCGATTGGCAAGAAAATGACGTATGAAAGTTACACTTGCGTGTAAGTGCGTATAGACAGAGAAAGAGGGAGCGCGCGAGAAGGCAAAGTTGCTAAAGAGCATGTAGCTGGAATTAATACTTGGAAGACGTCGGCTTTGGGTTTCCTCATTTAATTATAACGAGTCTGTGAAACTCATTGGCTCTTTTTTCTTTCTCCCATTACGTCCAGCCGCAAATCGCTTTTGATAAACAAAAACCACCTCGCGCCAGAAAGAAAAACATTGGACATTGTGTGAAACGACGATAATGAGCATTTCTTTAAATTAGGCGGATAATAAAAATAATCTCCGGTGAATAGCCGCGCTCGTATCAAGCCAACGACAACAACGAAAAAAACAGAGAACTCATTACGCGCCAAACGACAATAGGGAAAAATAAGCCTCACACGTAAATTTTTGGTCGGCAACTCATAAATATCATTTGAAAAATCATTCTTTTCATATTTATTACACGCGCGTGCGCTTGCTCTATTCCCTCGCGGCGCGAGTGGGGGAAAAAAAAAGCGAAGAGGAAGGGGGATGGGCATTCGCGAAATTCGTTCAATTATGCATTTTATTATAACGAGAACGGCAAAAAAAAAGAGTGAGAGAGGCAGAGAATGCGCGCATAATGTATTACGGAATGACAAATTGTATAAAAGTTATTGCTCGAGCGCTCGCGAGAGCTTGGCGCGTTTTTTTTCCCTCGCGATTTTAAATTACGCGATAAAGCACAATGGCACGCTGGACCGCGCCGAACAAAAGTTGAGCGGGCGCGTTGACTCTCTCTTTTTTTCGTTCGTTCGTTGTTGTGTGTGCTACGTATACGACATGAGGGAGAGAGAGAGAAAAAAATGTGTCCGCCGGAGGCCATAATTTGCAGGCATAATATATCCGGGGCATCCTTGATCATTGCGCGCGCGCGCGAGCTGCTTCGCCTCATTACACTAGTACTACTATTGACCTGAATCTTTTATTATCCTCGCGCTCGCGATAGTTATCGTTCGTCGCGCTTATTATCTTGCTCTCTCGTAGAAAACAATCATTATGCTCATTGAACGAGCGAGCGCGAGTTACTCTATATGACTATGTTTGTCGCGGCGCCGCACGCGATTTTATAACCGCATATAGTGTTGGCTGTCTGGCTGCGCGCGCGCGCGATTCGAGCGTTCCGATTAACGACGCGAAATAAAAAGTAAAATAAAAAAAAAAGAACGCGAGTCGCATAATGAGGACCGCGATGAATGAATAAAAAAAAGGCTGTATCTGATGGGGAAAAAAGTATAATTAAAATAATGAGCGTTATATGTCGGCCCAGCGGAAAAAAAAACAATGTGTGTGTGTGTGTGTGTGTGTGTGTGACGGCTCTCTGCGCTCGGCTGAAAATCTGGTATGAAAATTAATGCACTGGGCAATATGTTTTTATTATTTTTTTTGAGATTGCGGCACACGCTCATTGTTCTAATTTGCGTCCGATCAAATTGCCCGTATCAAAGCGAAATGCTACATTCCTTTTTTTTTTACTTCGCTCGCAAGTTGATCAAACACAAAGTTATGTTATACCTCTATAGGGAAAAGATCGCTCATTTGCGTTGACGTACGTTGGAAAAAGTGAGAAGCAAACGCGAAAAAGGGCATTTGCGTGGCACTAATGTAATGTCACGTACAAAGTTTACCGAAAAACGTCTAATGGAGAGAGAATTTCCGTGCGAAATGATCGAGCACGGAAGAGAGAGACAGACAGAGAGAGAGAGAGAGAGAGAGAGAGAGAGAGAGAGAGAGAGAGAGAGAGAGAGAGAGTCGACTCCTCAGTGGAAAGAAAAAGAAAAAAAAGAAGTATAGGAGAGGGACACAGGTGGAGAAGCGAGAGAGGAATAATCGGCGTCGACCTCTGCCGGTCAGATGGCCGTGCAGCGCCAAGCGACTATACATATATAGCGAAGGGGGGGAAAAGAGACAGTTGAGCGGTGGTACGCGGGTCTCAAAAAAGAAAAAAAAAGAAAGAAAGAAAGTAAAAAGAGGATAGGTAAAATGGAGCGTCCGACTGACAGGAATTTACATCCTCGGCGGGGCGCACAATCTGCGTGAGTGAATTGTGTCGTGTTACCGTCCATCGCCGGAGAATTAGATCCGGAAAATCCGTAATAATTACTCGGGAGAGAGAGCGAGAGAACGCACAACGCTTAGCCCTTTTCGTCTCTGTGGCTATCAGCGTCACTTCACTCTCCATCTGTTGTTCATTTTCCCGGTGGGGGGGGGGG
>JAWWMK010000021.1:5449464-5463543 GCA_035047105.1 Galeopsomyia nigrocyanea | reverse complement strand
GTGTGTGTGTGTGTGTGTGTGTGTGTGTGTGTGTGTGTGTGTGTGTGTGTGTGTGTGTGTGTGTGTGTGTGTGCACGTGTGTTAATTCTCTCCGTCTAGACAAATCCGCTGCTGCTGCTGCCGGTCAACGTACGTATATAAGGCGTGTTGCCTTACAATGAGGGGCTCATTACGGCTCTAATTCCAAAGTTTTACCCTCGCGAGGTCCTTTATCATTAGACGCCCTCGACTCGCTACTTCGCCCTACCCACACACTCTTTGACCCATGACGACGACGACGACGACGACGACGACGGTGGCAGCGGCGGCGAAGCTTCCTTACTTTATAATACTCTCCCCCTTCTCGCCAAACCCCCAAAGCTACCTTTCTCGCGCTTGATGCTAATCCGAGCCCTTATTTTTCGCCTACTGCCGTCCGCCCTTAAGCTCTGCGCGAATAAAAGTCTCTCGGGTGTTACGTAACTGGTAATCCAATTCTCGGAGAAACTGATTTAATCGTGCGTTTGATCATTTTTTCCTATTGTAATTTTGCATGGAAATTATAAATTAATGGTTCGAAGCGTGTCCCATAATTCATTACTTATTATTTCGAACAAAAAAGTCATTCGAGTGTTATCAATAGATAATAATACAGGCCGTCGAATGTAGACGTAAATTGGCGTTTTCCATTATAAGAGAGCCAGACAAATGTTAACCGCAGCGAGCGAACTTGAAAAAAATAATTTCATCTTCGATATAATACGTTGCTGTGGCATCGAGAGAGTAAGAGCACCACGGGAATTCCAACAACAAAAGAGTCGATCGGGTAAACGCACAAAGCTGTATATAAACGCGAAGCCGTTGAAAAACATTCGGCAGCAGAGCGCAAGTAATTTAGCCCTTTAATGGATTTCTGATAAAGAGCTGACGCTTTTATTTCTCATTTAACATCTTTTCAATAAGAAATAATCTGGTGTGCTGCTGCTGCTGGTGCTCGGCTTCCTCTCTGTGCATAGGCTGGAAATTGACTTTGGCGAGGCCGCGGCGGCATTTGCATTGTCGACCGGGTGCAAAAAAAGAAAGAAGTAGTGCACACACATAGCGGCCTTTTGTTTCGTGCGGCGGGCGATGCATTTCTTTTTTTTTAATGAGTGCGAGCGCGCGCGCACGAACTCCCCGCGTTCGGAAATCAGTCGTTCGTTCGCTCGCTCGCTCGCTCGCCAAAAAGAGAGAAACTAAAAAGGGGATTTGTCCGCGCGCGCGCTCTCTCCTCTCTCGCAAACAGAGCAAGAGAGAAAAGAGAGTTCGAGTAAAAAGCTGCTGCTTCTGCTACTGCTGTTGTTGCTGTTGTTATTATTCTCGCCTGGCACGCGAGTACTACTGAGTTATTAAGAGCGGCCGCCCTTGGCTTTTCGGGTTTGATAATATTTTGGATTTACGATTGCTCTACTTTGGCCCGCGTGTATTTTACACCGAATTTCGCAAGCTTTTAGCCGAATTTGAATAATCGACCAGGAAAAGACCTTCCCATGGATTTTTCGATGAACCACGGCGCGTAACTCGTTGACGAAATAGGAAAGTTCATTAGCGTAGAGATAGAGATCGACGAAAATTTAATTAAAAACATTGAAATCCCCACGTAAGTAGCACACAGTCGCTGATGAATCCTCCTCCGAAGCGAGGGACACGCGATGTTCGGGAGAAAAAAAAAATCGTGGCTCGCGCGCGGAGATTTAATCAAATGTTAATTTTCGAGCAAATATAAAAAAAAAGCGAAATGAAAGAAAAGTTGGACGTCGGGGTATAGAGCATTGGCGAGTGGATTCGTTGAAATTGATTCCCGGCGATCGTATGAAGCCAAACAATCCTTTTGTCTAGCTGATTGGAAAAAATCCGAGCTCTCTCTCGCTCTCACTCTTTCGTTCTCTCTCTCTCTCTTTCTCTCGTCTCCGCCCATCCAAAATCCGCGTTCCACACCCACACACAAAGTCGCGCTGCTGCACAGCATATCTACGTAAACGCAGCCTGTGCACGGAAAGATATAGTGCGCGGCCGGGGCGGCGAAAGAGAATCGAGAACGAACGAACGTTCGATTCGCTCGGTATAAATCAGCTGTGCTTATCGGCCTTTCATCGCGAACTCATTTCGTGCTTTCTCTGTGTCTCTCTCTCTAAATACGAAGGTTTTTTTCAGGCCGCCTTCCTCCATCCCCCCTCCCACACGCGAAAACCTATTTCGATTAAAATGGCGTGGCGCTAAATTATAAAAGGCTTGGCCTTCCTTCTTTCTTCACGGACATCAATCGTACGTGTTACTTGCGAGCTTTTAACGTAGAATGTATACACACCAAAAGTATGATTAATCTAATGTTGAACTCTATAATAAGGAGAGTGTATGTACATATCTACGCTTCACAAAGCGACCTGTCTGACACATTTGACGCTGAGAAAACAGCGAAAACTTGCGCCGAAGCACGAGTTTCGAACAATTCAGCAGCTGACTTTTCAGCAGTTCGCTGATGTAATTTTCACGTTAACTCGGTATGAATTATGCGAATAAGGGTGGGAATACTTGGAAAGAGTATATGTATATATATGCTGGAGAAAGAGAGGAATAGGGGGGAAGGGGAGGAGAAAGAGAGATAGAGAGAAGCTGTTATTGCTAACGAATGGAGCTGCAAGTCTGTGCGCTCTTGCGCAGTATTACTAACGAAATTAGTGTGCATTACCGATCGTACCTGTGCGATTAATTGGCAGTCGTGTCCCCGAGAGCTCTGAGTCGTTTCTCCGGGACAAATGAACTTGTGCCGTCGTGCTGATTACCGGCTACATCAATCTCGTATTCGTCGTCGCTACTGCCGCTGCCGCTGCTGCTTCTGACAAAAAGAAGAGGGAGGAAAAAAGAGAACCCCGAGCTACCAACTACACGGCTTGCTTTTTCAATAATTCGCAAAGACTCGCGTGCACGCGCGCCGAGGCCACGTCACGGCCAACCAATTTCTCGCCGGGAATATCATTATAAAATGCCGAGTCACGAGAAAGAAGCCGCGCTCGCGCAGCTATTAAAATATTAAAACACATTGGGTGTGAAGAACGAAGAAGGTACGAGAGAAAAAAAAAGAAAGTGCAGATTCACAACGTCATGCACCGAAAAACCGAAACAACTAATTTCGTATAATACAATTTTAATTACTCGTCGGCTGACAATACTTCCGACAAATTCGCCAAGCTGCCTTTTTTTTCGCGACGATGAGGCGTTGAAAAAAGGCGGGGGCTTGGAAGTTGTCGCTCTCTCTGTCTCTCTCTCTCTCTCTCTCTCTCTCTCTCTCTCTCTCTCTCTTTCTCTCTCTCTCTCTCTCTCTCTCTCTCCACGCCATTTCAACCTGGCTGGACTTGTCCGGCCGCTCATCAGTCAGAGTCATTACCGGGATAATTAATTACATTTGCCCCTCGTCTCGCCTCGTTCTCGCCCCCTTCGTGTCTCTCTCTCTCTCGCTCGCTCGCTCGCTTGGACGGCGAATCAATGGAAAAATATAGGATTAGTTCGGCGTACATTCACGTTGACGACGACGACGACGACGATGATGAAAAAAAATGAACCGTAGCTGTGCCAACGGAAATTGTTTCGCGCTCTCGGCGGCAAAATTAGAAGCCAACACGCCTCCTTCTCGTGGCTGAAGGGCATTTTTAATTAGTTGACGAATTGCAAGCCCCCGCGACCAGCTAACTGCTTTCGTTTGTCATTTTAGCTCGCATTTTAGCCTCGTTACGACATAATATTTTTAGAAGTTTAATTAAAAACCAGCTACTAGAACTACTACTGCTACTTGGTGTTAATGACTTGTGCTACGACGAATAGAGCAATTATTCTATTGTGTGTTTGTTTCTTTGTGTACCATTTTTTTTTATTTCACGAGGTATCAGGGAAAAATAATTACAGCTGAAACCAAGTAGGTCTCTTGCGGTACGTATACATACAACAACGCGCGAAATTGAATTCTCAAAAAGTCTTATATGGCACGCTCATTTCCTTGCTCATTAGGAGCTACCGAGGGAATAGTAGTCGCAGATATTGTTACTAATTACTAAAATGCAAACGCCACGAAATGAAACCATTACCGCGAAAAAAAGAACGCGAGGATTTTTTTTCGTGTCTTGCGCGCGTTCCATCTCATTTTACATTATGTTCGCGTATTTTTTTTTGTTTCATCCCCCTCTTCCGCAAATGTACAAATCTCGCGGGTGTTTAATGCGTCCCGCGAATTAAGTTTAGCGTGAAAAATTCTTATAAATTTAAATTAGCAGAGATAATACGCGCAGTATAATAAATCTCTTCTGCGATGTTTAACTTCATCAATCACTGCTTTAGAACCAGAGACATTTTTAATCATGCATAATTCGATGTATATGTAGGTAAATTTAATTAAATTTTTCGTATTTCAAACGAAAATCATTTGCTCCGAATTATTATGATTTTCACTTATTTTCTTTCAAACATTATTATTTATAGTTTTAATTGCTTTGGCATTTTTTGATCTTTAAAGATTTGTGCTTTGATTCATGAAAGAAATTTAAGTATTTCAAAAATGTATGATAAACCAAGGCAACTAAAAGTGTTTAAGTGCAAAAAAGAAGAGCACAGAATCAACGCAACGCAAACACTGCATGGCGATTGGCAAAAACGCATTCTCTCCCTCTCTGTCCGCGCGCGCTTACATTAAGGAATCCGACTATAAAAATAGGGACGAAATCCGCGCGTGTAACGTAAATAAGTCTAAAAGGTTTTGCAGAGAAAGAGAGAGAGAGAGTTGCTCGTCAGAGACGCGGGTTCTGGAAATAAAACAAGTGAAATTATGAAAACAGCGTCAATCCTCCTTTCCCGAATTTCACTGGGAAATATTTTTTTTTTCTCTCCCGTCGAAGGCCGTCGCGCCGTCGAATACGAGCGCTGCTGGTATCGATGCTCAATCACATTTGCGATGCATTTTTTCCATAAAGCTGGATTATAATTGCATCGCGATTGCGCTCGCTGAAAAAAAATGAAGTTTTCGCGGGTGGTGGCGGGCGGGCGGCAGCGTCGGCGACACATACACCCATACACGTACATACACGGGGGCGAGAGGAAACAAGAGACGAAGGGTGAGAGAGAGAGAGAGAGAGAGAGAGAAAGAGGGGACGTGGAAAACTGATGAGGTTTCGAGCCGCTTGATTGGTAGGTACGTGCCTACTCCATCACAAATCTCTATTTCTCTCTCTCCTGCGGCCGCATTTTTTTTTTCGTCATCTCTCACTCGCACATTTATATATATACGAATAGAGCGGCTCTCTTTCATTATTCGTTGTTATCGCAAATACGGAATCATTCCGGAAATCCGTTCTGCCAATCAACACAATGGGATGAATGCGCGAAAAAAAATGAGCACCAGTCAAAAACGCCCGCGAGTCGCATTATAGAGTTGAAAGCGCATCGACAGCCCTCCACCCCCTTCCACATCACATAGAGAGAGAACTTTTTTTCCAAACGAATTTCCGCGAGCCTGTGTATGTGTGTCTGTGTGTGGACGAAAAAAAAAACCAGAGAGAGAGAGGGCTGACCGGGGGGTCGAAAGTTAATTTCCGTAATGAGTCGCCTTGTGCCGCGCCGGAAAAATCGGCCTGGAAAATTTTCGAGGGAGAGCGCACACACATGCACGCGCCGGTAATAAAGCTTTTGTTACACGAATAAAGCGCCTAAATTAGAACATTCGAAGCCCGTTAATTCGCGCCGAAAAGGAAATAAATAATTCCCCGCCAAATTTGAGTGAGAGACAGAAAATTACGGACGAAACGGTGCAAAAAAAAAATATTCACATGGGCGGTGTCCGAAGCTCTCTCGCGTGGATGGTGGTGGGAGAAAGGAGAGGAAAAAGAGCTCGCGAAAAAAAAATCCATACAATCCGATATCCCGCGACTCGACAATGTATTCGTGCGATAAATACGAAAATATTTTTCCCCAACTGCTCGTCTCCTCAGCTCGGCGCTGCGATGATTCCATCGCATATTCCCGGCAGCTTTTTTTTGTCTTTCCGATATGTATGCCTCGGGGGCGTAATTGCTGCAGCGCTCTCGATTCATAACGATTTCACATCATTGTCTCTCGGACGTCATTAGAGCCGTCGACGCACGTACTTTTTTTTTCGTTTGTTGGCAAGCAGTCATATAGCGCATCTGTCGTCGCGAGGGCTTATCGTCCCAAATCAAAGCCTCGACTCGTCTCTCTGCATATTCACAATGCGCATTGTAATATTGATTTTATTGTATTTATAAAACGTCCTCTTGTTTATCCGATATAGCAATGCGCGCCATTATTTTTTTTGGTCCTCTTTCTCTCTCGTGGTTTTGCATGCGACTGAACGCCAAATTAAATTAACGTCGTCGATTCATTATATGAAAAATTATCCTCTTTCCCCGCAGCCTGCGAATGTAATTTCACAAAAAAAAAGAGCGCGATGAGCGTTGAAATATTTCACATCGAGATAGCATGCGCGAAACAAAGCCAGAGAGCAGTGCGTTATACTCAAACACACAATTGCGTCGAGATCGTCCCCAAAAAAAAAATGGTAAAATATACACACGCCGTACGCAAGACAGGTCGCGTCTGGCCAGATCGCGCGCGAATAAATAAAGGGTCGCGCACTCAATGGAATGCTTGCGCGGGGGTGGTTGACAATTTTTAACCTCCCTCTGTCTCTCTTTTTTTCGCCCAGAGATAAATCATCATTACTGCGGCTGCGCGCGCGTATAATTTTTTTCAATTGATCGCGCGTACATACTCGCGTGTTCGTTAAAAGTCAATCAATCAATTTCCTTTCTTTTTTTTCTCTCTCTCTCGACGCGCTCATTAATATTACAAAGAGAGCCAGTGCGGGATCAGCCGAGTCATTCGTAGAAAGGCAGACGAGTAACAGGAGGAGGAGGAGGAGGAGGCGGAGTGAAAAAAAAGAGAATTTAATAATTCGGGCAATCGATACACAGACGCACAGACACATACACCGAAGCGAGAGAAAGAGAATCGAACGGTGATGCTCTTATCGGCGCCATAAATCGAAGCTCGCTATTAATCCACGTCTAGAAATCGAGCTGGAACTCATTGCTGGGGCACGTGTTTCATCATGCTTATCTGTGGGCAGCAATCACTCAAAGGCTCTCTCTCGCTCTCGCTCGCTCGCTTGCTCAGTCGCTCAGTGACTCTCGGGCATATAATTAACGTTCATTAATCCGGCTTTCGAAAAATCATAATTCATGCGCGAATTCATCAGTCGAAAAGCCCTCGTTCTCTCTCCGCGGGCGCATTTCTTATTAAGAGACAGATAATTAATAATCGTATATAGCATGTATATACGGGGGCCCAAGAGCAAACGCGATAATATCGGGAGGCGCGGGTGTTGAGTCGATCTGTTGGCTGCGCGGCTGATTGATGATGTAACAGCAGCAGCGGCGGCAGCAGCAGTATCCCGCTTGGACACGCTTAGCTTTTATTTTTACGAGTGCGGCGCAGCATACAGAATAAAAAAAAAAGAGGACAACAACCAAGTAGAAGGAAGGGAGGGAGGGAGGGAGGGTGATGAATGTGTTTTGTTTATTGAATGTATAAATGAGTTCGATGTAAATACGAGGATTTATCGATGGTTATTGCGCGCGCGCACTTAACTTTGTGTATTTATATATGTATAAGTTGGAGCGCTATACACAATTTAAATTAATTCTTTGGTTTTTTTTCTCTTTTGTTGCAGGTAAGCGAATGCTAATCGATACGGTGTTGTGCTACTCTCACTTATAAAGCTCTGTGCGTGCGTGGTCGATCGTGAGGTTTTTCTTATGGGTAAAGTACAGTCGGCTTTCTTGAAATACATTTCATTTGGTTGCTGCATTAATCTACGCTAAGGCTGCTATGATAAATCTCTCAAATTACAATCGATCGAGCATCTATCGGATCGAAGAACAGGAGATCTTTTTATGCATTCGTCCCACATTGGAAATGCGTCTAATTCAAATTAAACGCCCTGATATTCAGATACCTATCGTTCGTTAAAGAATAAATGATTAATGATCGGGCTCGCACACACACACACGTACATATATCCAAACGCACATTCAGTCGAGAGATGGAAGCGTATATATATATACACAGTTTTAAAATTGCGCTCAGCCACCCTCAAAGGCAGCTGATAATTAAGCCTGAAATCGAACAGACATAGCTAGTGAGGCAACGGGAGAGGCAAAAAAAAAAAGAAAAAGAAAAAAGAGGCACGAGATGAGCATCGGCAGCTCATCGGAGCGTCATAATGAAAGTAGGCACTTTGCAGGCATATAAAGGAATCACTTTTTTCCGGGAGCCGCGCCGCGCCGAGCAGCAATGGCAACTTGACGCCCCGACGTGTGCGCTGATTGGAGAGTTGTACGTTCATTACCCGAAGTTAACCAGATTCCCTCTCTCTCTCTCTCTCTCTCTCTCTCTCTCTCTCTCTCTCTCTCTCTCTCTCTCTCTCTCTCTCTCGGTGAAGTAGCTCTCGTAATTGTGCGACGATCGATCTCTCGATGCTCATTTCCTGCGGCAGAAAGCGGACACTCGTCGCCAGCGAGAGAGCGAGCGAGCGCGAGAACGACGGCGGCGCATCATTAACGTGATTAATGCCCAAATAAATCACACACCGATAGAGCCAATAACTGCGGGTTAATCATAAGTAAATACCTACGTGCAAAACGGAGGGCGTATTTGCAATTAAGCCCGCAGATCCTCAAAATTAAAACAGAGAGTGAGAGAGAGAGAGAGAGAGAGAGAGAGAGAGAGAATCAAAAAAAGAAAGAAAATGAGGTAGGAAGAAGAAGAAGAAGTAGAGGAAGAATAAAGATCGGGTGTGAAGAATGCAGAAGCGGCGGTGGCTGGCGCGGCGCGCGAGACGAATCTGCGAGTTTCGGGGGGAGATCGGATTAATCGGCCTTGACGGGAACGCGGCTACTTGAAAGGGGCTCTCGCACAATGGCTGTGCTTTCCTTTTTTATTTCGCTTGCTTGCCAGCGTTCTCCTTACCTTGCGATTTTCGGGCCAGCCGCGCCGCTTGCGTTCAAGCCCCCTGCATATCGCTACTCGACGAAATTCAATCGTATAATGTATAAAGTAAGATATCGAGAGGTGAACACTGCACTTGGTATAGCGCATATCGTCGGCGTACGGGGACTTGGCATATAGGTGCAAATATAGTATATAGAGAGGGAGAGAGTTGGCTGCGTCGCTGGTGTGTGCGTAATTGCGGCGTGTCGCCAGGCGTGTATTATCCGACGAGTCTCGTGTACTCGTCAGAGCGAGCGCGAGCACAATGGAACTTAACGCGAACGAGGGTCAGCGAGTAACCGTGTCGCGGCTTAAACAACACGCTCGCTTGAACAATCGCTCGCGAGAGAGCTAATGAAGCCCCCCTCTCCCCCCACCCGCCCACCTCTGCTCCTCTCTTGGCAAAGCGGCTAGGAGGTGTGACGTTAATTAAATGATATGATCATTAGTCATTATGGCTTGTCATTGTGCTGACTTGCCTGTATATATACACGTACACACACACGTGAAGCCTTCTCATCTCCGACGGAGCTGTCGAAGTACGTACTGAGGGAGGGAGAGAGAGAGAGTGAGAGAGAGAGAGAGAGAGTGAGAGAGAGAGAGAGAGAGAGAGAGAGAGAGAGAGAGAGAGGATGTTACGACGATGCTCTCTTCGTACGTACATGGAGAGGAGGTGATATTATCGCGCCAGACGCGACGTGTTACGGTTTATTGATAACGATAGCTCTTCATGTATCTTATAATGATGTAAGCGTTACTTTCATCGCTGATATGACAGCGGAAGACGAGCGAGAGCGAAGGTGTTGTTATAAGATCGAACAGTACACCGAGGAGTTACAAGTTTTCAATTTTGCTCATTGTTTTAGCGAGGAGAGGGAGTGTATGCTCATCTAAAATTATACACAATGCCAAACAAATTTATTGCAAACTCTTGGCACGCGAAATCGTCATAATCTATGTCGCGAGTGAGGAGCGCCTTTTTGACCGCGGAGAGCACAACTTAATCGAGCGTGCATAATGCGAAGAGCCAGCCGAAGCCATGCCAAGAAACAATGGGCCGCGAGAACTCTAGCATTTGCACGTGACAATCATTTCCGTATTTATAACTCGTACCAATCTTTCTCGCTTTTCTCTCTCGCTCTGCGTATGTATATATAACCGGCGCGTACACCAGTGTCTCGTGGTGCGCGAGAGCTTCAAATCGCTAACCGCAGCAACTGTGCTAATTGCCACAATTAGGTGTTTTAATTAGTGCGCTCGAGGCCAAATTAGGGCTCTCTCTCTCTCTCTCTCTCGCACAGACTCGCAGAGACACCCAATAACTACCGATTGAAGAAGCTAATTAGCGCGCGAGGTAATCCAAAGTCACGTCACTACGGCAAACCGAAATAAATTTGTAATTGCACGACGATACATATCCTCTATCGGCAATGCGAGATCTCTACCTTTCATAATTACATGGTCGGCAGCGGCGACGTAATGCGCGCGGCGCAAAAGTCCTCCGTGCTACGTGAGAATCGCAAATGGCGTGTTGCATGCGCGATCGCCACCGCGTGATTTCGCGCCGAGCGCGAGCGACTTCTTTTTTTTATAATTCAACCTAATGGCCATCGACGCTCTTTGCCAGCTGAATATTTCAGTTGCTGTTTGGTCATCTGATTGCGGTTTTGTTTCTTTGTCCGTTCTTTCGATTCGCGCTGCGCTTTATTGCTTGTTATACTTCATAATGAATAACTCGTTCCTGTGTTAATGATTTATAAAAAATTCGTAAATCGTATTGGGACCATAAAATTTCCGTAGGTATTCTTTTCAATTGATCCGCGAACGATAAATATTATTTTCCGGAATAACTAAAATAATACATTTCGAAACACGGTCGATTTTTCGAATTTTAATCTTTTAATAAGCATTGTTAAAAAAAAAGAAAGAAAAAAAGTAATCATAACCAAATGTAGATGATTAATGTTTCACCTTTGAGCATAATTAAGGAACCTTTGATTACAACTGTAGCGCATGGCTACTTTCTCGTCGGTGTGAGTATAACTCGGAGGATAATCCGCCTCGAATAGGCACATTTGGTATAATGCTGGTTCTCGCGGACGACCCTCTCACGGCGAGCGGGTGTGCGGACGCCTTCGCCCGCGCGTAATTTAATACACGCATATACGAAGGACATGGAGACGTAGCGGGGGAAGGAATGAGAGGTTGGAGGGGCTGGTCGCATATGTACAAAATGATTCGTATGGTTTCAGGCTTAAAATTACGTGCGACTATCCGAGTTAGTAAAATTCCTAATTCGCTCTCTCTCTCTCTCTCTCTCTCTCTCGCGCGCCGTCTCACCCACAATTTCCCCATTTTTCCTGTGATCTTCGGTGGCTTCCTCCTCTCTCTACCAGCCGAAAGTCGCGCCGCGACTGGACCCGTTCCAAATTAATTTTTGAAAAGAGAGACTCGGAGGATAACGCGCCCAGTGCTGCTGCTGCGGCCACATTCTCTTTCGCTTTTAATTCGCTCCTCGCGAGAGAGCGCCCGAGCGAGTTAAATGAAAGTTTTAAGCCGGCCCTACCCCTCCTCCTCTCTTTTTAATAAGACGGCTGCGCGAAAGTATAAGGCTTTTCCTCCTTTTGACAAAGCCTCTGTGTGTGCTCTCTGCTTCACGTGTGGGATATATACGAACAATTTTTCATTTTTTTTTTGAAGCTTCATATTGTAATTAGATCAGACAATATACGTATGCCACACACGACGCGAATATGAAAAGGGGAAAAAAGAGAGAATTGTATATGTCTACCTGAGCCCAGCATCGATGCGGAGGAGCTCTGAAGAGCCTAGCTCATCGTCGCCCGCATATGATCGGAGTGCCCCACGTTATATACTACTACTCCTTCTTCTTCTTTCCGGTATAGCTGCCTCCTAAGGACGTAATCCGCATACGGGTGAAATCGACGCCCTGATGAGGCAGCTAAATAGCCCCTTTTGTCCGCTCGAGATGATGAGATATACTTCATTCGATTATACCCGCTAAAATTATAGACGTGTCTTTTCAAAGCCTATGGGTTCATTTACAATACAACAGAGAGAAAGAAAGTCTTTATGCATTGTCCACTAATAAAAGCTGATAAAAAGAAACTTTCTGACCGTTAAAAACGACAAATGAGCCAATTGTGACCTCGATATCGCCAGCTGAAATCTAATCATCGACAAACACAGCTCACCCCACAAGTATATCAAAACAAAAAATAAACATTTTTTTCCCCCGAACGAACCTTCGTCCAAACTTCGTGAGCGCGAGTGTGTATTCACTCGAAAGCGCGTATATGCCCCGTGCAAGTACGCAGCTGGCAAGTGAGCATTACGAAGCCTCACATACAGCCAGCCAGCAGCCGCACTATTCTGGAGAGTCGCGCGCGCGCCGCCACCGCCGCCGAGGGTATGCGCCCCATCGGCTAGTTTCATTGTCTAAGGTTTCAATAACCTAATGAACCCAGCTCGCGCTCGCGCACTGTTGGCCGCCCAATGAGACATCGGCGTAGATCACCGCTCGCCCGCATTGTCGCGCGCGTCTTTGAATGAACCCAGCAGCACGTTACCACACATGCAACTCACACACACATACACACATACTTTGGCAGCTCTGTGAGTGAGTAATGTAATTAAAATGGAAAGCAACGTTCAATTTTTTTCTCTTTTTATTTCTCAACTATACACGTTGTAAGGCTGCTCGAGCTTAATTAAGTTCAAATTAGCCATCGCCACGGGTGTAAAGTGCTGCTGTATATTGTCGTCCTGATGTTGCGCAAGCGTTGGCCTCTTTATTCCACCCTCCGCAGTCGTCATGTGTGTTTGTCATGCCGAGCGGGATGGATTGCGATAATTATATTCTATGGAAGAAAAAAAATTGTACTTCTTTGTTCGAAACTTTCTCGATGGATAATAATAGTAATGGATGAGTGTCGAAAAATAAAAACTGTTCATTTGTACAAGTAGGAATATAATGAAGCATTGAGATATATATCTTATCATCGAGCAAACAGAGCCAATCCCCTATATGTGTCGATATCGACAGCTGCGTGTTAAAAAAAAAGGCGGCCAACAAGCATTCGACGCCTTAGTCGCGAGTCACGTGAGAAATATTCCGAAATGAACTCGTCTATACGGCGAGCACATCTGCCTCGATGTACGGCTGGTCACACATTATATACGCCACGTGAAAAAAAAATATGTATATCTCTGTATAATAACTCGTTGGTATATCTCACTGCGTTATCGCACTCATCCAATAAATCAGGCACTCACGAAAGCATGTTCAGCAGATAGCGCGAATGTCGCCTTGGAATAAAAAGAAGCCCACAATTAATTCATCGCGCGAGAAGGGTGCGAAAGTAATAAACGGAATAAGCCTTTGGACTGAATTCCATTTGACAATCAGGCAAACACGAACTTTCGCGCCTCGATCGCCGAAAAGAAAGCAAAACGACGATTATAAAGAGGAAGATGTGTCGTGTTTGCGGTGAGCGCCGATCTGCATGCTTATCTGCTTGGAAATTGGCGTAATTAAACACAGGACGCTTGGAAATTATGTGCAGTATGGATGCATCAGAATAAAGGCAAACCAAACGCGGCGTCGATAATCGATCCACTGGAATTAAGAGGTATCCTCTTTGGGCGACGAGACAGCAACGTGTCATTAGCCACTGCCGATTAAATTAAAATATTTGATTAGCCTGTAAGGAATGGTATACGTAGGTGTGCCGCGTGCGCGCGCGCGCCGAAATTTGAAATGCTAAATAGCAAATACAGCCTAATGAACACGTATGCTCTCTCACTCACTCGCTGTCGTGTTGTGTATCTTAGTAGCAGCAGCAGCAGCCCCCGTATACATTTGCCGCGCACTCTCTTCACTTTTATCACGCACAATAATTTTTATCCTCGGACCTTTTCCCTCTCCCTGTCCCTCTCTCTCTCTCTCTCTCTCTCTCTCTCTCTCTCTCTCTCTCTCTCTCTCTCTCT
>JAWWMK010000021.1:5422841-5449364 GCA_035047105.1 Galeopsomyia nigrocyanea | reverse complement strand
CTCTCTCTCTCTCTCTCTCTCTCTCTCTCTCTCTCTCTCTCTCTCTCTCTCTCTCTCTCTCTCTCTCTCTTTCTCATTATCACAAAACTCAAAAGTATACATTTCACGGATGTCTGTTCGCGATGTTTCAAACGCGTGTACAATAGATACATGCATACATATAGAGAGTGACCCTCTCGTCGCACGAGCGTTGGGATAATAGATTCATCCTTCACGCTTCTTAATTAGGAGTTAAGTTTTATTGGCGCTCGGCTACGCGGCGTATGGAGCGTATAGCTTTTATGTAACTCTCCGCGAGCGCGCGAGAGAGTTCAATTCGAGCTATCAGCCCGAATGAGAAGATTCATACTCGCGCGCTCTAGGCTAATCAGTCGGAATTATACGACAACTCGTAGCAGACTTTATATATACACACACACATACACATCACATATATAATATTGTCGTGGAAAATTTATCCATTTGCCGTATACGCAGCAGAGCTTTATATTCGCAATCGATTCGATTGTAACACTGCCGTCGAGCGTCGTAACGAAATTACCGCGTATACGCGAGCGAGGAGTGATACGTTAATACATTGATACAAGATGTAGCCTGACATTACGTAATAATATCGTGTGATGAAGGCGTCTATTGTGTTGCGCCCGCAACGCGACTGCTGCCGCTGCTGCGGCACGCCACGTTGCAAGCGATTACATATAAATACACAAAGCGTCTTCGATATGTATTTAAAAATAATCGATGTTCCGTTTGATTATATCGTCTATACACCCTCCGCAACAAAATATGCATTGCCTCTCTTGAATAAACACTTTCTAATAACATATATTATCAAGACTGTATGTACAGTCGATTCGCTAATATCTATGGCTGTATACGATTGATTTCGAAGCTTTTATATATATAGTATTCGAAGAAATATATTATATCTGACGCTCGAACGCAGGCGAGTAAGAACATTATTATACGGTTGTAGCCTCATTATAATTGCTGTACTTTTTAATGACCAAAGTTACGTTTCCCACTCTTTATAAGCGTTCTCACACAACTTACGAGTCTGGCTCGCCATTAAACGCTATTTTTCTTCTTCTTCTTCTTACTTCTTTTCCAAAGTGATAATAATCTGTAATTGCATTCGCGCGCGGCAATCGCAAAACTTGTGATGCCTATCAAACTTTGAAAACATGCCGTCGCGATGATGGAACGATCATCAATTTACTACATATCCGCAATTATGCATCCGATAGAGCAAAAAGAAAAAAAAATCTCGTGTTTTACGAGATTTGGTTTTCTCTCTTTCTCACTCTTTTTCGAGAGCACAAGATAAGGGTCGTGGTCCGCAAATAGAGCTTGCTCGCTCGCTAGAGAAAATTATCCCACGCGCTAAATTACCGGGTTTCGCGTTACAAGAAACTCCGTCGTCGTCGTCGTCGTCGTCGTCGTCGACTAGTCGTCGCTTCTTTTTGCGAGCGCGAAAGTGGTGATTTACCTTCGCGCGATTAATTACGCGCTCTCGAGGCCTGAGTTATCACCCCGGCAACCTTCAGTTAGCCCAAACCACGCGGCAGCGAGCTCGCGAATATTAAACGTCACTGTTTTTCTTTACCTCAAGCAAGCACAATTACTTTTCCGTTCGGGTTTCACTTACGCCGACGCCTGTATGTTTCCGTTTCTCTCTCTCGCTCACTTTTTTTTCGCACGCGCGCGGGCGCGAGCTTGCCCCATTCTAATTAATTAATGAGCACGAGCACCAACCACCAACGCTTGCTAGCTAGCTGCTGCTGCTACTGCTGCTGGTGCTTGCTACCGCCTCTTTATTTTTCGCTTCTCAAAAGGCATGTAATGTAATTAGGACGGAATAGCCAGTGTTTTTAAAAAGGGTACTTTCCACGCGTGCACCTCGAGTTAATTAAATGCTGTATATCAACGTTTAAGAGACGAATGACTTTTGTCTCTGCGTAATATTATACTTTCGCTTGTCTGTCTTTTTCGTTTTTTTTATTCGCCTACGAAAACTTTTGCGTCCTTCTGAAAGCATATTCTATTCCAAAGAGTTTTGTATGCACATCTAGACACAGTCGGCGAACAAAAAAAATGAATGTTTGGTATAATAATGCAATTACTATTAAAAATGAGCTGCGAAGAGAGAGACAAAGTGAGAAAGAGCATACAACTGGTTAAGCTATAATGGTGGCGCGCAAATGATGAAAACGTAATCCGTCAGTGTCTTCGCTGAGAGCTGATTTTTCAGAGCTAGTGGTCGAGAGAGAAAGAGAGAGAGAGCTGCCATAGCGTGATGCTTTTGCATTTGGCGCGTGCCGTTCATTTTTGCCCGCCGCCGCCGCCGCCGCGAGGAAGCATCAATATTTATATTGCATAATGCATTCGTAATTGGCGGGCGCGCGTGCACACTCTATTTGTTCCGATCTTGTAATGCCATGAAAATGTATGAAGCCAGTAGGAGTAGTAGTAGTATAGCGGCCCCGGCTATTATTAGGAGCAGCCCTTGCTTGCGCGCGATGCAAAGCTCCTTCACGAAAGCCAAAGGAGTGAGAGAGAGAGAGAGAGAGAGAGAGAGAGAATAGCCCTTGATAATTTCCCACCCGTCCAACTGCCGTTCTGCGCTGCGAAATCGATGTTGAGCGAATTCACAAAACGAAAAAAAAGAGAGTGAAGATCTTGATAAGATAATGACGTAATTGCCGAGCTGCAACGTGCGAGATATGGCTTTTTAACTCTCTCTCTCTCTCTCTCTCCTTCTCGCTGCCCGCCGCAGAGATTACATCTTCATACACGAGAATTTTAACGTTGTGCTGTCAGTCGAACGTATATGGTCAGCACTAAAAGCTTTCGTTCCGAAAAATCTCTGGCTTTTCTTTCGCTTTTTACTTTTCTCTGAAATGGAAAAAAGCTTTATTTGCCACGTACAAACGTCGGACATTAAGCCTTCCGCTGACCGACGTTTCCGTGAGAGTGGTGCCGCCGCTGCCAGCAGCTGCCAGAAGTCCATTCATCAGCATATCTTTGGCTAGCTCGCTTGAGCTGACCGCCCTCAAGAAAAACTCACGCGCGGCGCATAGGCCCAGTGCCAAAAAGCGCTTTTATCGACAAGCCAGTGTGCTATGTGTACTATGTGTACGCGCGAGATGGCCATTTGTTTATTCGCCGCTCTCTATATGTACAAGTGTGTGTGTGTGTGTGTGTGTGTGTGTGTGTGTGTGTGTGTGTGTGTGTGTGTGCGTTCGTGCGTGTGATAATGGATACAAAATACCTTCGCGAGAGTGTGTATGTGTGTGTGTGTGTGTGCGAGCTTCTTAATGAACGTCTTTGTGAATTTATCGCCTTGGCACATTTTTCCCTGCGGTTGCGCTTGCATTATAAAGCGAAAAGCGCGTGCAATTTTAGAATTCGAGTCAATTAAGCTGACGCAACACGAAGCTAAAGCGACGTTAAATATCTGCGATCTCTTGGCGGGGGCGGTCGTAAATTATTTCTACTCGAAAATTCAAAATTTAAGCTTGTATATAAAATCCGCTATACTCTCTCTCTCTCTCTCTCTCTCTCTCTCTCTCTCTCTCTCTCTCTCTCTCTCTCTCTTGCGGCGTACTCCACCACGCGGCGGCTACTGCACGAAAATAGGCTACATACATTACCGTGTCATGCTTCATTTAGAGCTAGCCGCATTAATAATCCTCCCGCGGCGGCAACACATACACATACACACGAGAATAAATCGGTGTGTGCATATACGAGAAATCTAGCGTGACATCGATAAAACTAGGAAGAGAGGTGGGGCGAGAGAAGGAAGTAAGATGACCAGCGAATAAGTTATCTGGCAACTACTAGCTGCTGCTGCTGCTACTATTGCTACAACTAGGCAACCCTTTGGTCGAGTCGAGCTAAGTGGGCGAGCTTCTCAATTTCGAGTAAGAGAGAGAGAGAGAGAGAGAGAGAGAGAGAGAGAGAGAGAGAGAGAGAGACAGAGAGAGAGGGAGAGAGAGAGAGAGAGAGAGAGCGAATCGCCTATCCACCGACCGTAATAAATCGACGCTCACTACTCGCCCACTAGGCGAAATGGAAAATCACTTTGCTCTCTCGCTCGCTCACTGTGCGCGCAGCAGCCAATTATTAGGACAATTCCGACGGGGCAGCCCTTTGTACTTGACAATCTAAAATTGATACTTGCTGACCAATACCGAAGTTTCACGACTAATTGTTATTCGGTCAGCCTGGCCTTTCTCGTTGCGAGTAGAAAAAGCCAGCTAACGATCAGTCATTGACAGAAAGTTGTATTCCATGCAAACATATAATTTCGTTATGTACCACGGAGTTGGTTAATCCATCGACGATGAATATTTCCTTTAATCAACTCGCTTAATATTACCGTTTCATTGAGCTTATTAAATAACTCTGCGCGGCATCGAAGAAAGTTTGTGGAAAAGTACATAATTGACATGAATTCGATAAATTAGACGAGTAAATACGATAATTTTTCTTTTTTTTCTTTTTTTCAAGAAAAGTAATACTTGTTTTGAAATTCATGCCTGACGACAAGCTAATAATAATGGCAACATCCCAAGACAAATTACCCTCTTCGTCCTGCACGCAGTAAAAAAAAATCAATCAAATTCTCAAGCGCGAACCCTCTCGCGCTGCTATAGGCGAACTTAATTTCCCGGGGCTAGCGGCTCCTCGGTGGCAAGCATCCATCTCGAAAACTCAAGGAGAGCCACTTTCGTAATCATAATGGGGTGGTCTGGCTTGGAAGTCGGTTGGCCCTCGACACTTTAATCGTACGGAAGGCCCTCGGAAAGGCATCCGGCCGGACGAGACGACGTGCTGGCTGCAAAGTAACCCTTGCTTGCCCCCGAGAGCTTCGGGTTCCCTCGGACTTGAGAGATCAATAAACGACCCTCTCCAAGCTTGGCTCAGCCAAGCACGTACACGCCAAGCTCATCCCACCTTGAGCTGGCCAGTCCCGACGAATCGCCTTCGTTATACGGGCAACGACCATCTCCCTCCTACTCTCCCCCAACCACCCCTCTCGCTCCACATCCCCATCCCCATCCTCGTAGTCACTGCGTTTGTCAGCTCTCTGTCTACTGCTCTGTTGCTTGACCATCTGTCTTCACTTTAAACTCTACTCCACCGCTAGCGCCGAAGCAAACGAACTGCCGCCGCCGCCGTCGCCGCCTTTTTCTTTCCTTCGCCACATTTCAGTCGCGAAGCTTGATAAATTAATTCCGCGTGTCCTCGCGTGCACGCCCGCCCGACGCAATTAAGCACTCGAATTCCCCACTTTTCTAATTAATTAGCCAGCTGAAAGAATGCGCATTCCGTATAGCGTTGGAAGGCCATGAGTGAAGCAGCTTTTATTCCACGAGCGACCTTGAACTAGTTAGGCGCCACGAGGAAGCGAGAGAGAGAGAGAGAGAGAGAGAGAGAGAGAGAGTCGATTAATAATTCGCGCTCGGCCTCATTCGTCCGTACGGCGGCGATATAAAAATCACGGAGGAGGAGAGAAGGAAAAGGCGACGTAGCGTGAAAGAGGCGAGAAAACACAAGGAGCGTAAAATTAGAGAGACTTTTACTCGCAGCGGCGGCGGCACTGAGAGAGTGAGTTTGCTGCTGGCTGCTGCGAAGCGAGTGGAGCAACTGGTGGTGGAAAAACACCCTCTCTCGGTGTGCTCTATATCGGCCGACCTCTTTCCCGCGCTTGCTTCCACCTCCTCCTCCTCCTTCTCCTTCCTTTTTGCCCCCCTTCTTCTGCGGCGCAAGCTCCACTTTCGACGCAGTTCTTCCGATCGGATATATACGTATATACACGGCAACTTTATGAACGCGTAAATGCCGACGACGACGTCGGAGGGTGAGTGTCCCCTGCGACGAAAGCGAAACTTTCTCTCTCTCTCTCTCTCTCGTTCTCTCTCTATATCTTTCGCGATGCGACCTGACCTTTATATCTAGCGGGATGATGCTTTTATTTGTACGAGCTTTATCCTTGAGATTCGATTTAACCAAGAGTGATTCAGCGATTATAGGAACAATAAAAGTGTGGCTTTTTCTGTTTCATGCAGAATTATTTGAAATGAGGTGTTTTATTCAATCAGTTTCAGAAAAAAAAAAAACTCGTTATCCTCATTCTTTCTCATTATACATGGGTTCGACGGTAAAATTTCGTAATACTTATCGCTCGCGCCCCCCGGAAAAATTATACGCAGTCGCAGCGGCGCGGCAAGTTATAATGAACAATGGCAAGCGGCGCGGGTCGGCGGGTGCGCGTAGCTAATTAATAATTAATCCGCGTTTTTCCGCGTTCGCCGTCAGAAAAATTCAATTAAACTCGGCCTTTTGTCGTGTAAGAAGGCAGCGAAAATGAGGTCATGAATATGCAGCCAGTAGCTAATGCGCGCAATAATCACGGATTTTCCCCCGGCAGTAGCAGCAGTTCAGCTATATCCAAAGAGGTTTCTCGCTCATTAAGCGTTTTCCTTTTGCGTGCATAATCGATATCGAAAATAGATCTCGCGCTTGCTCGCCACTTCATGAATTGCATGACGAATAAATACACGCGGGCGGTAGGGCAAGGAGGGGTGGGGGGCAACCCGATATGGATTACACCGGGGCGACTCTTGAAAATCCTGACGAGTGGCGCCTATAATTCCAATTGGCGTGGGTTGTGGGTGAGAGAGGGAGCGAAAGGGGAGGTGGTGCGAGCGTTCATTAGAGGCCCGAAATATTCATGGTTTAATCCCTTAGATCAGTGGGCGGGCGCCTAAGCCATCATTAAGACTCGAATAATTCAGGTTAACAGCGAGCGCGCGCGCGAGAGAGAGAGCGAACGGACTAATCTCAATTTGCATTTGCGCGCGCGTACGTGTGCTCTCTCGGTCGCGCCGCTCAAGAATAAACATTTGGCCACTGGACACATGCCATACTCCGACGCAAACGCAAGCGCGTTTTCGAGTGAACTACGTCAGCGCGGAGCAGCAGCAGTAGCAGAGCTTGCGAGCCGCACGTTGATTCTTACACTTGAACCGGCACGCGGCAATCATTGCCATCCCCGCGTATCATTTTGCGTTTTCAATTTTTCAGCGCAATGGCTTAAATTAATGAGGCTGCTGAGCGCTGCAAACGAATAAATCGGCCTTTGAATTAAAAATGAGCGCCCAGTGAAATTGCAAAGTATTATTAATTAGCAAGCGCAGACTCGCGGGCCTTTTTTTTCCTTTTTGGCGACGAATAAATCCCTTACGCGCGCCTGTTTATTCGCGTCCGGCTAATTATACATTTAATTCCCTTTTCCACGGCAATAAAAATATACAAAGCTGATACATACATACACACACGCAAGTACAAGCCAAATTTAATGAATTTAAAATAAAGGGGAATTTTAATAAAATTCAAAAATAAAAGTCACCTTGACGTAATTACCCGCGCTCACCGCCACCCCGCACCCCGTTCATTTGCATTTTTTATGCAGATCCGCGTGATTTAATAGGATTCTCGCGGCTGCTCACTCCGTGAGGGGAGAATGTAACAGCGACTGCGACGACTGATTGATTAACTTCCATTCGCTTTTTCCGGAATTGCCCAGAAGTTTTCGACTGGATACGTGTGTGTGTGTGTGTCTGTCTGTGTATACCGGCGTCGATAAAAGAGGGGGAGTACTAGCGGAAAAAAATTGCCGAAATTCATTAGCGCTCGCCCATGCCGTCGAGTTTTCTCTACCCCCCTTTCCTGAAAAAAAAGTCAGCCAGCCATGTATGTATGTATGTATGTATGTATGTAGCCTTTCGCGTTAATTTCCGCGGAGTATCTGCGCGTAGCGTTTTCATCGCGCATTCGCAGCTCCATACGCTTTGTTAAGCTCACATATTTTAAGCGGCTGGCGCGCGAGTATCGATGCATCTGCAAAAACACAACAGAGAAAAAAAAATTAATTGTTTTGCACCAGAACGGCAGCGGTGGTGGTGGTGGTGGAGGTGGCTGGTGTCATTGCTGAGCTCGACGGTTTTTTTTTTGTGTGTTAAAGTACAGCGGCAGCCCAGCAGCCGTTGCGTAATTTCAACTGTGAGCGCCGAATTTATGACTCGCGCTTTTTCCATTTCGGCTAATGTTCGATTAACCTTTTGATTTTTCAATTTCGTTTGTTCGCACGCACCCGCGCGCGCCCACGATAAATTCCGATAAACTCGCCGACGCTTTAAATTTTTCACGGCTGGTGAATTAGACGATTTTTTTTCTCGTTATTTGTTTCGACGTCAAAATCCTCCTCTCGTTTCACTCTTTGCAATTAATTTCCGTGGAAAAAATAGCGGCGGTGTAAGCACGATAGAATTAAATTGCGTAAGCTTATTAACGGAGATCGCAATCAAATGAAGTGAAAAGTCCATTGGTACGTATGCAAATGAGCATCCGAGCAAATAGGGAACCCTCTTAGCAGATCGTCTTGGCGATGCGAAACTGGCTGCGAATTAAGGTGGGACACTCAAAGGGGTCATTTCCTCGGGCGGGTCAGGGGAAATAATGTAACATGCCGACGGAGAAACGGATGGATTGGGAGGGGAGCTAGAGGGGGAATAATAACGAAAGAAAATTCAGGCACTTTGAGGATACGAAATGAAGTCCGGCAGTAGTTGGTAAAGGTCAAATCGTCCCTTAATTCGCTTCCGAGCGCGGAATAGCTTTCTTCGTATTGGCTTGGACGTCTTTGAGAGAGAGAGAGAGAGAGAGAGAGAGAGAGAGAGAGGTTGTGCAATGGTATATAGAGTGAGTGGATGGGCGCGAGCGAGCTTACCTATGCGCCGGTGCTGGACGGTCAAATACAGGCTATGCATAACAATCGATCTCGCTCGCTTGGGGGAGCGGTTGGTCAGCGCGCGAGCGTCGGGGATATATGTAGAGAGAGAGAGAGAGAGAGAGAGAGAGAGAGAGAGAGAGAGAGAGAGAGAGAGAGAGAGAGAGAGGGCAATGCCACAGCTAGTGCTGCGCCCCAAGACGAGCGCTCGCTCGGGCCAACACCCTATCTCGTCTTTCCTTTTCTACGGACCACAAGCTAGAGGAGAGAGAGACAGAGAGCAAGAGCGAGCTATACGTATAGCGTCTGAGCGACATCGCCGCTGTCCGTCCCGGGCTTCTCCCGCTCCCTCTCTCTCTCTCTCTCTCTCACTCCTACGGAAGATAGAAGGAGCAACTCGGTAATCACGTTGACTGCATGCCAAACTGCGATAGTGCCCCGCCGCGCGCACTAGACAGCACACCAAGTCTTCGGCAGACTCCAGCTACTCGCCCTCGCATCTATACCTTAGCTTCACTACTTATGCGAGGAGTGTTCGTCTCGAATTAGAAGCCAATTTTTTTTTCAATTTTCGATTTCTTATGATTTTTTTTCAACATTGAAAAAAGATTAAAAAACATGAAAAGTAATAAAAAATTAATTATATTAAATTATTTACGACGGTTGAATAACACGTCTGGATTGTCGACTTTAGTATTTATTTACCAAGTATTAAACCATCGTTTTATCGCAGAACAAACGGCGAGAATAGAACATTGTTTCAACAGACAGTTTTAAAGCGTAATATAGTCGAGCACCAACAATGCACTACATCATTTTTTCCACTCTAATCAATTGCGTCTCGCTTTCACCGTTATCACAATACAAGTCAAACAATTCACTCCGCAGATCTCTCACGTACAGAGGGAGAGAAAAAAAATTTGCGATTCCAATGGGGCTCTCATTGCGATTTCACGCAAATCCGTCACCTGGTTACATAAAAATGCAAGCGAGAGAAACTTTTGGGTTCGTTTTTTTTTCATCTCCTCATCCAGGTTTATTTGTTAACGGTGAGCCGGGCACACGTGGATGACACCGCGATAATCGTCCGGCTTGTTTACATAGCGAGCGCGAAGCAAAGGGACGTTGTTATCTTATCTGGTCGCGGATAAACAGGCCTACTTTCTAAGCTTCTTTCTTATCTACCTTCATTTTTACCTGTGCACGCTGTCCGCCGCTGACGGCGACGAAAAAAAAAATCTCGCCTCTATATACTGCCGCTGCACACGCCTTTTAATATATGTCTTTCACTCGCTCGCGGAAATCTAAATTATTCCTCCTCGCAGTTAATTAATCCGTCAGCGCGTAAACGAATTAAAAAAAAAGGGAGAGAGCTGTGCGCGAGTGCCGTTTAGATATCGACACGATAAATTACAGAGTTGGCCAACCAAATTCGTCTTTTTTTTTCTCGCAAATTAATAGCTTGCGTTTGATTAATTACGCGTAACGAAAAATGCAGCGCGGCTGCTGAAAATCTGCCTTCTTTTGTACTCGCCTGTCTCTCTCTCTCCCCTTCTTTTTTGCCGCACCTCTAATTGATGTATTTAATTGTGTAATTTTCGTGGCACGATTCCCTAGCAATTCAAACGAGCGCGACAATGAAAAAAAAAAAAGCGCGCGAGAGAGAGTGGACCAGCTCAATTAACACGCGGTAATTAGTAATGGGGTAAAGGGAATTTCACTTTACGCTCTCGTTGTCTCCCTCTCGTCACACAATATAATTTGGCAATAAACAAACGCTTGCGATATATATTTTCTTATAGCTGTTAGATAATCGACACTCGACGCGCGGTGCGGCGGCGCGGCCAAAACCACATGAAACCGCGTCTGCATTAACTGAATCGTGAAACGGCGTCGCGTTGTTGTTGCCGCTGCTGCTGCTGGTGGTGGTGCTGCTGCTGCATGGACTGTAATTAAATGAAGTGCACGAACAATCGTTCAATTAATGATCATAATGGCGTTTCACATTATTCTCGCCGCTACGCTGCCAGCCCGATGACGCGATCGCGTCATTACCGCGCGCGCGAGCTCGCTCGCTGCCCTGCGGGGCTATCCATCGATCTTCCTCATTTTCGCTATTGCTGCGCTGTTTTTTCCTCTACCAGCGGAAATCGTGTGTGTGTGTGTATGTGCCGCTTCATTAGGCTATCAAAATTAATAGCGAACGATTAGCTTTGCCGGAAAAAACTTTTCAATAGATACGTCAGTTAAATGAACAGTCTGCACGTATCATTTAATACTAGACTAAATACTTGATTATTTTTACAAGGTATAAAAAATGTGAAGAACTTTTTCATGTCTCATAAATGTTACTATATTTTCACTCTTGTTTGCTTGACATCGATATTGTTTTAAAAGATGATGTAATTTTACTGTCGACATTTCTTACAAAGCTCCGAATCAATACGAAACGACTTAGCACTACTTTTGCTGTCTTTCTTTATTCAGCTGCAGGAAACATTATGCGACGAGTGTACCAGTGGTATATAACATTTATGGGTGTAGCTATGGCGTGCTTATAGCTTACAAAGTTGACAACATTTATAGTTCTTTCATTATAAAATTATAAAATTAATTTCTTCCGTTTCAGAAAATACAATCCTTATATTTAGAAAAAAAAAATCAATTTTTGCATTTCCATTTAAGAACTTAGTTTGAAAGAAATCCTCAAAATAAGTAAAAGAAGTGCAGAGCTTTGTCTGGTGAAAAATTGCGTTTGATTAAGCTTGCTCTCCCAGCACAATTCATTCGGCATATATAGCTTAGAGCAGCATCTTGTAATTCAACGTCTGCAGCTGCCTGTCGGGGGGGGGGGGGGGGGGGGAGGAGTGTGCTTTTACGTCTACTGGGAGAAAGCACGTCCAAAAGCAGTGTGGTCATCGGTCAAGCAGCATTACGGAATTTGCATGTTATTTACTTGGTTCCTCGCGAGCGCTGAGTACATTTGTTTGGATTATCCGCTGGAAATAAACCGATGCGCTATACTGTGTATACTCGTTCTCTCTCTCTCTTCTCTCCGCGAGACAGACAAATGATCCTCGGCGTCATTTTCAATCTGCGACGTCGCTTGCACAATTCCCTGATATTACAACGCAGTCGTGCATTTTTCTCTCGGTGAAAAAAAAAATATCCTCGCGAGAGAGATTGATGCCTCGATTTCAAAAATGGAAAAAAAAGCTCGAAGTGCAGTGCGTGTATACGTTCGTCCTCCGTAATTAAAGACCATAAAGCCAAAGCAGCATACGTAGTATACACACACACATATGCGAAATTAGCATCGAGCGAACCTTAACGACATTTGCCCATTTCAATTTCAAATCACACGGGACGACCGAGAAAAAGAGAAGCTATATACGCAAGAATTGTGACAGTATACGTGTATACTCATGGTTGCCAATATTTAGCGAAGCTTGCCCCCCTTGTTTATCGCGACCGTTAGAAAGAAAACTGTGCATATAAAGCGTTCGTCGTTCCAATTACATTCGATTCCCACACAGATACACAAAGTCCGGGCGTATTTGTCAACCGTTCGTTATTCAAATTTACGATTTTCGGTCGTTAATAATAACGTCGAAGCTCCGCACAACGTCGATTATTACATACGCGGTCAATTTACGGAAAGCATACATCTAGAAATACCGATGACCCCGTCTTCTTATCTCTCTCTCTCTCTCTCTCTCTCTCTCTCTCTCTGCGCGGAGATAGAGATAAGTCGATTTATGGTGTGGCTTGTAAATTACCTGCTTTCGTTTACCTCATAACGACGAGTTTTAATTGAACTCAATGCCGACAAAAAAAAATACCAAATGAAGAAAAGAAATAAGTGCAGCGATACATCCTTTTGTCCTCGGGTATACATCAATTTCACCTGCGCAGCCTTGCGGCCTTTTATACACGCAGCACAATAAGTCAAGCTCTCTCTCTCTCTCTCTCTCTCTCTCTCCCGTATATGTGTACATAAAGGTTGGAGCTTCTTAAATGTATACGAGAGAGAAAGAGAGGCGGCATAGGAGCTCGCAGTGTCTACCTAAGCTTATATATACACATACACGTATACGCGCGGCGATATTCGCAAATTTATGGCAATTCCGTCAATTAAGTCGAGTGTGCGCGCAGGGCCGGCAGAGTCATAACATAAATATGTAAACGGCGAGATGCTGCGACGACGACGAGGACGACGACGACGACGACGGCGGCAAGGAGCCTCCCCATATAAAGCTACGCTTGTCCATCAATGTCTCCGTACGCGCGTTCTCGTAAAATTCTCGAGGCGGCCTGCTTATCATACGGCCGTGTTCCGCATAATCGACGGCACACACAGTAAGAGCAAACTGCTCCGGAGCGAGACATGTCTATGAGTGCCAGCGAGAGAGAAAGAGAAAGAGAGAGAGAGAAAATCTCCCTTTGTGCACCTGAGCACGATTGAGCAACGAGCAGTATACTCTGACGGATAACTTTTCGACGTGGATTCCGCGGCAATACCCATTGGCAATAAATAAGAATTTGCTCGGCTCTTCTAAAGATTGAATTATTCCGGCTGTGCGTGTGGCGAGAAACGCGCGAGCTGTTTCTTTTATTCCTATTAATTAGACCGGAGACTTTTTTGTTTGATGAATAATGAGCATTGACGATCGATTGAAAACGTGTATACTTAATGATCGCAAGCTGCGTGAATTAAAAATCGCGATACAAAGGATTGGCAAATTGGCTAATTAAATGAGCGCAGAGCGCGTAGTTTAATTAACGGCCACGTAGAAGGAATAAACTTTGCCGAAATCATAAATTCATCAATACCTTTTTATGCCTCGGCCACATTGACTTTAAAACCTCTCGCACACTCTCCCTCTGCGCGCAGCACAATGAGAGAGAGAGAGAGAGAAAAGTTTGGCCGAACGGCGCAAAAAGGTAATAAACTTCAATATAACGCGCGCGCTAATCTAGATCGTAAATTAAAATCCGCGAGAGACTCGCTGCTGCAGCCCTTTTATTTAAGTTTCGCGCGCTCGCGCCCACGGGGGAGAGAGACGAACGACACTTTTGCGCTATGGCTCTGAGAGTGAGAATTTCAAAACGTAATTAATGCTTAGCGCTTTCGCAAAAGCGCCACGACATTATTTGTTTAGTTTCATTTTATTATCTTCGAAGGCGTCTCGCGCGCGCACGGCGATATTATGCAAATGCAAAAACGAAGTTTGCCGGTATAGTATATAACGCCTCTCGAACTCAAAGCATCGCTCTCGTAGTAAAACGCTGGCGAAATTGAGCCTGGAATTTTCAAAGGAATATTCATGTCGAGGAACATCGAGATGGTGTAACCTAAACGTAAATGACCATTCGCGTTAATGAGTCGCGATTGTCTCGGCGCGGCCTCTCTGCACCGATATATCGCTCACTTGCAAGCTTGCCACGACTCTCCAAATACTGTGTTGGATGCTCGAGTATAAGATACGTGCCAAGATTCACGCGCGCGAGACACAATCTCAAAATGCATGCAGCATTGTCCGCCACTGCGAGACTTCACGCCGCGAGTGACCCGTATTATTTATGCGCGATCTCGCTATTATTTATGGATGCAATGCGATTAATCGTACATGATATTTATACGTAGTATTATATTCAATTTCATAAATATTCAAGTTATCATTTTTTTTAAATATGTTCTCGGGATTCAGCCCATTAAAAAAAAAGACCGTATGGTTGACATAAGTCGCTGTAAAATTTAATTACAATATCGCATGTGAGACCGTGCATATGCCATTAAAAATTTCTCAGCCGCGCATGAAAAATAAATTTAGCAGAAAAATCAGGCTTGATTGACCGTAATTCCATCCACAAATAAAAAGTTCGCTTTCTCTCTTTCTCACCGTGTCCCGCAAATAGTTACTGAATAATTCGCGCATAGTTAGCGACAGGCTGGCGATTTAAGCGTTTGACGTGTGTTCTTTCTCTGCCTGTTTCGCTCTCGCGCGCGTCAAAAAGGCGTGTGTAAGCGTGAAAATTATTAAAAAAAACGAAGCCGGCAAACTAGACGTAAATAAGGAGAAAGCAGCGCGTGAACAAAAAAGACAAGAGGAAAATAAAAAAAAATATATAACAGCGTGCCAGACTGGACTCTCTCGCTCGCTCGCTCGCTTGCGCGAACTTTTATCATCCGGCTTTAATTTAAGCGGCCTTAGCGTCACGGGGGACGTACTCAACGTGTGAATTAAACGCATCTTGTTCTCTCTCACTCTTTCCCTCTCACCTCTCTCGCGCACACGCACAACAATGTGCGCGCTTTTGCCGGCCGGCGGCCTCGTAATTAAATGTGTGTTTTAACAAACATCATATCGCGCGCCACCGTGTAATGCCTTCTTTCTTTTTTTTTTGTTGCTCGCTCGTTCCCCTTCTTTTTTTTCCCTTCTCTCGCTCGAACGCTTAGAATATTCATTCTCTCGACAGCGTACAGGTATATATAGGCGAGATGTACTATTATAAACTCCTCCACACACCTCTCAAGTTTCTCTCAAGCATAATACGTTTGTCTGTGCGTATGTATGTGGAGTCACGTATATTTGCGGACATCAGGACTCTCATCTTCTTCTTCTTCTTCTTCATTTTTCTTCATTTTTTTTTCATTCGTTGTTCTTTGATGCCACTGCTACGAAGGAATTTTGACGATTTTTAATAGCCCGGCGTTATTTTCGCGTGCTCGCAAAAATTCAACCGAGTTAAAAATAATACTCCCTCTCTCTCTCTCTCTCTGTCGCGATTTGGCGCATTTTGACGGCACCGCTTGCATTAGCAATGTTTTATTGTGTCGAGGATTTATTTTAGCCAGCGAATAAATCTCCGAGAGGCGCATATGAAATTTAGATAAAACTAAGCGCGCGAAATTGCTCGCGAGACACTAGATTTTATTTTTAATCTTTTGGATATTTCTGCGCGATCAAAGGATAATAAATCGCGCAAGGTGTGCTTGTGTGTTTTTGCCACTTAGCAAATGCGAGAATACTTCAAGTGGCGGGTGTGCATCTTATTATTTATTGTCTGGCACGTATGCACAGGTGCCGCCGCACGGTTTATATCGCGTGGGTGCGCGAGGAAAACTTTTGCTCCACGCGCGAGAGCGAATAAGTGTCTACCCGTGCACTTTAGCTCCTCCCGTCGCGCGATCAAGGGTGCGTATGTGTGTGTGCAAGAGAGAGAGAGAGAGAGAGAGAGCATTCTCTGTGTTATACGGCTCTGTACGTTAACGTTAGATACACTGGTGGTGTGCTGCTACACTGCTGGTGCGCCAAGCGACTACTACTCGCTAGAACTGCTGATTCTGTGTCGAGCGAAATTTATTGACCGTTGCGCGGGCGCTACGTTAATTAGTCCTAATAATCAGAGTCGTGTTCTAGTTTCAACAACTAGACGAAGTCTTTATTACTCTTTGCGATGCCCTCGAGAGCTTACATGCTTTTGATTCGCCGACTACCTATTTACCAACAATTTTATTCTCCTAACATGATTTTAATGCTGCTATATATTTACTTCAATCAATACGAAGTGGCTTTTCGCGTTGCGTCACTATTTTTTTTTTTTTTTTTTTTTTTTTTTTGATGCTTTCTTTAGTAATTTTCATAAAACTTTACATAAACTTCGAGTTATAATATACTTGGATTGTCAACTACTAGCTTCAGCTATAGTTGTTGAAACAAGTGATGATCGATAATAGCTATAACAAGTTGGTTTATTTTAAAGCTACATCATAAATAATTAATTTCATGGTCTAGATAATTTTTAAAGTAAAAAATGCAAAAATTCATAAAATTCACCGTATGCAATAGCCATGGTAACAAAGTCTATGAAATATAGACAATGATTCAAAACATAAAAATCCGCAAAACAAAATGTTGTTTTACAAAATAAAATAGAATATAAATCATGAAAAAAAAACTTTTTGTGTTGCAGGTAAGCAACGAAATGGATTACAGCACCCCACTATTCACCCTGTCGGACATAGCAGCGGTAACGTACAACATTTCAGTAACAAATTTTTTCTCATTTTTTTGTTCAAACTTTAATTCTGTCGATAATCAACTTCGACCGAAGCCAAAAAAAAAATACTGCGCATCTGCGGAGTTAGATAACGCCACCCAGCCAGCCAGTCCACGGAATACGAACAAACAAAATTAAAGCAGATACATTTACAAAGCCGGAAAAATAACGAGCCATCTATTCGCAGTGTCATTTCCGCGGTATGAAAATGAATGCAAAAATAAAAGGAATGAAAATATCGAGAGCTTCGCGTGTACGAACTTTCATGGGGAGAGGAAAAAATCGCGCGGTAACGTCTAACAATTAAAGATTAAAAAGGCGCTGCGTCGCGACTTTTTTTCCAGGTCAGCCCTAACCGGTAGTTAAACATAAAAATGTATTTTTCCGTGGGCGTCTACGAAAAAAAAATAATAATAAAAAATAAAAGCCGCAACGGTCTCTTCGCAGCCGTGCAAAAAGAAAAGGTACAACTTTTTATTATTACAATGAGCGTTTAATTAACGCGCGGCAAGCTCGCGATGACTGTTAGCCAACTTTAATTTACAACGTCTGAAAAGCAGAGAGCGAGAGAGTTGGTGTTTCCCCTCGGCGGCGCGAAAAACGCCCTTAATTTATATCGCGATTGTATTATGCGGTAATTATGGCCAATTGAACTCGTCCTGCAATTTACGAAAAGGATTTTCAACCGCGACTTTCAAGAAGCGACGCTCGATAGAATTCTGAAATTGTATAATTTCACTGGCGAAGATTAAAACGAAGCCGGTTGAGCTCGTTTAATTGGATTGCGATCTGAATGAGGTAAATAATGAGGCAGTTTAGATATATGTGTGTGTAAGCGAGTGTTTTCCCGGGTGAAAAAAAAACGGGTCGACTGTTCCTTTTTTTTCGCGCTTGCTGATTTTTAATTAAAAATTGCGTTATGTATAAAAACATTTGATTCGCTGACAACAATTCATATTCCATGCATTTTTAAAACGAGAATTTCAATCCGCGCATTTTTCAAGCACAACAGAGAGAGAGAGAGAGAAAAAAAAGAGCAAGTTAATCGCAGGCACATCTGATCAATAAAAGATAAACGAGAGTGAGAGAGACGACAAACGCGCTGAAAATAATGTCTATTAATGTATCATAAGCGATCGGTTGAACTGATTCTACATTGACTGCAGTCAATGGTATACTACTTATAACCGCGCGAGCGCGAGATACAAGATATTTTTTAAGATATAGGTCAGAAGTTCAGTGCCGAAGATCCACTTGAACATCTATTTTAAATGGCCAGAAGGAATCTCGGAGAAGCACATTTCAAAGAAGGATATCCTTTATCGAATAAGTTTGAATATTTCAAGTCAGTCTCGGAACATTATCTGGCGCAATCGCTTTATATAAATACACATCGCATCGCTCGCGAGCGCGAGTTGGAAATCAATGTAAATTGCGCACACTCACGAATAATCTTGCCGATCGAGCGCCATAATTATTATCGAGCCGTAGGGAGTATGAGTCAGAAGTTTATCAGTAGGCAACCGCTTGCGTATGGTTCGTCGCGTTTTGAAGTAATAAATTGCCGGCGCCGCTCGATGCTTCGCGTGTCAGGTTATGCGCGAAAGTTGGAATTTATGCTCGGTTGTTTATGATCGCCGAGTGATAAGGGATCCGCGGCCTCCCTCCTCCTCCCCCAACCACCCTCCCGCTCTTCGAGCCTTTCGCATGACAAATGATAGCGTAATGAAAAGTGAAAGATACTGTGCTCGCGGCTGCATAAATTTCAATGATTTAATGCGTCGCACATTGAGCCACCCCCCAACCTATACTCTACTGTATACTACTGGACAAAGAAGAGAAGCATTTTCCGATTGGGGTTGCTCGCGAGTTTACGAAAAGTGTTGTTTTCAAGTATCGATTCGTTGCGTAAGTGATTCGTATATATATCTGGTTTCTCCGACTGTCTTACTTCGACGTACTTGACTTTTCATATTTCTTATATACGACGATGTGGTTGACTAATCGATATTCGGCGTCTTTACATTCTTCAATTTTTAATTATTATTGCGATAAAAATTTTCTTCAGTTTTTTTTTCTGCCATAAAAAAATTCATTACGAGAAGTGCACGCACTGTTTTTGAACGGATAATAATCAGTAGTCAAATTTTGCTTTGATGGGGTATATACACACGTCCTATTATTGAAATACACTAAAAGATTGCCGAGTATTTATTATCAATTTGCCAGCAAGAGTACTTTAGCAAAAAGCTCGAGCGTAAAATATTTTCAAATTTAATTACATAAATTGAACAAATGGAAATGAGTCACTCACAAATTCATAAAAAGAGGAATCACCAACCATAGAGCGTCAGAGTTATAATCTTGCTTCAAACGAAAAATCGACCAATCAACAAATTTTTCATTTTTTGATTAATCAAAAAGAACATTGGTGTAGGGAGAAAGAGAAGTGAGATCGTGATTGAATGTTCGGAGGTGTACGCGTGTTCGGTCATTTAATAGCGCGACGTCCTTTGCCGCGCTCGCGGAGAAATCGTCGTTAGGGGAGCGAGGAGAGAGAGAGAGAGAGAGTCCATCGATCGAAGGGGGGTCAGGTTGGCGGTGGGAGAATAACGTGGAAACGTTAGGTTAGGTATAGGTGAGTGGGTGGTGTTAGTGGATGGTGGTAGTGGTAGTAGTGTGCTTAGGTGTTACAATGATTATCCGAGAGGGACAGCGAAAGGTAATTATGCCCGATAGAATCGGGCGAGCAAGCGAGCGAGCAAGCGAACGAGCGAGAGAGAGAGAGAGAGAGAGAGAGAGAGAAAGAGAGAGAGAGAGAGAGAGAGAGGTATACTTTAGAGAAGGACGCGCGATCCTCGTAATTACCTCGAAGTGAGCTGCTTTCGACTTCCAAAGCCGTCGAAACTTCGTAATAAATAGTGTTCGGCTGCAATTGGGTTTTCCGAAAGGTGCTGCTACTGTTGGGCGCTATACGCTCTCTCTCTCTCTCACTCCCCCTCCTACTACTACTACTCGTAGCTTTATCTACCCTTCTCCAGTGTGCGAGTATACGTGAGGGTTATTTGCCGCGAGGTGTTGGTGCGCCACTGCAGCTCGCTGCACGTTCGCCGCCTCGGCGAATCTGTCGCTAAAGCTAAAGTAGCTAATTTCGCCGGAGCGCGTTACCCGTTTCCAACCCTTGATACAACAAATTTCAACGTAAATAAACAATTCGTTAATTTGCATTCTTTTCATTACAGTCGACCTCGTAAAGCCTGATAATCCCCTTTCGTCCTGCACCAAAGTGAATGTTTGATGAACAATTTTCCACGGGGTGTGTCTCGTCGTGAATTTATACGGGCGCGAGGAAAACTTGGCTCGTAAAAAAAAAATAAAAGAGCGAGACGACTTAATTAAGCGACGTATCGAGGGCACATAATACGCGACCTCAAAGACAATACCGTTCCTCTCCGGAAAATTTATTTGCGTCCCCGCGTTTGGGGCGTGCCAGCGCGAAACTTCTGTCACGTGCAACTTAATTAAGCTAAGCCTGCCGCGCGCTCTCTCTCTCCGCTGCCAGACGCGCATGTGCGCGCCACGCTGTTATGGCTCTGTGTGTACGTCCTTTTCTTTTACGCGAATCCGATTGTTTTTGTTGGCGCTAATAATACGTTGCGCGAGTTCCTTCCGTACGGCTGTTGTTTTTTTTTTATTTCTTCTTCTTTACTGTGCCTTACTGTATATAGAGGACATCGAAATTGCGAGAACAATTGCGCTCAGCGTCTTGAAACAAATTTAATATAAATACCAAGTTGAAGGTATATATATAGCGTTGTGTTTTTTTTTGTTTGTTGCAATATCAATGGCAATTAGTTTTGGATGGGGCTAACTTTCGAGTTGGAAATAATAGCTGTGAAATCGATGCGAAATTACGGGCGCGAGCGAGCGAAAGCGAGCCAAGACCAACAATAGGCCGCGGCGTTTAATAACCGTACAAAACATTGTCGAAATCGGGCATATTTACTCGCGATATCGCCGGCGTACACACACACCCACACGTACGTGTATATATACATACAGCATTGGTCATTACAATAGTTGCCATCATTACGCTACGCGCCGCCACCGCTGCCGCCGCCGCTCTGACGTTTCCGATAAACGTTCATGCGTTGAAGACTTCCTAGAATCGATTAGATATGTATTGTCGCGAGGGGAGACACAAACACTAGTAGTACCATCATCATCATCATCGTCGTCGTCGTCGTTGTCAGAGTGCAGATTTTAAATGCGCGGCGGCAAATTACAGTGCATTTTACGTGTGCGGCGAGTAGAGTAGAGATGCACAAAGCCGATAGCCTCCCCCGAACGCGTAGACATGCGAAATCGATGTTCAGATGATGCACGGCCCCGCGCGCTTAATTAATTGCCTCGATGACATTTCGTGGCTGCTGCTGCTGCTGCGCTGTAACGTCCGATCGACGCTGCTGATACGCGACCAGTTTACTTGTCGTCTTTCATTGTGTTGCTTCTTCGTCTTATTTTTCTTCGTCTTTTTATGTGACAAACTTCGCGCTTCATCTTGACAAGGGAATTAGGTGTGATTTAACGACGACACTCGCCGTTTTTTTCTCTCAATGACGTTAAATCAGTGTTTGACACGAGCTTAATGAATAAAAAAGAATGATCAAAGTTTGTTAGAATTATACATTTCCCAGAAATTCGCAAATGAAACGAAGAACAACTTGCATTACTATGACTTTTGTTACTCGGAACCGCAATTATCGTGAGCGCAGTAGTAGCTGCTGGAGCATAATAATGAAAAGACGGGTAGCGAGAACAGTTTGAAAAGAGCAGAATATCAGCGCAAATGATATGAAATTTCATTGCAGCAGCTGAATTCGAATAATATTATGAATTAATTAACATGGCAATTAGGTGTTTGTTACATTGTAAGGAGCGCTGAGGCGCATCAGGACGAATAATAGCTAATTGGGTATTCAAGATGTTTTCCCAGTCCGCAGGTGTGACGGCTGCCTGTATTTATTTCAGGAAGTCTTACTATTAGCTTAGCTCGTTTGTATAAGCTTTGGCGGTGTTCCTCACTCGCCCTCTCTCTCTCTCTCTCTCTCTCTCTCTCTCTCTCGCGCGCAGAGCCGCGCAGTTATGCAATCTCCCAGAGTCAATTGAGATAATTAGCGAATGCCTTGATGGTAATGAGCGTAATTCCAGATATTATGATAATTTTCCACGCGCGCTCAGCCTACAGCCAGCAGCATCATGCTTTTTATTAGATCCTCGAGTTTCATACTGGGATAATAATCGCTAAATTGTCTCGGTTTTGTATAGCTTGAGAAAAAAAAATGATACACCAAACAGGTTGTTGGACAATCCGCGCGATAAATACTGATTATCGTTTAAATGTAAGCGCAAAAACTTGTTGATGATTCAATTTTCCTGGTAGCCACGTGCTTAAGTAGACAGTAATAAGTAATTTTTGACTGCCAGGCGTGTTTGAGCGAACACCAAAGCATGAGCCTACACGTATACGTAATTTACGGTCGAAAAGATTTAATAAAGATCTCGTAGGTGTGTATGACTCTCGAGCTATATACACTACACTCGCACACACTCGTTGTCTGACACTTTGCGCCTTGAAGTCGAGGGGGGCAAGAGCTTTATCGCGATGCGCACCTCACTTCATCAGCAGCAATGAGGCTGTGCACGAGGCTGACAAAGTATAATCATTTTCAACGAGCTTTAAGCTTGGACTTGTTGACTTTTGCTCGCGAATATAATGCTCATGTAATTCACTGTCTCGATGTTACCTAACACCTGTATTTTTTTCGTAGATATAATATTGTCGATTAAACGGAAATTACTTTGTATTTTGTAAGGCTTTGGATATTTTATTTCATTTATGTCAGGAAAATGAACCATGTATTTTCGAGAAAGATGAAAAGTTTAAAAATAATATTATTCAGATTCCCGTTCCATTTAAATAATCAATTGCACTCATTGTGAGGTACACGAAGCTTCATATAAAATTTTGATGCATCATCGTCTGGTTTCATATGTAAAAATATAAATTTAACGTGTAATTCAGATACGTTTTCAATGATTGATTATACCAAGAATTACGAATTAATTTATTTTCGATATTCGATGATTTGTTGTAAATCTCTGCTCGGGAAATTATGGGAAATACTGGTTAATAAATCTACAATTGACATATTTATCGAAGTAATAGTGTTGATTGACTTTTGCTCGCTCGTAGCCACTCACAGTTATTAATTACTTTACATTAGTATCGAGGATAATCTATAAGCTCGAAATTGAAGTAAATGCAAACAAATGAACATAAATGTAGCAGAATTCTTCTATAAATTATTATAACAAATAAGGTTTGATCAAGTAATTCAATCAGTTCGTCAAACATTAATAAAATCACTGCTATCAAAATGATGTCCATCAAAATCCATGAATTCGAACTTGAAAAGAAACAATCGCGTAACAGTCGTAGGTAAAAATAGCTCGGAAGGCAAGCACAAGCATCGATAACAATGCAATGATAATTCAGCGTAGAGATCGTGCTAATTACGAACGGCGCCGTAATCCTGGGCTAGGTATAGCAGCATCAGCGATCGCGGGTGGATGAGTAGGAGGGAGGGGGTTGGGGAAGGCAGTTTAGCTGGCAGCAGCAGCAGTAGCAGGAGGATCGAAAGCCATGGTGGCTGGCGACAACGACACTTTTGGTAATCCGCAATCTCGTCGCTATCGATCATTCGACGGAGGCCTGATAATTAGCGATTAACTATATCCATTAGTCGCTAATATAATTAGCAGACGTTACGTGTGGCGCGCTGCAGCGGCAGCGGTAGCAGCAGCAGCTCGTCAAGGCTGATTTTGCTGGCATTAGCGGCCGACGTGATTAGGGAGCCGCCGCCGCTGCCACCACTGCCGTCCCCGTCGATCGATTTATATTTCGGAGGTAATAAGCACCGCCGAGAGAGAGAGAGAGAGAGAGAGAGAGCGATAGAACCAGCGTGCTGGTCGACTATACGCCTGCGCGCAGCCACATACAGTCGCGCACACGTGTAGATTTATTATGTGCCACTGGCCAAGGTCGCCGCGTGGTGGCTGCCGCGCGCGCGAGCCAACGTTTTTGCGGGACGCCGCGGGCATGCCAAACGGGCTAATCAGGACTTCATCATTGTTAGATAAATTCTGACCTCTATAGCAGCTCATTTTTTTTTTCAACTGCACATTCGTTGTTCTATAATTGACTGTCTAGCCAGAAAAAGCTCTTTCATGAGAATTTTATAGATATTCGAAAGCGATAATTTTTTTACAGACAATATGCATTTTTCGGACGATTATAAAAATATTTTACGAAAGAAAATTGCATGAAATTCACTGTCGTTCATGAATAAATCAACAGAATATTTTTATACGATAATTACATTGATCAAATGTACGATATTCTCGTTTCACGATAATCTAATTTTACGTGCAAGTACTTTTTATACGGTCACTCATGTTTTAATAATCGAGCATAAAAATATGAAAATGCCATTTTCGTACTTTGAAAATGATCCGACAAAACGGAAACTATATTTTTATCGATGAGTGTACGGCCTATTACATAAATTGCCTCGCGGAAAATAGCATCAACATCGTCTGCGAGCAATGAGCCTAACGAAAAATTATCGTTCATTAGCGTGTACTCCACGGCAGATATTATTCTTAAAGCGTTCCTAATTGACGTTCAATAACGCGCCAAGTCCTTTGTGTTTCTCGATCGCGCGATATAGAAGGGGTTAAGACGCAAGAAGAGTGCTTAGAGCCCATTAGCGAATTATGCCCATAATTCATTTTTTTTCCTCTTCCTCCGTTCGGCCGATAATTGACAGTCGATTATCGTCTCAGAATCACTATCATTAGCATCAGTCATGATCATTTCAGTCTTATCAGTACGCGCTTGCGCGCCTCAAGTTGGAAAACTTGGCGATCACGATCGTTTCGCCGCCGGCATCGTAGGGTGGTTATGGTCGAACGCCGAGAGAGTAAATATAAGAAGCCGCAAGCGGGCGCGCGGCCTAGAACGGCGCAGATATCGCTGATCGCGGAATTAGGATTTATATGGTTGGCGGCACGCGATTCTCCGTTCTATTGTTTGCTCGTGTAGAGAGAGAGGGAGAGAGAGAGCAGCTATTTTACATAATTACGGCAAAAGTTTTGACGATCGCCAGAGCGAGCTGAATGGGAAGTCAATAAAAGCAGCGCGCGAGAGCGAATTCCAATTGTTAAACTTGGCCCGAGGGAGAATGGGAGTGGGCAAAATAATTATGTAACGCGTTTAAACGCGCGGGCGAGCATGCAGCAGGCTGGACGTGTTTATAAGCGGCAACGATAGAAACATCGCGTGTATTCTCATTAAAAATGATCGCAACGTTAATTGTTCCATTAAAAGCGTTTATCCGCGAGCTCGCGAGCCCGCTTGAAATATCCTCGCGGCAGCCTCTGTAATTTTTGGTGAGAGAGACCGGCATTGCACGTGTGTTACGCGCTCTCTCGCTCTCCCTCTCTCTCTCACTCGCAATAACTTCTCGTTACAACTCTCGCGTGGCGCTAATTAAATAGGTTAATTCATTTCCCAAGCCAGACTCTCATTTTACGCGGTCGCGGGGCGCGCGACGAAATTAATATTCAAATTTTTTTTTCGTTCGCAAAGTGGCAATAGAAATTGCGTTTACGGCGAATAATTCAACGGCGCGCGGGGAAAAGTGCTCGCTGACTTTTAATGACTGTTCACGCGGCAGTGACGGTAGGCGGTATATAGCGGACCAGTGACGATTAAATAAACCGCTCTCCAAATCAAAGCCCCGCGTCGCTGCCGTGTTGCTTTGGCCGTGTGTGTTTGTAATTTTTAATTTACTCGCGAGTGAGAGCGAGAGAGAGAGAGAGAGAGAATTTCGCGAGCGGCCATTCATTACATTAGTATCGTTGATTTCGTTTGCAAACGCGCGAGTGCGTTTAACGTATTGCCGTTCCGGTAAGTAGATAAAGACCGCGTGTGGTCAGACACACATTATGTTAACGCCGGCGTGTAAATCAAGCGCGCACGCGCTCGCGATTTCAATTTCGCATTAATTAAAAGCTTAATCGCGGAAATTGATACACTTTTGGCTGTGGCTTGTACGCATACACGCGTACATACGCACACGTCGTTGTGGTAATTATGAAATAAATTCATTTTACCGCGTGTGAAAATCAGATCATTAGCAGAGCGAGCTGGAAACTTGATACGAAGGTTATAGCGAGTTTGGAAGCTCGTACGGCTAATCTCGCTAGCTGGCAAAGTTCGCGAGGGAGCTAGCGCAAGCGAGGAGGAGGAGGTAGGTGGTTGAGGGAGGAGAGGGTAGGAAGGGGTCAGTCGAAGGAGCCGTGCGCGCGTGCAATTATGATAATGGCGTGGGCGGCTGGCGCACCTAAAAGCGAGGAGGAGAGCGGAGAGAGAGAGAGAGAGAGAGAGAGAGAGAGAACTAGGCTGGCAGTAGTAGTTTCTACGCGATATCGTCTGTGTTTAAACAGCGGAGACGGAGGACGAAGTAGGAGAGAGAGAGAGGGGGGGGGGGGGGGGGACCTGCACGACTACCACCACCACCACGGGGGTGGCG
>JAWWMK010000021.1:5389854-5422741 GCA_035047105.1 Galeopsomyia nigrocyanea | reverse complement strand
CCCCCCCCCCCCCCCCCCCCCCCCCCCACCGGCACGACTACGACGACGACGACGGTGGTGGCGGCGGCGGCAGCGGTGCTGGCAAATCTACATAATATAACCAACTATTGTTCAAATAGACGGAGCTCCGCAGATTCAATTACCATTGTGATACAATTAATGTTGGAAATTTCATCGAATTGCGCGCTGCTGCTACTGCTGCAAAGCTCCGCCACCACCAGCACTGTCGCGCGGCTCTTACATATGCATAAGTGAGTGTCCTGCCAGAGAGTATAGAGAGACAGAGGCCAAGGCGACGAGCACTGATTTTCGATTTCCAAGGAAATCCAAAGGCAAACGCAAAGCGATATTCGATCGCACGTGTCTGATGGAAACGTACCCCACACACACATAGCTCTCATGCAGCTAATGCGTTGGCAATCATACGAGGATTTCCTTTCATTAGCATCTCTCTTCCTCTCGCGCGGCGACGACGATACTTTTCCGTGCTACGGCACTTTAATGTCTCGCGTCCGATAAAATCGAATTTCATTTACGTGCTTCGTGCCTGTTGCCGCTGCTAATTAAAAGCAAATAAAAGTTTTTATTAACGGAAAGTTGTTCTTTTTCTTCGTCTTTTTGCCATATATTAGAAATGCAGCATGCAAGTTGAATGCGTAATTGTCAGTCGATGCCCCTGCGCGAAGTCCCGTTAGCGAGAGAGAGAGAGAGAAATCGACTTGTCCGCGAGCGCGAGCTTGTATCATGCTGGCAGCTTGACACCTGCGCTAATCGTCCCAAGGCGAGACTATATCCTGGGAATCGCGCTCCTCTCGATGTGCGCGCGGGAGCTTCCATATTCGCCGCCACCACCGCTGTTATATAGTTATATTGTATGGCTCGCGCGCCCGCGTACGCCACCCAAGATATATCTAATTAACAAGCCTGATAGATTATCGAAGCTTTTGTCTTGATTCGATTTACCTATACTCTGTGTGCTGCGGTTATCGATTCGGATGCTCTCGGAGTGTGTATTTCCGTTGTCTTATTGCCTTTTCGTGCATAAATATAATCATGAGATGTCTCCTGGCGGATTTCCTTTTTCGTTATATAGGCGAGCGAATTATTACTTTTTAAATTTGACGTCGAAGTGAATTATTCGAGCCTCCGCGACATATCGATTACTGTAAATATTGACGAATATTGTTAGAAGACTTTGAATTAAATCTTCGTATGGATTGGATTTATTTAATATCAATTTTACATCTGCAGAAATGTACATTTCCAATGTAAATTAGATTTCACGAATATTTGATACAGTGTAATGGATGGATGGGCACATCTCCGTAAGATTGAGAGCACACCGTTTCGGCTCCCTACACGGAAAATTAATTTCCGTAAAAATACCCATGAAAGAGACCGAGAGAGTGGAGAATTTCAACAGCCCTAAATATTTCCCTCAGCCGAGAGCATGTTAAATCGATGTAAACGAATGTTGGTGTTCGAAAAAAAAGTGTGTTGTGTAACGAAAAAAGGTTAGTGGCCTGTTTTCGAGCAGCGTGTTGGTATATGCTCGGCAAGAGCGAGAGAGAGAGAGTTAGGTTGGGGGAGGGGGTGTGAGTGGCAGCCTGTGATGGTATTAGGGACGTGTTAGGGTTGTCGAAGGATCCCTCCGGGGACAACAAAAGGACCGCACGCAACGAGACGTACCGATGGACAACGCCATATTGGCCTGGAAATCGCTTTTAGCTTTCTCTCTGGTACTCGCTCGCGTCATGCTCGCTCTCCAGCTCGTCGGGCACTTTGGACGAAAATTTTCGTTGGTTTTTGCGCGCGAAAATTAATTAGCCAAGCGCGAATGAGCTTTAAGGTGAACGAAGAAGAAAGGATCGAGAGAGAAAGATATATAGATGTATATATATCTAAAGAGGAGCGAGTATATATGCACCAATTCTAGTGCTAGCTGCGCAAGCTTAGTTCGCTCCATGCAGATTTCGGTAATTTCGGCCTCGACGACGTCCATCGCGTAATACTCCAAGTTGTGTGCTGGCAGAGTAGCCGGCGTACATACGTGCACACACAGCCGACTGAACGAGCCAGAGAGAGAGGGAGAGAGGGAGTGAGAGCGAGAGAGTAGCTCCACTGCGGACTTTGCTCGGTCTCGCTCTAGCGCTGAGTTGGTAGCCCTGTGCCACCACCTCATTTGAATTTCTAATTAGGAAACCTCCATGCAATTATTGGATTAATGTAAATTACGAGAGCCGGCTCTCTCTCTCTCTCTCTCTCTCACTGCGCGAACTCTGTCCCCCTCCCCCACACCCGCCTTCTTTACCCCTCTCTCCCTACCGGCCGCCACCGACGCGCACCGAGAGTTGGGGATAATTAAAATCCGTTGATTAATATGTAAATTTAATAAGATTACTGTTCTAGGAATGCTCGATGCAGACGAGTCAGACACCGAGTGCGCGAGCTATGCGCGACCTACGACAGACAGAGAATTAGTAGACGACCTGTATTATCTTCGTTTTTGTTTTGTTTTTTTCTTTTATTTTACACGCGTTGCTCTGACCCGCGTGCATCCCCCTCTTGTGTTGTGTAGAGACTTCACCCCCCCCTCCCCCCTCGAGGGAGAAGGGATACGCTGGGGTTTTGCTTCTTTTACGAGCACCGCTCAAGTTTCGTACTTATGACGGATCAAATTTCTTTCTCTTTTTTTTATTTCTTCGAGCAATCGACTTGAACGAAGGCGATTAATTATCCCGAAATGAGCTTTTAATGTTTAATGAGGGGGGATTCCTCATTTATGTATGCAGCGCGGCAAAGTCCTCCGCATTAACTCGTTAATAATTTATTCGCTATCGATGGCTCTTATGCGACGCGCAATAAATACCACCGCCGCTAACAACGGCAACGATTTAAGAAGCTTATAATAGGCAGCGTTGATTGGGGCATGCTCCATAAATATGCGCATTTAACAAAGCGCGCACGAGTGTGGCTTCTTCGGAAAAATTGCATCGGATTTTTACGAGTGAAAAAAACAAATTCTTTTTTTGTCACCACCCCCTTGCGTCGTATAATCGCCGATGCGTTATCCGCGATTTGCATACCGTCGGATGAGGAGGAAGAGCGGGGTAGGGGGTAGGTGTAACGGCTGATTTTACTGTCGCGCTTTTTTTTCGCCCCCCGAAAAAAGTATCGGATCTGTCGTATCGGCGAGCATGTTTTTTTTGCTCACTCTCCAACCCCCCCCCCCCCCCCCCCTCTGATATGTCCCGCCGAAAAAAAAATCGATTTTGCACTGTGCCTAACCACCCCCCTATTCTGGCTCGAGCTTGTTCGACGAGTCGTGCAGGTGTGCCGTATAGTGACCAGTAGTAGACTACTCTACTACTACTACTCTCGCTTAGTTTTCTAGTTGCGCTTTTGCTAGTTTTGCTTTGTACACTGGCGTTATTGTGTCCTGTTACAAGCGCGACTCGTATAGGTTTAAATTTCGTTGGTAATCGTAGAGTGTGCAACTGCACCACCTATTCTATCCTAACGTTCTCTCGCGGAATGAAAACTCGGGTGGAAATAAATGACACGAAACTCACTCGCATATATATATATATATATATATATATATATATATATATATACACATTGCGTAAGCCATATAAATGATTACCGGGAAATATTGATATCCCCCTACAGATCGATCCGTCGCAAATACCATAAAACGGAATTCAATATTTTCGAACAAGTCCCTTGTCGAAAAAAAAATACATATTATACGCTCGAGCGGCTGAAAAATTGAACGGCATTAATATAAGATGAGACTTCATCGGCGAGGAAAAAAGAAAAAAATGCTGCATTGTGCAGTAGCAGCGTGCGAGAGCAGCCACATCAGTGGCGAATTGAATCGATGCCCAACGGCTACTCTCTCGGGGGATGGATCCCCTCGGCGTCTTTCGCCCTGCACACATGCATATCATTAGCGAGGGAGATTTTCAGCTAAACTCACTCCCACGAACATACAGACACACTCACATCACGCGCACACACACACACACACACACACACACACACACACACACACACACACACACACGCGGTTATAGCGTCGAGACTAATAAAAATAATGCACTCGCTGTGGAGTTTGCAAATGAACGGCACGTCATCATTTGATTTGGGGTGGACGAGAGAGAGAGAGAGAGAGAGAGAGAGAGAGAGAGAGAGAGCGCAAAGAGCTGCTCGCGTAAGCTCTGACAGAGGCTAGGCGCGGTGATAATTATGGATATTGAGAATATAGCTATAATTGACATTTCGTGTTAATGCATTGCGCGGCCCGCACTCACGGCTAAACAAGGTTTTGCCCTCTCACACCCGCCGCTCCCGGACATCGCCACGAGATGATGGCTACTATAGCTAGACCATCTACTCTCGGATAGGTTTTTTTTCATCCGTTGCGTCGAAATTTTTCGGCGAACCGCCACCCTCGCTGTGTCAATTATCATGCAGTGTCGATGCGCAGAGAATATCCCATACTTGAAAGCATCGCCGAATGAAAGCTCGTTTTGAATTCTCATCTGGTGGTGGGGTGATACACATTAAGTTTTACGACCGAGTATTGAGAAGTCTCTTTACGGCATTCTATATTTTTTAGGCAAAGTAGTTAAGGGTATGTAATGTAATGTTGGTTGTAAAGACTTGTTAGTTCGCTCGCATCGGTGAAAAGAAAAGAGCTTCTTTTATATGTCGGTGGGGTACTATAATGTTAATTAATATAATCGCTCACTTATACATCGACAAATTAATTGACCGCGAATTTGTGTTTACGTACTGTTAATAATTGAAGCAATATAATTATTGATGAAACTAGCTATAAATAAAGTGTCGATTTCCTTTTTATTGGACTAATTTACGCAGCAGCAATTGAACTGCCTACTTGATAAACAATAAAAATAAACATTTTTATCGTGATTCATTAGCAACACGAGACTTTCGTTTCAATTTTCGCTATTATAAATGCAATTGTGTGGGAATCAACAGAAAAAAAATTGATCGTAAAAAGTCGAGACTCAGTTAGCCTCGCATATATATCGTAAATAATTACCCGCGAGCTCTAATGAAAATTCGCCCGTCAAAAAATTACATGGGAAAATAGAATAAACGTGAAAATAGCGCGTATATAAGTTATATACCCCGTGGAGCTCGGCAAAAAAGCGATCAAAGCACACACATATACAGAGGCGGCAGCCTGGCAGCAGAGCCGAGAGAGAGAGAGAGAGACACACACGCGTACACCTAACGACGTTTGAAAGTGGCTCGCGTGTGGCGGACTGGCCATATAATAACATTAAGCTTTATTTAGGTGAAGTTTAACTTTAAAACAGCGACTCTCGGCGGCGTCGGCGGGCGGCGCGTAATTATGCGAGAAGAGTGCGCGAGCGCAGGTGAAACAATGGCGTGATATATATTCGCGCGACGTTTTTTGCAAGACAAAGGCTCCCACGCGCTCGACACCTACCTCCCTCTCTACCTCCCAAAGTCCGAAACACTTTTGTTAGTGGACTCTACTCGTCGCGCGCGCGCGCGCATTTTTTTTGCGCGCAGAAACTCTCCGCGAGCGACATTGTTCTTGCGGAGAGTTATAATGAAAGGCGTTAAGGACTGTTTTAATTTTTTAATTTTCCTTTTTTTTTTCTTTTTCACTTTTGTATGCAAGTCTATGTGCGCGTGAACGTGTGTGATGATTTCGCAGTTGCGTGACAACGATGATTAATGTTTTCGAAATTTTTTCTCTTTCTGTTGCAGGTGAGTTATTCAAACGGGCCGCAGTCGTCAGATTCTTTGCTAAATGGGAAAGACTCACTGGTAAAGTACCCCATTGTCACTAACATTTACTTTTCAGTAGAGGATAATTAGTCGCATCCAACCCCCTCGAACGAAAATTAACAAAGGCCGAGCTTGAAAGCGAGAGAAGGAAAAAAAGATTAACAAATACAGTGTACGGCCAGAGTAACATTAGCTTCCAGCCCATCTCACACATGGCCAAAAAATTCGCCGGCCGAAAAAAAAGGTGTGCAGCGGCTCTCGGCATTAAAATCTTATGGTATCAGTTTATGTTCAGCGCACGCCAAGCGTGAATCGTTGTTCGCGTCGCTTGCACCAAGGGCATTTATTAAAATGATAATTTCGTGCACACGCCGACCAAAAAAAAAAAAGAACCAGCAGCGAGTAGAGTAGAATCGAGTGGGGATGGCGGGCACGAAATAAAGCCCTGCTTCCAAAAAGAAAAAAAAGAGACGACCAACTGTGTGGCTGTGTGTGTGTGAGAGAGAGACAGAGAAGCATGCGATAGCCGCGTATCTGTCGCTTACATGCGGCTGCTCGTGTGGATTTTAATAAACTCTCTAGCTGTATACGTGTGGCCCTCTCGCTCTCTCTCTCTCTCTCTCACTTTGTAGGTATAGTTTCCAGGAGAGCGCGCCGATTTTTAAATATAGCTTGCCACACTGGAGTTTGGGGAGAGGGAGGAGAGAGGGAAAGAGTCAAAGCTTTGGATGGAAAAAAAAGCTCGCGCGCTCGCGCGGGGCAGCCAGCCGTCTGTGTAGAATCTTTTGTTTAGCCAATTTTTCGATGATCGCGCCTATAATGCTCCAGATATCTATTCCTCGCGCATTTGAATTTGCGCGCCCTTCCGCTGCTTCGAATATCGCCAGTGAAACGGAAGGTGCTTACGCCAGAGAGAAAAAAATATACATAGCAATAGGCACAAGAACAAAGGCGGCAGCAGTTCGCCCGGGCGCGACACACATACGTTTATCTATTCTCTTTCATCGTCTATATAGCAATAGACACACACACAACGACGACAAAAAAAATAGTCTCTCGCGCGCGCACGAGAGAGAGAGAGAGACTGAGCGAGCGGCGGTAGTAGTTTTTTTTTTCGTCCTACGTTAATCGATGTTTCGTTTTCGATAAATTCCCCGCGAGCCAACGAGCGAGCGCTCTTGCTCGAGCTTTTTTTTCACGATTATCTCTTTTTTTTCAACCCCGCCAAAGAGAATCGCGGGCGTGTGTCTGCTCTCGATAAGCTCGAATAAGCCCGACTTTGCAAAATTTATTTTGAATCGTTTCCACCGCCAAGCGGGACATTGTTAATTTGAAATTTTAATCGAAAGCTCAGCTTTTTTTTCCTCGCTCGTTATGTGTATGTGTGTGTGTGCCTCTCGCTCTGCGTCACTAGAGCGGCTGAATAATTTGCGAATCTAAAAATACTTCCAGTAAATCATCGTTATTAATCGCAAGAGTATACGAAACAAGTATTCGGAGAAAAAAGAAATTCTCTTCTTTTTTTTTTTTACTTTTTTCGCGCGCAAACATCATCGCAAACTCGCGATATAATTTTCGCGAAATCTATTTATAAATCGTTTGGCGAGAATGAGAGAGAGAGAAAAAAAGAGTCGTCAGCACCTTAGCTCTCTCGCTCGTAAGTAATGAAACGTGTTCTCGACTTGTCTCCCCCTCTCTCTGGCGTTTTTATTGGAAATAAAATTAGACGTCGCCGCCGCTTTTAATTGGCTCTCGAAGGTTGCCGCCGCCACCACCGCCGCCGCTTGCGTTGCTATACAGTTTATCATCGGACACGCGAATAAATTTTCGGCAAACGCGCGCCCGCTCCATCCTTTTTCTCGCAATTGTGTATAAATACACGACGACGAATAGCAGAAAGGTAATGTTTGGTCGCGTTTGCATTCGAGAATTCCAATTAATCGTGTCATACAAACTCATGCGCCACAATCGCACACGTTAATTAGCTTGGCTTGCGCTCGCGAGAATCTTATATATAATTAGCCGTCTTCGGCTCACAGTACAGCAACAAAGCTACTTAGCCACGGTGGCACGCAATGGAAAGTCGTCGTCGTCGTCGTTGTCGTCGCAGAGTTTCCCCTCCTCGCGGTGGTGGTGCGTTACAAGCATTGACTTTGACGAATAAATTAGAAAGTAGGGAGTGAGAAAGATAGACTCGACTGTACATCCGCGAGAGAGAGAGAGAGAGAGAGAGAGAGAGAGAGAGAGAGAGAGAGAGAGAGAGAGAGAGCAACGTTCAAGCTTATGCACGCATAACCGCCTCTCGTGCGCGCTCGCCTCATCTTGAAATACTCCGTCGCTATTCTTGGATTTCGCAAGACGCCCGGTAAGAGAGAGAGAGAGAGAGAGAGTGCGTGTGTACGCTTTCGCGCGAGACAATAGCGGCTTAGGCGCACATTAAATTTAGCTGCCTGCAATGGGGGGCGAAGCTCTATTCTCATCCTGCTTTACCTAAATCGTGCAGATTTGCGGATTGTCGTTTTATTGTTTATTCTAAACCAAACACAACGCTCCACTTTTCATTGCCAGCATAAGAATTCAATATATATATAGTTGTGAAGTTGTACGATTAGGCCGCTAGATTTTATAGCGGCGTCTGCAGAAGCTACTTGTACAGCTTAAAATCCAGTGCGGGCATATCCTCGAATTCCGGCGGCGTCGGCGGGCGGTACGTGGCGCAAGCGCGGGCGCGGCGAGTAGACACACGAGAGGCTCAGCTCGTAAAGCACAGGCAAGCGCGAGATGCACGGGATATTAAGGCCATTATCGCCGTTGCATATTCATGCTGTATTATAATGAAAATACACTTTATTACCGAAGATTAACAGCTTCTTACTTGTGCAGTGTAGCACAGTTTTCGTCTCTCTCTCTCTCTCTCGTCATTCGCGAGCGAGCGCCTGAAAGCTGTAACTGCTGCGCTTCCCTTCAGCAACCGAATCGTCGTCGTCGTCGTCGTCGTCCTTTAGCAGCGTAAATTTTCCCTTGGATTTTAATGCTCTTTCTCCACTCCACGACTTTCCTTATCAAAACCAAGTAATTTCGTAGCCCGATATCGCCTTGGTTTACGAAATGTTCGCATAAACCGCGCGCCCGTTGATTCAAATGCTAAAATCTATATAGCGGGCAAAAGTTACATTTACAATAGACGCTGCTTATACTATATTATTCCGCGTGAGGATATATCTTCGCGATGCGAAGAAGGATTTTCGCGTGCTCTCGTGCCAAGAAGTCAATCAATATTCTCGCTCTATCGCGCGCGCAAATCACGTGACAAAACTGAAAGTTTGAGCTGGTCCGTAAATAAAGTGAATAATTCATTGTCCGTACGCTTGTTAACTCGCAGTCAGCGCGCGAAGAAGAAGGCGCAGAAGAGAGAGAGAGAGAGAGAGAGAGAGAGAGAGAGAAAGAGTGAATCGGGCCTCGAGCGCGACGAAGAGAGTGAGCGAGAGAATCTGCATAATATCGGTAATGCTCAAAATGCTAGTCGCGTAGGGTAACGACGACGACTACTACTGCTGCTCTGTGTTGCTTACAGTTGTCGCCTGCGCGCCTCCTCGCGCGCGAGCAACGCCCCGGCGTCAACTGAAACTTAATTATAATTAATTAATGCCACTGCCAACTCCGCGTGTACCGGCCGGACAACTATTGCCATCTCTATCTCTCTCTCTCTCTCTCGTATTCGCCAAGAGATCGTGAATCGACTACCGATTGTCTACGACAACAAACGTCTCCTCCTTAGCGTTGTAATTGTTATTTGTCCGGTATTTTTGGGGTACCGTATGATTTTTTTTTTCCTTCGGGAGGCCATAAATACTCAATTGTATATGCACAGAGGCGAAATTAGGACCGGACCTAATATCCGCGGCTGTGTCGCACTCGCGCGCACGGTTCGTAATTAGAAACCTTTGTGCAAAATGAATACTGTTAATTAATGCACCTAAAAAGACATTAAACCGACCCCTTAGACGACTAAGTATGGCTTCTCTATTTCTCGCTAGCTCGCTAGCTCTCGGCATTAGCGCACGTAAATAAGCGATTTTCCCTTGCAAACACATACACACACACACACACATACACACAAACACACACACACGCAGACCCAGTATGTTTTATCCGTGCGCGAGCAGCTCCGCCTACTTGAGCGGCGAATTATGTACGCGCTCGTGTCCTTTGTTTGAGCTAATGACACCGCGGCGTGTTATGTTTGATCGATAGGCAGCTATAGCCTGCTATATCTATCCTACCACCCCCTCGGCGTCCGACGAGCAAAGCACACACATAACCGAGCTTACACTGTAATCTGCGGCGGCGCGCGGCGTCGTTATGCCGATTTGTTTATTCGATTCCCTATCTTCTGCTCGAGCTCATTAATAATTGACTACACTGAAACTTTTTTTTTCAATTTATTTATTCATATTTTTAAAAATTGTTGGGGGATGAAGAGTTAAAATTGATCGAACTACGAACGCCAAATTTTTCAAGTGGCAATAAGTTATTTCCAACGTATTCACGTATACGTGAACAAACTCTTGAACAATCTGAATTAATAAGACCCTCGACGACGACGACGTAAAATAAAAATTGCTCAGCCTATTAAGTATCATTAGCGTCCAATCGAATAAATTCCATCCAAAGAATTGATGATTGATGAATCGGCGCATTGAATTGGCATGACAATAGCTTGCAAGAGAAAGAGCGAGATCGTACGAGCGGAGGGGGGGTTAAAATACTCAAAGACGAAAATGAACATTGTAGGACGCACAATCAAACTTTAAAGCGGTCCTTTCATCAAAGTATACATTATGAATGCAGCAGCGCGGCAGTGAAAGCGGGGAGAGAGCGAGAGAGAACTACACTTGGGGTAGCGGGTTGGCGCGTAGTCTCGCCCGATTTGTTTTAAAGTTACGCGAGCGCGCGCGCGCGCGTCTTCCTCGACGAGCGAGCAGCGCGGGAGAGTATTAATTGCGCCTTGATTAATTAATTTATTCGCGCGCTCAGTCCTGCCGCCAGAAAAGATTGTCCCCTTCCCAGAAGCAATTACAATATGAAAGGCGCATAAATCAGCGGCTTTAATTAACGTATTATTATGATTATTCGAGATACGCGCGAGAGCAAAGGATGGATCTTATAATTCGAAGGGCTCGGGAGAAAAAAGCTTGGATTTTCACTCTCGAGTGCTTTATGTTGAGTACATAGAGCCGCAGCATGTAACTTTGTTTCATTATAGCTGAATGACTCGTCGATGACTGATAATTCGATCGAGGACTTTGTTAGCTGATTCGAGGAGAGTAAGCGAAGGCTCAATTAAAACGGCAAATACGTCGTTGCTGCTCGCGCTCGCGCGCGCCCCGTACGTAGTACGAGCAATGAGCTCTGGATTTTCGGATAATAGAGCAGTTAAGAGGGGAACGCTTGGTTCACAAAGTGAGCAGGTCGAGTAGTTACGCTCTCGAGCTTTTCCATTAATGACGGAAAGGCGGAGTTCTCTCCCTGCCTCTCTCGCTCTCATTTTATTGCAGAGAGAAAAAAGTACAACGCGATCGTTCTCTCTGCACATACAAACTCATGCGAGAGTGAGAGAGAGAGAGAGAGAGAGAGAGAGAGAGAGATCAGGTATATATGGGAGAGGGGAGTGACGACGGCTGCGTATATACTAACTCTCCCGTCGATCGAATCATTTTTCTTTCCAATTCGTATCACTGCATTAACAATGCTGCAGACCTTTTCCTCGTTGATTAATGCGTGCGGCGGCTACGATCGAACAATCGTAATTTATACGATATCAGTGGCCCTGTCGGAAGCCAATCCTTTTCTCCGACGATAACAGTTTCTCCACGAGGGCGTACACTCACACGCGTACACCACTCGCACGTATATTCGCGTCACTGGCTACGATGTATTTTTTAATTAATCGAATTATTGGACTGTGTTGCAATTGAATTGAATTAAGTGCGCCGAGCTCTCTCTCTCTCTCTCTCCTCTGCGTGAGCGCGATTTCCCGTCATTATATCGCTGCCGTTTTTTTTTTCGCTGCACAATCTTTTTTACACGCAACAACAACGAAAAAAATTGCTTTGTCCAGGCGATTTTATACACACTTTTTTTTTGTTTCGTGCGCAAGCGTTTGTCAATTAAAAAAATATATATTGCATGTATAACGAGCGAGCGAGCGATCGCTTTTGTTGCGCTTATCGGTCGGAATCGGGAATTGCGCTGTCGACGAGTCTCTCTTTTTTTTTCTAGAAGTGCGAAACATCATTAATCCTTATTGATCGGTAATTTGTTTAAGCGTGCGCTCACGCATGCGAATCGAGATCACAGTCATTTATTCAAATTTTCCAACCACTGACAACGAAATTACTTTTGATATTTTTGCTGCTCCTGCTGCTCGGTTTCATCATCTTTATTAATCGCGCATTTCGCTGAAAGCTCATCTTGACATGATTTTCAAATTTCCAGCAATTATTCACTGTTTTGCGAATCAATTTCAAGGAATACATTGTACGCCATCGCACGCGAGTGAGTTTCTGCAACCCAGATTTTGTAATGCACTTGCTGCGAGATTCGTCTGCGTCATTCTAAATCTTTTGTACAAATAAAGAAATAGCCCTACATTATTCATCGCGACATTGGTTATTGTTGGTTTAATTTGAATGACATCGAAATCTCTTTGTGAGAAAATAGGAACTTATCTCGAGTGACCTGATTTCCCGATGATTAAAGTATTAAATTGAACCGTATATTAGGTCCCACATATAAAGTTTTATATGTTCTTTTTAATTCATTTCCCCACTGAACAGATTAACAGTTTCTTTTTATAAATCGATAAAAAAAAAGCTTACATCAACGGTTCGGTTACCAGTAAAAACAACCCTCTCTTGTAAGTACTTTGCCTACTGATAAAAACATCATATACAGCTCATACACAACATCCGCTTATACAGTCGCACGTATAAGGGCTAACGAGCGAGTCCGAAGTATTCCCAACGCAGCGCGGTGGGCTACTTGACGTATTTCAATTAACCTTATTGCCGTGTGTGCGCGCGCGCACCCGAGTTATATAGCGCGGGCAAATGTCAAACAAGCGTGCATGGGCAGCGAGCGAGCGAGCGCTTCGATATTACGCACGTGGCTGCCGCGCGTATTCTTAATCCATAAATTTGAGCCCGTAATAAAAGCGAAATTACGGAGAGAGCGAGGGAGGAGGCGAGCAAAGCTCTTAAAGCAGGCTTCGGGAATCTTAAGTACCTTCGCTTCGAAATCGTCGTGCGCTAGCAGAGCAGCTTCCTGTTTTCGGTTATAGGCACACACTCACACTCACACACAGACACACACACACACATACACGTAAACGTACGTACACGTACTCGCACTAGCAGCTAGCAGTGCTGCACAGCGAGAAAAGCGGTCTAACCAAACTTAATTGAATCCCAGTCCGAATGTATAATATGTAGACTGCCTGCATAATGTCTCTCGCTCAGCGGTTCTCAGAGCGAGCAGGCGCATCTCGGACCGTGCTCGGCCCCGGAATTAGATATACAATAATGTAAGCAGAGCCGCCGCCGCCGCCGCCGCCGACGCTGAGGCAAGGGTTGGGTGGGTGCTGTGCTGCGCGAGGTCATGTATATTCATACATCGCCCGCTCCTTTCTCCCCACCCTCCCCCTTTCTCACCGAACGTTGCCGCTGCTGCTGCCGCTGCCTTGCTTGCTTGCTTGCTACTCTGGCCTCCTTTCCAAACTGACCGGCCAGAGAGAGAGAGAGAGAGAGAGAGAGAGAGAGAGAGAGAGAGAGAGAGAGAGAGAGAGAGAGAGAGAGAGAGAGAGAGGGTCGGAATAGATTTACGCCACCACCCTCCTTCTCCTCTTTATGCCTCGCGTACCTATAAAAATTTTATCGACTCTTCGTTCTCTCTTTCGCGCGAGAAACAACCCAGCCGCTCGCGAGAGAGCTTTATTAAGCTTACAGCGTCTTCGGGTTTCTGCGCTGACGAGTCATTACTTCTCACTTAAACGAAGAATAGATTTGTTTAGCGAGTGGAGATGCGAGGGGGGTAGGAGTGGGGGGCAAATTAAACCAGGCTATCGAAATATACACCGAGATGAATTTACAAGTTAAATTCCTCGAGAGCGCTCGCGACTTCATTACCGGCGATTTTATCGCGCTCGCAGCTGGGCATTCGTAATGAGCGATGCCCATTAATTTTAATATCCATTAAATGCAAATCCCACGACACGAGCCTCGCGCGCGGGCGGCGTTATATTTTAGCCGACACCTTGTCCCGTGCCCTCGATGTATATACACTAACCACCCTGTCTTACTCTTGATTGATTTTTCCATATCAAGCTTGAATTATTTTTATTCAGAGTTATTTTAAACCGCGCACCAGACATGCCTCGCATATATACATGCCGATGACAAGTGAGAGATCTATACACATTACGTATTGAAAAATGATTTTTCTCGAGAGCTGGCTCATCTGTAATTCCAGAATTACCTTTTCATAATCAAACATTCAACGGCTCATCGGTTATTGGAAATTTTAAAGATAACTCACACCGGTTCGATTGAGAATGGGAGATCTCGATGTGTGTCTCGCGTGTCTCGCGGCGCGACGTCGAGAGGGAAAAAAATTAGCGAATCGAATTGAAGAAAAATTAGAGCGCGACGTGGTCGGTGATGCTGGCGTATAAGTATAACATTCGTCGTCGTCGTGCACGCGGCCATGAATTAGCCAGTCGCGTGTGATCCCAAAATAAAGTTGCGCGCATAATGCACTACTCCTCTCCCTGTCTATTGCCTGCACTGGCCCTAATTTATGTGGACTCGTGTCTCCGCCACGCGCGCTGTCTCTTTCTCTCGATAAATCGATCATTGCCTGCATAATCGAGCGTCGTTCTTTTAATATTTGATCGGGTAGCGATTATAATCGATTTGTAACGAGTTGGAGCGAATTAATCGTTTGCTTGCTCAACGACACTTTTTCTTAGCAGACACCGATATGTATATAGGTATGTTTACACGAGGCAGAGTTATGAGTGTCAGATAATGATGTGTATTTAATTAGTGCGGTTACGCGGGTATGTTGCCTAGAGTAATTTGTATGGGGGATCGATTAAACAAAAGTTTAGAGGCTTAATACGATTAAAATTGGCTTCGATTGCCAGAGTAATTAAAAGCATACGAGTTTTCTCTTTCGATAATGTGTTTGGTAAACAATCAAACTTGGGGGAAATAATTAAATGTTTAATTGATGGCGATTTCCATTTAATTGGAGTCGTTAGAAAGAAAAACTCATGTACGTGTCAGTAGAAAAAGAAAACTCGTTTCAACGCTCGACGTTGCAAAAGTAAGTTTCCGTAAAGAATAAAGTGATTAGCTGATTGAACAGTGCACAAAAGAAATATTATTTTTCATGACAAAATTATCTAAAGCTATAAACTAAAATGAAAAAAAGAAATGTTTTACAACCCTCTGAAACGTTTTATCAAACCGAGATCGCGGGAGGAGTATTAACAAAGGAATCCACGTCACAAAATATTCTCTCCGGTCATAATACCCGTCAGAACACAGCACACATCAGCAGACACACGGCTCACTTTTTGATTGCCAGCCTGCATTATCTAAGATGATACGCGCGTAATTAAGTGTGCGTCCGCGTATAAAACCATCAAAGCCCTCTCCCTCATCCTCTCTCTCTCTCTCTCTCTCTCTCTCTCTCTCTCTCTTGCGTTGGCCCGCGACATACACCACACGGAATTCGTTGAAGTAATAAAAGCCTCATGCGTAAAGCACAAAGCGTTCGAAAGCTCTTGTGCTCGCATAAAGTGCTCGCCGAGATTATCATCCCCTTTTTATTTTTATGACGCTGTTTATCCATCCATGCTTCTGCTGTGTATCCTCTGCCTCTGCTAAATAATCCCAGAGCGACACGCTTCAGTATTTCAGCGCTTTCATATATAATGCGGCCCATTTACCTGGATTTTTTCGTACAACATAAACTAAAATTTAAAAATAGTTGGTGGCAGAAACACGGGATTGGGTTAAATCCACCGACGAAAAGTCATACAGCATACGGCCCAAATGACTCATCACGCGCGTAACTATCGCTTATTATAACACACACGTATACTCGGTGGCGTGGAGTTAGCTTAAGTTAGATCGATGCCGCTCTCTCGCTCGAGATATAATTTCGATGCGCTGTGTATAGTGGCGCGGGTGAGGAGGGGGGGGGGGGGGGCTGGCTGGCTTCGCGACTAGCTGCTGCTGCTACTGCTACTGCTACTACTACAACTGCGTAGTGCAAATGAAACGGGCGTAAGCATATGAACCCCTTTCGCGTGGAACATTAATATCGCGAAATGAAGCTCATTTGCATATAAATAAGGTTGAGTGAGAAAAGGAAGGAGAACGAGAGAGAGACAGAGAGAGAGAGAGACAGAGAGAGCGAACAGGGGATATAGCTAGAGAATGGACTGCGAGGGGGTTGGAAAAGCCGGGGAGCTCGCAGCGAAGCTCAAAGGGGCTGAAAGGTTTTTTTGGATATTCATTGAGTAGCCCCGGCTATATTGTTGCAGAAATCCACAGAGAGCAGCTCGTAATTTTCATAATGAGCATTTCGAATTCAAGCTCGATATTGCTATGGTATTACCCGAGCCTCATCGATACAACGAAATACTACAAAGGAAAAGTTGGTCTATACCAGAACAAAAGATTAGCGTTTCTCCCCTTCGTTTGTTGGTTTTTACATACTTATATGCCAATCATTCTATAGTAAGTTCACAAACATATAGTTTTCGAGAAAATTGCAGATATACACTATACTGTCTAGTCATGAATATGACAATCACACTTTACGTGAAGAAACTTTTGCGAGACTATTTTTTCCGAGCCACTCGAAGTTTAATTACACCAAGTCCCCGTTGCATGAAGCAACTTTGAAATGCATATCAGAAAAGCCCATCCCTAATTACATCCCCACACTTGCATATACATACACACACATACACACATACACACGTGCATGCAAACGTGCTCGCGAGCTAATCCGCATGCAGAGATATGCTTCTTTCGCAGATAACAGAATGACCAGGTGATAATTGCGAGCAGAGCTCCGCAGGGGAAATTCATCGCTTGCTCGCCGTGGACGAATTATACGCCAAGGGAAGCGAGAGAAAGAGAAAAGAGGAGCTCGACGACCTCGTCCCAAGGTCGACGCGCGCCCTCCGAAAACTTTCTCTTTTTCTTTCGCGTCGTCGTCGTCGTCGGCGGCGGAGGCGGCGGGCAAGCGCAAGGGGAGGGTGAAAAGTTCGCGCTTCCGCGGAACGAGGTCTTTGCCCCCCTCCCCCCTACTCCCTCTTTCCGGCTACGTCTTTAAATAGCCCGCTCGAACTTTGATGGCTTTGCTGGTACATGTTGATGAGCTTTCGATGGCCGTTTTACAATATGCTTTAGATAATGATTGATTCATTTGCTTTCATTGCCATTTCATGCGGAAATTAAATTCATTCGTTAGAAAAATAATATTTTTTATTGTTGAATGATCTGAAAACGCTTTGTATTCAATGAATATCTAAAAATGCTGAAAGCAGAAATTTGATTTGCCAGAGCGAAGGTTGATTAGTTGTTTGTGAACATTTAAAAATTCATTACTTACGACTCGCGTGTCTGTATTGACCGACAAGTGCGAAGTTAAATTAGACCACCTATAGTGGACTAACCCCTCGAGCACATAGACATAAGTCACGAGGCGTGCAATTAAAATTACAAAGTAAACAAGCTCTACTTTGACAAACATACTCTGTAACTCATGAAAAAGTAACGTCCACAATTCCAAAACGAGCATCATTAAGGCATTATGTTCTCGGTGAGTTGCTCTAACCGTCTCATACGCGAGTGACGGCTCATTAAATAATGCAAAAACTCATACAGGTTAATTCAACTCTTCTGTATATTCAGCGTATGTATATAACTGGCATATAAATCCATAATCAATAACCGGTATGTGATAAACATACGCATGCAGGCTACAAAAGCGGAAGCTCTGGCTGCGCGTATCAATGCCTTTGATGGATGAGAAACGGATTCGCAGTCTGGGCGGCGGATTATCGGTGGTGTGCGTGTGTATGTGTGCTGTGCGCGCACAAAAAAAATGCGTGCTCGCGCCCATTAATGATTCGGGGAGTGGGTGGGTGGGAGGAGGAGAAAAAAAAATTGGCCATTAGACTAGCTCACCGAATATATATACGAATGCCGAAGCTATACGTAACGCGAGCACTGCCGCGCGCTATCGTTTATTAGCGCAAACAGATATTAATGTATTTTTACCGGGGCGAAGCGGTGGCGGCGGCGGCGGCGGCGGCCTTTCGGAAAAGGCGCCGCCAAATCCAATTACTTTTATTCGGACGAAATGAGTGCTGCACAGCTAAGTCATTAATACTAATCAATGGCATATATACACGTACACACAACCAGCGCCTCGCTGTTGCCAACAAACGTATAGGAATTACCCATAACTCGGCAACCGAGTAAATGACTTTATTGCGGAGGAAAAAAAAAGTTTGCAAACCTCCCTTCCCCTCCTCCTAACGTTCGCACCGTTAAAAAAATCCGAGTCGATAAGTAATGTTTATTGTTGCATTTCCAGTATTTTTTGCCCGAGCTATACTAACTCCTCCCCTTCGCTACCCCCCTGACAATACGCGGCGCACTTAGCCTTCCCCCCGCACCCGTTTCCAGTATTACACATCCCTATGCACGATTTTTTATCGTTACCCAGCGTACTCCCCCCCCCCCTCCCGCGCTCTACAGTAGAAATGATTCCGCCGATTTTTCTGGTTATTAACGAGTGCCCAGTCGAGAGCCTGGATTGACTTTTTTTTCGGTGGATTTATACCAGAGAGCTTCGTTATCATGCAAAACAAAAAAAGAATACTTCCCTTTCTCTCGCTTCTTTTTTTTTATTCATCGAAGGTAACGTTACTTTGCGAGCTCGCTGATGTGTATACGGCCCTTTCGACGCGGCAGATAATCAAATGCTTTTACGGTATACTTTATTAGCGAAAATAACTGATTTATGTTGCGCCACCGGGACACTTGCGGGTGTGGGTGTATTTGTAAATAAAGCGATGCATTGCCGGGTGAAACGTGGCGGCACACTATTTAAAATGTTTGCGCGCGCGCTGAATGATCTTTCGCAGCGCTCATTGTGAGTGGCAAAACGAATTTGCCAATTTGAAAATGCGCCCGCGGCAATAGAATTGGCCGCTTTTCGCATCGCGCGATATATTAATGAAAAGAACCGATCGCCATTCATTTGAAGCTCGACCTTCGCCGCGTTTTTCATATGCGTGCCCGTGCGCTCGCTCGCGAGTGCGTAATTTTCGATAAAAGCAACTAATTTTCAAAAAGCCCTTTTTGCCGCAGTCTCGCGAAATCTAGTGTTTTATTCTGATTTCATTGAAGGTATCGTGCGCACACGTGAAAAGCCAAAAAAGAGAGAACGACGCGGGGGTGGCGAGGGCTGCATTATCTGCATGCGTCGTCGCGTTATTCATTCCACGAGCTTTCTCTCTCTTTTTTTTCCCATCCAGGGATTGGTAATTAATTTTTTTTTTTTTCAAACGCACTGTGCAGTATTCAGCTTTTGAAAACAATCGCTTTCACAGTAAGGTGATATTTCTGTCCGGATTTCTGTGGATTCGTTTCAATTTACGATATTGATCGGTCGAATATTTTTTTTTTTCAAATCAGCTCTAACTGAAAGCCTTTTCGATTTTATTTTTCAATAAAGCCCTTACTATGCTTGAAATCTTTCAGTTCTATACGCAGCTTCGAACAAAGTCTTCTATTAAAAACGTCATTGTCCATAAACCAGATTTAAAAAATCTTTTTTTTTACTTTATAACAACAATCCGTAAACATCATTCCAGTATATCACGAGAAAACTGCAAATTCACGTGAAAAAACTTCAACACCTCTGCCGAAAGCTCATAAACCGTGGGGTGGGCGCGCATAAATCCTCGCGGATAAGATTAATGAGTTGTAAATTGGTCTGGTGATGCTCGAGTACGAAACACCTAATCAAGCGCGATCAAAGGAGTTCGGAATAAAAAAACGAAGAAGAAGAAGAAGTAAGGTAAAGCCCGAGAGAGAAAGCGAGGCCGGGACTGAAGCTATTCGTCGTGCAAACACTCGTTTCGTTAAACGCCGCGGCATCGGCGGCGCGGCTCTTTTAGGATATAGAACCGAGCGACGCCCGGTTACCGGAGGCTCTAAAACTCTTAATCTGTATCCGGCTACGGCGCTACATGTCCCGGCATATTTCCATGTCATTATGCAAAGGGGGCCAACGCTAACGGTACTCCCACCCTCTCACCCTCGCTCACTCTCTCTCTTATATACCAGCAGGCACTCGTTCTAATGATAAAACATCGTCTACGCAAGTGATTTGACGGTATATATACGCGAGAGAAAGAAAAAGATCAAACGCTCAACAAGTTTTTAATGATTAAAATATGTATCGGAATAACATGCGCGTTTACAAAGATCTTATCGTGCGCGCGTGGCATTTTTTAAAGGCGAGAATGAAAATAGCAAAAAGCGTGCATAGCCTATATCTTAATCGTTGGTGCCGCACTTGAAGAAATTTTTTCGTCGTTGTCGTAGCTCGATACATATATACATACGTACGCTCAAGGTATATATCTGCATAACAGACATATAACGTCTATCGATTTATTATAATTTAGATTGGCTGGAGCGGTGCATGGGCTCTCGCGTTACGCGCTAATTATACCCCGGGCAAGTATCGTGCAAATGAGCCTGGGCTTCGCGAGAGCAAATTATCTCTCTTGCTCTCGCTCGGCTGCGAGTAAGATTGCACGCTTGCGATAAGGGCGTCTTTTCGCCGCAGAGCGAGCGAGCGAGCGCAGGCGGACCTCTCGTATCGCCATTAACGGCCGGACGATGATAAATGAGCCAATTCACCTAATTAGCGTATAGCTCGATTCGCCGCTACGATAAATACGCAAAGCACACCGCGCATACATAGCGATGACGCTATACACGCCAGATCAATCAATTTGCCGCGGCTCGTCTGCGGCGTTTAACACGCGTCCCATTGCCTATTTGGCCTCCTTGCAATTCTTTTTCTTCGTCTTCCTTTTTCTCTTTCATTGTCGATGCTAATTCGTTCGATCGATTTCTGGCCAAACGAAGAATGCATAATGGGCAAGGGACGAAACGGACTGAGATTAAAATAAGGTCGGTACTGGATGCCAAGATTCTCTGTCGCCTAATAAGCGGAGAAGGAAGAAAAGAGCGCGAAAAATCGTGATAATTGCTATGGACGTGCTTCGCATCGCAAAAAAAAAAAAACAAGAGGATCCGCTGCTGGCGCCCGCCATGTTCGCGCTCCCCGTTCCCCATTGTTATTTCAGCCGAAATCAGACGGTTTTGCAGTAGCGTTTAATGAGCTTCATTCATTATTAATTAATAATTTGTATTATTCCTCGTGGCACAATGAAGTGTAATCATTCCCACGTCGACTGATTATACCACCCAGAATTCAATGCGATGCTTTGTACTTTTTCCCGCCCCGCCAGAAGCTAATGTTACTCGTTTTCTCTACTGAAAAGGATTATGTATACTCTGATTAACAAACTCACTGATTGTTCCACAACAGTGTACTAACGTGTTTTTTTTTTTTTTCATTGTATTTGCAGGACAGCGATAGGAGTAGTACAGGTAGTCCTGAGCCAGCCTCGGGTTCGCTCTCTCACGAGCATCAATTGCTTATGGAGGGTTTAAGAAACTCGCGCAAGAGGCGGCGTAGTCCTTCGCCCAAAAACTTGGATCACGCGAAGCGTGCTGCTGTCGCGCAAGCTCACCTCAACGGCACAAGTACGTTTTGTCATTTTTATCATTCCAAAAACAAGTTTTATCGCGCGGCAATTTTTTTAATAGATGTGAATTGTATCGTTGCAGTGGCGGGAATGGTGACGCTGCAAAATCTGCAGAATCTGGCGATGGCGCAGAATTTGCCGCAGGTGGCATCGTTCGCGGCCGGTCTGCAAGGCATGTCCTCGGAGCTGACTAATAACCAGCTCATTAACGCACCCCTCAATCTCACGGTCACCCCGCCGGGTAAGTATATCACACTTGTCTTACCCTCCATTGTATACCTATATCGCGCCTCGCTTACAAGACAATGTACAGTCTATAATTACAAAACTTTATAATGCGCTTTAAAAGCTTGATGACTCGCTCCCGATAGATGATTTACGATGAGCTGCAATTGCGATTCACGCGTCATCGCTCTGCATGCATTATCGATGAATAATCGAGGCATTATATATAAGGATCAATTAAGTAGTATAACGCTGTCTTGGCACGTATTTTTGCGGTCGCGCAACAAAGTTTTACAATGTGGTGTGATCGTTTGATTCGCAGCTGGCACGGCCCCGACGACGCCTTCCTGCACGACTGCACCCATGGCAACTCTTACTCAGCTACTAGCGCAACCACAGCCCATAGCAATGCCGCAGTTTATCATGACTTCAGGTCAGCTCGTCCAAGGTATCCAAGGTGCTCAACTACTCATACCCACCTCGCAAGGTAAGTTTTTTCCATTTCATACTCTCCCCCCCCTTTTTTTTTAATCGTGTGGTTGTTCATTATTACTCATTCGTAGAAAGAAGCGCGCTCCGCAGTGCTCTATAATTGTTACTGCGAATAGAGTAAATAAAGAAGGGTATTCAACAAATTAACAAAGTTTTATAATGATGGTGGTTGGAAAAGTTTATCCTCGTTTCTTGAAGCCGTTCAAAAGGAAAATTCATTGATTATTCTATTCTCGTGCTGCAATTTCTGAAGCTATTTATCCACAAAGGTCGAAAATCCTTGGGAGAGCAAAGCCAATATAGTGCCGCGAAATCCGCACACATACAAATACATAAAATCGGCAATAGCCGTGCTACTGGCAGAATATTACGCGCGTTATCGTCGCCTCTAATAATATCGCAGCTCGACAGATAGCTAGCTAGTGTGCGGGGGCACGGGCGCGGGCGGCAGGGCTGCAGGGGTCGGAGTGTTGGCGCTGACGTAAGTTGGGATTTGGGCTTGTATCCGGATGAAGCCCTAATCACGGGCTCTCTTTAGCGGCTGCATAATATCTGCAGCGGCGCGTTGGCAAGCCCGCTTGCAATCGAGTTTACTCGGCGTTATACTAATATCGGCTATCTCTCGGCCAGCACAGGGAGAGAGCTGCTCTCTGTGCTAGTGCTGCTGCGAACTCTCTGGCCAACTAATTTCAATGTATAATTAACGTCTCCAACCGCGCTTGGACCCTCTCGGTCATTTCTTGCCCTCGCGGCGGCGGCGGGTGGCTAGTGGAGCTCTTTGTCTCAGAGCGACGTTGCCACTTGGCCGCTGCTAGCTGCTTGCTCGCTCGCTATATACGAAAGAGCCATGCGGATTCCTATTGATTGCGGCCGCAGCCTCGCAGCTAACTTCGTTGCCCGGCGCCCCAACTTGGACACTCACGAAACAGCCTGGACACTGATTTGGATGTGCTAGCTAGCTGCGGATCTGTCGTTAGGAGAAAGGCAGTTATGGATATTTCGGGCTGCGTAATCAGTGTCGGTTAACTCGATTCGTCGTACTCCTTCCTAGACATCCTCCTATATAACTCGCAAGCTCTCATTTGATCGCGTCTTACGTCCAAGTTTGCCGTGAGCGAGCTCAATCAATCGCCAGTTATTTTCGTCGTCGGGCCGAGTTTGAGCATTCCCAAAGCCCTGATAAATGTCCAATTGATCGCTGGCAAACTTAAGCTCGAAACTCGTTTATCCTTGACTTCTCGTACGCAGCGCGCTAATAATTGCACACGCACACAAACCGGAGTCTATTTGCTTTGGGCCAATTTCGCCAAATGCTCAAGTTAACTTCACAGCTAGAAAGTTAGCTTGTATACTTCGCGAAAATGCAGCGCTATATGCACGACCTCAACCTTCTTGAGACTTTGCGTACAAAGTTTGAACTCGGGTGAGTGTGGAGTGTTGCACCACAGCAGCAGCGGCAGCAGTAGTCCCGCGCCAAGCACCTGCTGATAAATTAAAATTCCACCGAGAACAACCACTTTGGCTAATTTCCAGTGTAATTATGTTTTACCGAAATCGCTACTGTATACACCTACCGATTTCTTTCGAACGTATAACATGATACTCTATATTCTTATTTCGCGAGATCAATTCGGCTTTACATACGGCAATCATCCTATAACTTTCTAAACTACAGTCGAAATTATGCTTTCTTTTTTTATTTCAATTTCAGTCAGTAATTTCACGTTAGAAGTTTGTCCAAACTTTAGCCAAGTCGAAAATTTAGCGTGTACAATTTACCGTCTGACCAAAAAGCCTATTACTACTTAAAAGCCACGTAAACCACGAGGGCAATTTTTCTGCGGCTACTTCGTGATAACTCAATTTGAACGAAAAATGCTGGTATATCGAGCGATGGAAAAAAAAACTCGAAAGAAAGAGCCCTCGAAAAAGAAAAAGAGAAAGTTAGCTCTCGCGCGGTCCGCAGTTGAAAATAAAGTTTTCGGCGGGGGAGAGTGTAAGTTGGTATCAAGCGCGCGCGCGAGCTCGGGACACACAACAAGTGGTCGAAGTAGCAGCGCGACGGGAGGAGGAGGAGGAGGAAGGGAGCGAGGGGGAGGAGCGAGGGAGCGATCGATTGCGCACACGCACGCAGGGGATTCGGCTTATCTCTGCCTTGGCAATGCGCGAAACTTTTATGGCTGTGTGTGCGAGTTGGCGGTGGCGGCCGCACGTAACATATAGGATTTGCCCGCGCCTATAGACGCAAGTAAGTGAGGCACACAATGCAGAGGGCGCCGCCGCTCTCTCTCTCTCTCTCTCTCTCTCTCTCTCTCTCTCTCTCTCTCGCGTAGCTACTCATGATCAGTAATCATATTAAGAGCGTGTACAGGCTAATCAGATTAGCGTTGGGGGCTTGCGCGGAGTAATCCCGAAACTATTCTAAATATGATTAGGCGTCCTCTGCTCTCCTTCTCTCTCACGCTCCTCTTCTCCTCGTAGAGTGGGGTCCACTAGCTGCACTACTCCCTCTTGCTTCCTCGAGATCAAGAAGAGAGTCCAGGATGCTGTATATAGCTATTCTCGCGCTCTCGCAGCTCGGTATTAAGACGGTGATAATAGTTTGCCAACTAGCGACGTTGCCTGGGTTAGCCGCTCTATGGGATGTCTAATAATCCCGCGCTAGCGCTGGCACTCGCGAATCTCTCTCTCACGCGCGCGCGGATAACTTTACTGCAGTTCAATCCAGATCAAGTGGCGGCTTTCTAAGGAGATTGAGTGGACCTACTATATTAGACGTGTATTTCGAGCTGCCATCGCCGCGTACTCGCGCGCGCCCCAACGCAGAGGGCTTAATAAATTATCTGGCTGATCGAGGATGATGAGGTTAGTAGGTATGCCAAAGCCATCGCCCGCCGCCTCAGCGACACAATAAGTCTTCGAGGCATAAAGCCGATAATACGGCTTGTACGAGTTATCTAATACGCAACCTCTCTCCCTCTTTCTTCTAATTCTTTGCCGATAAATACGTTTTTATTTATACGTTACTTTGAATATACATTATAACTGTTTGCGAGGACAGCAATGTGCACTCTATATAGAAGAGTAAATCACAGCCATCGTAAAACTCGATCAAGCATAATTTATGACTGCTGTGATGCATAACGTTGGAAAAAAAATTTTTTTGTTGTTGTAGGAATCGCAACGCAAACGATCTTGACCATTCCCGTGAGCCACGTGAGCACGAGCAACCAAATAGTTAACCTGGCGCTGAGCAACGGCCAGGTCGTGTCGACGACGCTCGCCAATCTACAGTCGATCGCCCAGCCTCAAGGCATGATGAACACTCCTACGAGCAACGGTAAACGAATTACAAACCATTCCCCGCGCGCTCTTGCTCTCCTTTTATATACATACATCCTAATCATCCTTTGTGTACTCGTATTTCATCTTTTTATTTTTCGTAGACGCGGAGTATCGAGACCAAAACGTAAAATCCTTACAGCGGAGTCAATTATCGCGATGTTATGCCTATTTTTTTCTTTGCAAAGAAAGTTTGCGCGTATAGCAGGGGAAATTTAACGCGCGATTGCCGAAAATTCTCAACACGTCGCAAAGGATAAAGTCGGGCCCACGCAGCAATCCCTTTAGCCGTTAAACAGCGAGCCCCCAATAAATCCCGGCAAGTCCGCAAGTAAGTTTAGTCGTGTGCAATAACCTGAGCCGTTTCTCTTTCTCGGACACGCAGTGCCGACGAGTCCGAGCTTAGGGCCGGGCTTAGGCATAAACCCGGCGGCGCTGCCGCACTTGCTCAGCAACAACACAGCCAGTCAGCAGCTGCTCAGCGCGATGCAACCCCAGCAACTGCTTCAAGCTGCACAAGCTCAGGCTCAGGCCGTTGCCCAGCAGCAAGCAGTTAGCCAGCAGCAACAGCAGCAACAACAGCAGCAGCAGCAGCCTCTGCTCGCTGCCTCACCGCCACAGCATTCGCATCGACACCAGTCGCACATCAATCATTACACGGTCAGTATATTATACGTACGCTCGATGTTTATTTATATTTCCCTCCTGCCTGTAAGTCTCGGCGCGTATTTTTATTTCACAAAATCGATTCGATATAATTATAATTGTTGGAGAATGTTTGCCTTTGTCAGAGAGCTATAACGGTTTATTAGGGTGAGTTAATGAGCGACATGATATTTCAGTATCAATGAGAAATAACGGTTCAATATTTAAACAGACCGGCTTATAATTAAAGTCGCATTTCAACTCAGGGCGTTTAATTCATAATTCATCAATAATTAGGGCGTATTATCGAGCTGCCAATCCATCATAAATGATATACTTGTGCAATTTGCAACAATTCACATTTCAATGAAAATTAGTCGAGTGTAATATCTGTTTAAATTCCCTGCAATCAACGCGTACGTCTGGATACGTCAATAAACGTCACAAAGCACATCGTAAATTAAAATGCAACAATTTTGTAAGTACAAATTGGCGAGTGTTAAAACGAGAGTAAAGAAAAAAATATATAATTGTAGTCTCTCTCTCTCTCTCTCTCCCTCGCCGACGGGTAATCTCGTTAAGAAAGTATTCCCGTCCAGCGAATAGCACTTCCGTCGCTAATTAGACGGGCGAATTGCCCTCCGGTCCACGACGCCCTCAGCCTTATTATTGCCAAGAATACACAATTGAGAACCGTGAAGGACGCTTAGGCCTCGTCGTCGTCGTCGTCGTTGTTGTCGTCGTCATCTCGAGACGAGAGCTTTCGTCGGTGCTGGCAACCGCACTACGCTTCACAGCATTAAATAATTATTCGAAATGAGAAACAGACAGATAATGAACTACTTTTTTTTCTGTTTCACAGCAGCAGCAAAGTGAGAAACATCACAGGGACCGAGTAGAACAGTCGTCGCCGCTGAACGGTTCAGCAGTGTCGGCGGCCACGGCACTCAATCGGCTTGCCGCGAGCAACGGCGAGATCACCATCACAACCAGCCACGGGCCCCAAGGCGCCAGCGTCAAGGCGTCGCCGAGTAGCGTACACAGTGTCAAAGACGACGACGATGATCTTCTCAACGATTCCTCCAGTGAGTTTATCTTCCTTGTACCGAGACATTTTTAGTCTGCAATTATAGCAACCAATTAGTCGAATCGGCAAGGAATTGAAAATGTAATTCAATTTAAGAATGTCGATACGCCTTGCTATTCAAAAAGGAAACTATTCAAACGCGCTCCCGATGGACCGTTAAATTAGCTGCTTCTTCTTCTTCGCAAATGGTCTTACACTGCAGTATTCTGTGTCTGATCGAACATCCTTAAAATAGAATTTATTGACTATCGAAGACTCGATTCTATATATCTTTCTCTCTCTCTTTCTCGTGAGCCTAAATTAATTATCTCGTCGATGAAACATCGTGTTCACGTTTTTTTTTTCTAGATTACAAGCTCGAGGTAATCCATTAATTGGAAATACAAAAAAAATATCGGAGTAATTTTTTACAATTAATTAATAAGAAACACGAGTACGAAACTTGGGAAGTGTAGCTAATGCGGAACACATGTGAACGATAAAATTGCAGACCAGCCAACGATTAACGAAGCCACAAACAATGTCGTCGACGGTATAAATTTAGACGAGATCAAGGAGTTCGCCAAAGCGTTTAAACTGCGCCGACTGTCGCTGGGGCTAACGCAGACGCAAGTTGGTCAGGCCCTGAGCGTGACCGAGGGGCCGGCCTATAGCCAAAGTGCCATATGCAGGTGAGCTTGAATAAACCTCCTACACCTCACACTATTCCTCTCCATCGTTTCGTTTTTCTTTAGAGAAATGTGTGCGTGTTTTTATTTAGATGTGAATACAAAACAAAACATACATCTATATCACTCACGTTGATGCGGGCAACTCGGATGAAATTCTGTTGTGTATATGTATATACGCCAGGTCACTTGAATATAGCATGAGATATATAATGGAAAAAAAATGTACTTTACTCTATGAGACTTTGTCGTCGAACTGTGCAGTACGATGATCGAATTAGCAGGATTGATTTAAACATAGCTTTTGTAATGTCATATTCTCCGTGGCTGTCTGATCGACGAGCTGCAAAATTTTATTATCGAGACGTTGCAGCGGCGTTATGCTGAATTACTTGACGCGGAATAATTGACGTGACAATAATAAATGTATGGGCCGGAGAACTAATGTTAGGTCGGTCCCGCTTAGTTTATAAGTTATGTAACCAGTTTTAGTCACGGTGGTTCTTGGAATATGTATCCAATAACGAAGTCGAGGACATTATTATTTGCCGGCTGTCTATATGCGATCGTGAAATTTTCACTATAAAGCGAAACAAATCAATGAATGTGAATCACTATGAGAAAAGCTGGTCACGTTTATATATATAAATAGCTTGTTAGCTTTATTACCGTACTCGACTAATTGATGCATTGGTGATTTCCCAGTGCCCTGGCTTTCCAGATGTACGCTCAGCAGCAGAAGATGTACGTTCACATTCCCTCTATACATTTACTTAATTTATCTAAATTTCTTAAGACCTGTAGTCATACCCAATACGTATTTATCAGAGTCTGTCTCATTCATCGCCTTTTTGAGTTTCCTCTCTGAAAAATCAAACAATAATTCAACCAAAGCCACTTTTTTATATCGCTGCTCCATTACCCTCTTTCATAAAAATTCTCTTTTGCACATTGGGTATGGTTGCTGAAACTGTCTTGTCTCTTTTCGATTCTTTATCATTACTTTCTTTTTCACTTTTTTTTTGTAAATTCTGTTATCAAAACTGACGATTATGCGAGACACGAACAGATCTCATAATAAAATGAAAGAGAAAAAAGAATTGCATCGGTCGACTATAGAATTGCAAAAGGAGCACTTTTGTAATTATTAACTTTCTCCGAGCCAGGGCATTGGCAAGCTTGGGCATGATGTCGCCAACGCGCTAGAGGCTCCGTTCCATTTCTCACTCTGTCGTTTTCTTTTTTTTATTATTTGTTCTTATACCTTGTTGTTGTTTTGTAACTCACTCTTTAGCTTTCCAACGATTAGCGACGTTGATTGTCAAATAGAAAGAAAAAAAAAAGAAATTACTTACAGAGAGCGATAGTAGAGAGAGATAGAGGAGTTGGCACATCATATTGAACCCAAAGCATCACCAAGTCAACGCGCATGCACGCATTGTCAATGTCCTGTTATCGAATAATGCATGCTTTTCTTAGTGCTCCTTTAGTCGAAGGATATGTATATACATGTTATATATATATCTTTCAACCACACCATTTCACATATATAAATACGAAAATGAAAAAAAAATCGTCCGACTAATGCTAATCCGACAAGAGCAGTATTGGCTTTTTTTTTCTTGAAGTAAATTTGCATGCTTACTAATACGCACTAATGTAGCAGAAAAAGAATTACAAGCCCGTGTGATATAACAAACGCCAAACGATTGTTCAGGTTCGAGAAGCTGGACATAACGCCGAAGAGCGCCGTGAAAATCAAGCCGGTCCTGGAGACGTGGATGAAGGAGGCTGAGGATAGGTGAGTTGTGACTTTTACCGAATTTCTTGCGCCTCTCGATCCTCCTCCCTACCTTGTTTTTTTTTTTACGTGTGCGCGTCAAATTCCAATCGGCAAGAAGCGCGATTAATCCTTTAGCGATACTTATCAATCATCTCGTTGTGGCGCTGCGCATTACTTGACAATTTGCATTGAAATCCTAGTCGCCAGTTATAAGCTTCTTTTTCAATTATATCCGAGTTGAATGAACGAGATCGACTCTCTCTCTCCCTCTCGGCGTAACTAATTGAATCGATGCTCAATTAATCGGCAACGTCGTAAATATTCGGGATGCCGATTACGATGCCTTCGAGAAATTGAGCGTAACGGTCTTATTTACAAGCGCGTTTGCTGCGATAAAATATGTTTATTTGATTCTCGGTAAGTACAAACTCAATTAGACGCCGACACGATGCAAACTCTCCAGCGCCGCGTAGTTCGTAAAGCAACGCCGGTAACTGTACTACAAGAGAGTATACTAACCGCCGCGAAGAGAGAGAGAGAGAGAGAGAGAGAAAGAACAAAAATTGCAACGGAAAAACTTTCAATAATGCGATATCCAAGCGTGGCAACCGACGATACGGTCACGCCCGCCTCGAGGGGCCCAACGTTGCATTAAAGGGTCGCGCGCTCGCTATCGCTACCGATATAAATACCAAACGGGCCCTTAGGCCCCTACTCGCGATTCGCTCCGTTATGATTTATCATCGCTCGCTTTTCTTCCTTATGCATTATTCGCCTTGAAGCTTCTATAAATTTTTTTGGCTTTCTCAAATTGAATTGATGCTGCTTTGGTGCGCTTGGAATTCGAGCTGCTTGCTTTTTCTTTCAACACATTGTTCTGCTCGACAAATTCTGACAGCGCGTTCTATGAAAAATGTTATATTTTTCAAACTCATCGGCAATTACTTAATGCTTCAAAGTTAATAACCGTGAAAATTTGATTTTATAATTGGCCCACTTAAAACAATGTACTTTAGACCGAAAAAAAATGGTCTGAAAAATTAGCAGAGCGGAAGGGAAAAAATATTCCACTTTTAAAAGAGTTCCAACAGCGCTAGAGTGCAATCGTCGCATAAGAAAGAGAGAACTGTAAGAAATAATAAAAGATCAGACGTACGGAAACAAGGCCGCGCAGCTAAAAGCTCAAAGAGATAAAGAAACATAAGCCTTGCTTGCGCGGCGGCGTCGTCGTCGTCGTCGTCGGGTGCGAACTAGAAGCACTGCAGAAAGCATTCTTCGAACGGCGCGCTCGTATACCTGTCGTTTGCGCTTACCCACGCTACAGCAAACGACAAACCTCTCTCTCTCTCTCTCTCTCTCTTGGTTGGCGAGGCGTCGCGCGGAAAAATGAAAGCGGCTGGTTTATGCGGTGCACGTGCACGATTTATCTGCTGAGTAATTAAACTGTGGACTAATTAAAATCAGGTTTCTGATGTGCCTCCCTGCCGCCGCCGCCGCCGCCACCACCACCACCTTCTCCTCCTGCTGCTATCCCTCCAAGTGCTTTCTTCTCCTTTGCTCGCTTAGCGCGTATCCGCTTTCGAAGCGACGACGCTTATCGCCTCCCTCTCACCTCCCTACCTCCTCTTCCTACCTCTTCAATTCTGGTTGTACTCTTTGTTGGCTACTGCTGCTGCTGCTGCTCAGCTCTGCTGTTTGACGCTAGAAACTCATTGTGAATACTTGATTGAGCCCAGCGAAACTTTCGTTACGTATGGAAAAATTTATTAATTGAATGTCTCTCTGGAAACAAGCAGTTTATTGCACACGTCACTCAATTTCTTTTTTACCTTTTCTGCCGCCGCTGCTGAATATCGATTACCGTCCGTTCGCGCGCAACACATCTCTCATTAAAGCCCGCTCGTGTTTTTACAAATTGAAATGGAAAAACGTTAAATTTTCAATCGTCCGCGAGCGCGCGAGAGATGCAACTTATATGTACAATAAATCAATAGCCAGAGCAGAGAGAGAGAGAGAGAGAGAGAGAGAGAGAGAGAGAGAGAGAGAGAGAGAGAGAGAGAAAAAAAAGAGTGAGAGAGGGAGCAGTAGCAGCTCTGGCGACTGCATTTAATTAAAATATGAGCCTCTCAATATCTCTCTCGGTCGGGCCCCCTGTATTAATTGCATTACTCTCTGCTTGCGCTTGCACGCACGCATCCGTCACGTATATCGCGTATAAGGATATATCTTTTGGCGGCGCATCGATTTTTCTTTTGGCCACGCAGCATTGGCTACCTACCTCATTCCTTTCTCTATCTCCTCCATTAGCATATTGTTTTCACGGATTCGACGAAATATCACACACACACACACACGCGCGTACGTAGACTGTACCGCGCCACGATGCTAATTTTCCGCGAGCGCTTTTTCTCTCTCTCTCTCGCTCTCTCGCTCCCTCGTGTCGTGTGCCAGAGCAGTTGGTCATTCGGAGTTAAATTAAAAACATAAATTTCAAGCGGCCCGCCCACGCGCAATTCGACGCGCCGACACGGCGCTGTCACCGCTCGCTCGACTCTCTTTTCTACCCACACCTTTTTACGCGCCGTCGAGATTACGCCGCTTAATATGCGACCGAGCCCAGAGAGTCACATACACACACGTATACAGAGACAGAGCGCTTATACTCTCAGCGGCGTGGAATCTGCATATTTTTGTTATTAAGCGCCCGCCAGCAGCCGGAGATATATAGAAACGACAGCTGATAAAATGTACGTGCTTCATTGTGACGAAATAATTTACGTTGCCACTTTCTCTCTCTCTCTCTCTCTCTCTCTCTCTCTCTCTCTCTCGCTCTCTCTCTCTCTCTCTCTCGCTCTCTCTCTCTCTCTCTCTCTCTCTCTCTCTCTCTCTCTCTCTCTCTCTCTCTC
>JAWWMK010000021.1:5379679-5389754 GCA_035047105.1 Galeopsomyia nigrocyanea | reverse complement strand
CTCTCTCTCTCTCTCTCTCTCTCTCTCTCTCGCTCTCTCTCTCTCTCTCTCTCTCTCTCTCTCTCTCTCTCTCTCTCACTCTCTCGCCACCCCCTCGAGCCTCGCGCGATTTTATGTATACTTTGGCAGCGACGACATTTATTTCAACGTTTTCAATTCAATTGGAAAATTTTCGCGAGTGCGCGTGGCGGTGCCAAAAATTTTGATGGAAGAGACTGCTGCTGCTTCTGCTGCTGCGTGCTGCAGTTGCGACCTCTTTTACGCACGGCATGGCGAAATTTACGAAAATTAAAATTTTCGAGCAATTTGCAGCAATCGCTCGAGAGCAGAGTGGAAAAAGAGCTTTATGCCATTAAATTATTTGGCGTGCGCGCATGTTTTGTTATGTTTATATTTTGATTTATCCCTTGTTTTCCCTGCCTCTTTCCCTCTTGTTAAAATTATATAGCGAAAACGTGACGAGCCGAAAGGGTAAGCAGCTTTTAACTGAGAGCAGTGCGTATGATTACAGGTATAAGAGCGGTGCCAACCACCTGACGGATTTCATCGGCGTGGAGCCTAGCAAAAAGCGGAAGCGGCGAACCTCATTCACACCCCAGGCTCTCGAGCTGCTTAACGCGCATTTCGACAGAAACACGCATCCTTCCGGTGAGTCGGTTTATGCCAATTATCCTATACCACTTCTCTTCTACACCGCATACATTTTATCTTCTCTCTGCCCTTTTTTTAATCCATTTTCTATTTGCTTTTCAAACACTTTTTTTATGCTCCATTACTTTTTAAAAAAGTTTTATTTCACTTTTCCCACACTTACGAGAGTATTAAGTGTTTAATGACTTTCCAGGTAACGAGATTACAGCTCTCGCGCAGCAACTTGGCTATGACCGCGAGGTAATCAGGATCTGGTTCTGCAACAAGAGACAAGCTCTCAAGAATACCGTGAGGATGATGTCGAAGAACATGTCCTCCTAAGACTCGGGAAGCCACGTGGACTCGACTAATGTTCCGTGCTTCAGCGGCTGGCAGCCAAGCCATCTACAATGCATTTTCAGAGAGTTTTAGAGAATGACATATTACGAAAAATAAAAAAAGCGCGATTGCCACATCCGAATAAATAAGAAAAATAAGCGAAACACTGTGAGAATAATATAGCTTTAAAGCTTCGTTGTGATCCGTCAAACGGACCCTGCGAGTTAGGATGATTATTAGGAATGAAAAAAAAAGAAGGAACAGGGCGGAGAGATGTTCGAGAGAAAAAAGTCGTCGAAGGCGTTTCTTCTTTTTTCAGTGATTTTCACTTCGATGTGTATCTATAGCGTAAAACTCTTCTTTTTTTTTCTCTTAGGCTAATCTTTTATTACATGATGATGTTCCGTTATTTTATATAACAAAATTATATAGTGCTATTTTTATTATTATCATCATTATTACAATTTATAGGACGGTATTTAGTTTACCTTTCCGATGTAGTTTATAACGAACGTTTGTCAAACTGCGCGAGTGTGCCGATGGATTGTTCGGCAACGTAGCTCGAAAGGAAAAAAAAGGACGTTTATTTTTTAGACGAGGAATTTCATATTTTACAATTGCACTTGAATTTCTTTGCGTACTTAAGTGTGACTTTTGTGTTGGCAAAACACCATATAGGAGACAAGGTTTCTTAATTTATTTTATGCGTATGTAATTAGCTTTGAGCCTGGATAAAGACGCGACGAATGCAAAGATTGTGAACTTCGACCATGATTCAAAGGAAACTCATTACTTGTAAGATATAAATGCGTAACTACGTTAAATGGACTCACATTTTATTATTATTATTATCATTATTATTATTATTATTATTATTATTATTATTATTATTATTATTATTATTATTGCATTATAGTTTGTCGAACTATATAAGTTGTAGAGCAGTTTTTTTTTTCGTCCAGCAGAGCCTCGCATTCGTTCACGGGGGGAGGCTATTCATTCAAACAACATTATAATGTTATAAATAAAAAAAATAAAAAAATAAACGACTGACACAGGTGGTACACAATCGAGCGATTTCTCGGATCCAGGCGGATACAGGGTAAAGGAGACTGCTCGACTTGCACCACTGAGCATTGTGATCGCAAAACGTATACGCGTGTATTATCTGTAAATAATTTTTACGTAAATAGGGCTGCTCCCAGAGCGAGAGCAATAAAACGATAAGTTTACGACGATACGTAGTTGGACATATTGATTTTTATTATTGCGATAACACTGTGCAAATTGGCGAACAATGATATAAATAAGCATGAGAAATCAAAAGAAAAATAAGCGAAATGCATTAATTTGTTGTTACGATTATACATACGGCATTTATGAAAATTATGGCACTTGTCAGCTAAACTCACGCAGACCGGACAAATTCGTATTCGTTTAACGTAGCTAACGAACTATAATCGCGTCAAGTTTCCCAACATTCTTTTGTTAGTATCTTCTTACGACTGCTTTTGTTCTTTTTTGCAGCTATAGTAGCATCAATTTTGGATGAAAGAAAAAGAAAATAAAGGCGACTCGTTTGGTTTGAACAAGTAATGGTGGGCTGAGAAATTGACTAAGCATAGACGATTAAGCAAAAAAAAGTGAATAAAAGAAAAGAATAGCGCTCAATTTAGCTGGACTCTCTATAGTGATTACGCACGAATATTTCTATAAAGAATGTTGACATTACTAAGCTATAAAAAAAATCGATTGCAATAAACTCGTCTTTGAAAGTATACTTATGTATCGACAGGCTGCTTCAAATTAATCCATAGGAATAAATATCGTTTCTATTAAGCCATATAGAGAAAACGTACATTGGAAACAAAATAATCTAAATATTTAACTCGTGTAAAATTATTTACAAAAATGTTATTCACGATGTTTATCCCTAAGGAAAATATATAGAAATTTAGATATCTTAAAAGGTGAATTTCAAATTGTTTCGTTCATGCTAGTCATTTATTGTTTTACCTAATGCTAATATTTTACTCAGCTTGATTCAGTCACAACAAATTTTTTAATTAAAAACACAAATCTTACCAACGTCCAAATTTTTTGTCTCGCTCACTATGATTTGTAATAGCAAAAAATTTTCAGAAGAAAGTACTATATGAGTGACCAAGGAAGCTACTTTTTAAAATATTACCTTTTTTGGTTACATATTGTTAACGAAGATAATGTTTTACGACAATGATGATCACGTTTTATTTTCAATTCGAATACCGATTCCAGCTACTTAGTAGTCGGCATTTATGACACAATTTTCGATCAAATGTTGGATCTGTTCTAAAGAAAAAAAGCAAAGTGTAATGAATTTACATGCCTTACTTATTAAAGTTTTCGATTAAAGTAAGTTGTTTGTTGACCAACTGAATGAGCTTCTTGTCGCTAAAAGAACATAGTTTCAGCCTCCGAGCATAGCCTGTACATAATAATTTACAAGAATATAAATAATTACATGATAATAGGCACTCATACACGATAAAATTTACTTCAAAAATAATTATCACAGCTATGAAATAGCTAGGAAAAAGAAATGAAGAAAGCGCGAAACAAAGAAAATTTACATGGTTAAAGGTTGACTATGAATGGGCGACGACTATTTTTAGGAATAACGTAACTTATAAGATAATGACAAAGATGATGAGCAAAGTGGTTTGTTCCTAAAAACTGTATTATAAAACGCGAGAGCGCACTCTGTGAGAGGCGAGTCGAACGGAATATTCAAAATTCAAAATTTATATCTCGATAAATAAAAAAAGTGTGCGTCGGCGCGACGCCATAGTATGTTATGTCCTTTTTGATAAAAAGTTGAAGAAAAAAAAGTGTAAGCGAGCGGTCGAAAAAAAAAAACGTTTGTACAGAGATATTCCGGTTATTAAATTTTGTTACGTGGTTGGCATGAGATAAAGAGTACGCTAATGTGAGGGAAAAAATGAGGAAAAAAACGAATAAATGAGAAAAAAAATCATGTATATTTTCTTCGTGAAAATTTCACATCTAAATAAAACATTGCAAAAGAAATGAACTCTTAATACTTAGGCTACAATTAAGGGGGAAAAAGTAACGTGAGTTGTATTCGTGAGTGTCATATTTCTAAGGAAATCGCAGATCCACGGGCTAATGTTTCACAGCAGTTTCTGGCAGAAATGTCAGCGCTCCGCGCAAAAGCAACTCTCTTTCGTGATGAATACCCAAGCGCCGATGCGATTGATGCATCGCTTTTTTCGATTGCCATTCACCTGTATAAAAATCACTGTAGTACAAAGCCATCCTCGCGTTGAATATAAAAAAAAAATTGTCAAATGGGCAGCAAACTGAAACGAACTTTCGGCAATACCGGGAGGAAACTGCTCTCGAAACATTACCCGGTGAAACCAAAGTTCCTACTACATTTTATAAAGTTACTCGACTGTAAAACTGGGATTGTAAATAAAAAAATATAAGAGACGCAAGTATTAAAATAGTAGTATTTACAGAATACAATCAGCAATTTCAAGACTATTAAACAAAGGCAACAAAAAATAAATAAAAAATGTTATTTCACGGAACGTCAATCGATGAAAAGTCAGTAACCACGCTCAAATCGAGAGAGATCGCGTGCACATGTTCATCAAATAGCTTGAGAAGAAGAGCGACAACCGGCGAGAGTTGACGTTACACGCGAATTGTATTGTCGTTGTTCTTGATTCACGAGATGTATTCACATGGTAACACGTGCATATGCAAGCGTTTTTATCGCAACCCTACACCCGAACAATAGCAAGAAATAAAAGGGAAAAGATCTAACAAATAATGGACAATGAAGCAGATCGTCGATTGGCCGCGAAACTACAGTTTAACGTACATACACACACACACAGTCGGAAAATTAAGCACATGAGTATACAACTAGAGACTAAGCGAGACAGTAGCTTTAGATTAAATGTTAGCGCTTAGGTACGATGTAACATTACAACTACGTATTTAAAAATAAAACGATAAAAAAATACAAAAAACAATATGAAGAAAGGAAAAATTTAGACCGTAAGCGAATACCTGTGTAAAATCTAGTAGGTGTCCACAAGAATTAAATAAAAACATATATTGTGGTACAAATCAGAAACGGGCATTTGTCATTCTCTTATTCACTTACCAATCAATTAAAAGCACCCTTCCCTATGCTAATACATTCCTAATACCTTTTTATTATTTTATCAAAAATATACCAATTTTTATAACTACACGGACATATTATCAAGATATTTTTTGTACAATTATAACATTAGTTTACAGTTTTAGAAAAACTTATCAGAATTCAATTTTAAAAACAGATTACTTTTTCGCATTAATCAAATCAATGATCAAATATTAACGTAATCAAATACGAGATTTTGTATTGAGATCTTAAGTTTATCTTAACAATGTTCGTTTTGTTAATGCTTAGTAGGATATAAAGCATTTTCAATACTTTTCCGTCGAGGCGACTAGCTGAAAGTCTGGTTGCTTCTGTGTTACAACTCTTTTCACACCACCTGTGTATTCTATAATCAAATAGCACAACATGCCAAAGGATAGCACTCCTATTAAGATATACAATTTCACGTTCGAGCAGAGAAAAGGACTATAAGCGTAAGTAATCACAGAACCAGTTGCTTCCCAGAGCCGAAAATTAGAGTAACCAGCTTCTTCTCTGCCTGGGAATAAGAGTCCGCATAGCGCTGCAAAAGAATTTTACACGATTATTATTCCATTTTATTAATCTATTTGCATGAATATGTGCACTTGTCATTTCAAATATTGCCATCGGAAGCTTTACGCTCCTCTTTGAAAACTTCATTTCCCACTGCGAAGTGAATGTCGGTAAATTACCGTCAGTAGTATATATTACCGTATCCTGGCACAAGACAATTATAATTGACTCGATATCAAAGAATGGTAAAATCATTCTAAACAGTAGATGATTAGACGATTAATACATTAGACTCCATTCCAAATTAGATAAAATTATAGAAAGCAAACTAAAAAGGTAACTTCTGTATTGTTTTTCTTCTCAAACAAAATAAAGCATCATTTTTAACTATTAGATTTCATATACGCACAATTTTTTTTAAACGTCTAAATAGTTTTTTTTATTCTCAAAAGATGAGCACGATTATAACTGACAACCGATTTACTAGAACTGAAAAAAACAATAACATAAAAATGAATAAAGCATGGAAACGCGAGTTTTAATCCAATTCAAGTAATGCGGAAAATTAAAGTCGTAACGCACAGATCCTTGAATAAAATTCATCCAATACCAAAAATACTGATACACATTTCAAGGCGATACACATCTCGCGACTAGTTTTCGCAGTCGTAGCATGCTTCTCGTGTACATAGATTGCTAAATAGAGCGTCACGTTGGAAGGCGGATTTTCGTGTCTGTCTCCGTTCGAGCACGTTGAAATTCGCGGCGAACCGTGTAAATTCTAGCACACATCGTCTCACTGGGATAAGATTGGAGATGGTATATATATGGTGATGGCCCAGTTCATCAATCCTATCAAAGTTGGCATTTCTGACGGCACCGCTCGTCTCTCTCTCTCTCTCTCTCTCTCTCTCTTCTCTCTCTCTCTCTCTCTCTCTCTATTTATCTATCTCCCTCATGGTAAAAGAAATATGTTGAGAATGCATACAGCATAACGCCGCGTGAGAAGTCTAAGCTTCATAACGCGCCTACACACGCCACATGCTACTCTGAGCGAGCGGCGTTGCGCAAGCAGCAACCAACAGGTGTCTGATCAAACGAATTGAATTTCAAATTTTGATCCTAGCAAACTACAAACCTATAAATGTCGCTTTGACGCGAATGATTAAAACTTGCATGTGAATTTCTATATGGAATTGCGCGCTCGCTCGCGCGCGCACTATGCTTGACCCCGATGAAAATCATATGTACTTTTTTTATGGCAATTGCGTTTCAACCTCGCTTATACGCGCAACAGTTCAGTTGCTTTTCATAATGCGCTTTAATTACCGATGGGCATCTGTTTATTTTATTACGCAGGATGAATAATGACGGGATTGTAACACCTACTCTAGAGAATCTCAATTAATGCAATTAAAATCGGCTTCGGATGCTAATATAGCCGAGAGAGAGAGAGAGAGAGAGAGAGAGAGAGAGAGAGAGAGAGAGAGAGAGAATGCCGTATAATTATGTATTTTTTCCTCTAATTATTTCGCTAACTACTCCATTCGATATAATTAGCAAGCGCTTGTGTGCACAACGTATATATTTCCGACTGGCATCACGTTCGAGACACATGTGAAAAAAATTCCGATAGTTCCGTGAGTGAATGAAAAAACGTTACTTAGCACTGATTCAACTAAAAAAAAAGGAATTCCATCTCGTAAAAAAGTGTGCATAATTAATATTAGCTTACCATTGACTTGAACAAGCCAAATAGCGTCAATTAGCTTACCATTGACTTGAACAAGCCAAATAGCGTCACAGACGCCCCACAATCCGGAAATGAGGAAGAAGACGAAGCCTTGAGGTTGCGGTGTCCAGACGAGTAGGGTAACGAGGATGACGAGGTGCAGGAGGAAAGCAAACAGCATCACCGGTACCCTGCCGGTGAGCTTGACCACCGAGCCGGTAGCAGGCGCAGCGATAGCGTTCACCACTCCGAAACAGATCATCACGTAGCCGATGTTGCTGATGCCCCAAGCACAGGATACGTATGCCTGCAATGCGCAATTGTCGTCAGTACAGGTCAACTAATCGCTGCTCCGCATTCTCCCATGCTCAACAGTCAACATAATGCGCTTCGAATTTGAAGCTTGTACATCAGCTGTGTAACTCTATCGCGCTGTGTACGAGTGACATATGTATACACGCCTAGCAATCCTCCGTGTTAGATTTGCTTAGGTCGAGTTTATAATTTTGCTAAATTATTAGGAATTTCAATTAATTTCTACTGCGTGTGGATATTTGCGATGCGATGTGTTAATGTCGAATCAAATTATTAATGTTTGCACTTGCGTGTGACTACATATGTCAGAGATCGTTGTTTGTCGATAAACACAGTCATGTATAAATGAGCAGCCTCTGCAAAAAATATACTCGAATCCAGCCGTGGCCTTCGAAGTATTTTTACTCCCAAGCAGTTTACTTCACTTTCACTCCCTATTGCCTATGTATCTGCAAGTTGCAGTGGATTCGCTTCTATGTACGACGTATATATATTTTTTCCTTCAATTGATAAATCGTGAAAAAAAAACTGCAGCGAAATAATGAAGCAGACTCGATGTTATTGAAAAATCGATAATTGATCAAATATAAGCAAAGCCATTGAAAACGAAAGATTTATGCGTGCTATAAGTAGCCAACGCGAACAAGCAGGAAATTGCCGATAGTGATTTATGCATCAGATACTTACGCGCGAAATAATGACTTTTTACTTCTGCAGAAGGCGATGCATCGTGAAATCATTGGCAATAACAATAATTGATAGATTGCAATTGGATAAAAGTAAAAGAACACACTGGTTACACGACGGCAAATAAGCTAATTATTCGAGTGTGTGTATGTGTGTGTGTGTGTGTGTGTGCGTGCGCGTGCACACAGCACCGAGGCACCGGTTGCACGATCGGACGAGCTAATTAGCGGCAATAGCACTTACAGCATTGTAATCAGCGAACAGGAACGCCTGCTCTGCTCCGATGAAAATTGTTATCGGCAGAATGAGCAGCTGGTTTTTTTCTCCAAGCAATTTCAGCGTCACCGCTAAAAGCTTCAGCCCGGATTGGCCTGTCGCTGAACCCGTCCGTCCTCTGTCGTACCTATACATACATAGTAATAGCGTACGAAACTTGCATTATTTTGCTGCTACTTTTTTTTCTACTCCCCAGTTATTAAAGTGGAATTGAGTTTTTTGCATGCAGCGCGCTCTTTTTAATCGAAACCAAATACATTCATATTTCTTGCGAGTGTTGTCATCGACCGATATAGCTTCGGTCCTTTCAAATTGCAACAACCACATTTCACTCGAATGCTCTTTTTTTTCGATTTTCATCAAAGTTTTTCCATCTTTCTAGTAAGGTACCTATAATATCCGATCGTAGTGCTGTACGTTTTACTTTTCAAAGTGCCAACTCTGTCGTGCCTGGAATGCATGAGTCTATGAAAATACTTTCTGCTACGAAAAGAAAAAACTTTATGCCATCGCAATGAATTTCACCGGAGTTTCCGCGGCTTTAATCTGGCTCAGAATAAAACTATTTATTTTTTTAATTAATTATGGTGTCTTAGATTCTTTAATTATTTTTAATTGATCTCAAGAATGTTTCGACAACTATCTTAAATTTTTTTTCTTGTGTGAACGATAACTATTCCATGAAATCAAAAGATTCTTGAATAAAATTACTCTACCTTATTACAACTTTTGGTTAACAAACTTCGTATAAGCGTTATATGGTTCCATAAGCATAATTTGGGTTCCGTTTTAATTTCGTTACAATGTTTTATGAAAATGCTGTTAAACTTCCTATGTCTTCTCTATGAAATTAAACATCTTGCGTAAACTTTCACGCAACACAAAGTATATATCCATTATATAGAACTATTTCAGCTACATTATTTTTACTTTTCTGTAGAAGTATAGATGAATTTTCAAATAACCATAAATTAAATCAAAATTATTAAGTTTTTGTACTTTTATTACGAGCGCTTGAAAAGCGGCTGATGCAACCCGTCGATTGTGACTCCCCATTGAAATTTATACAAGAAAAAAGAAAATTTAAAGGCACTAATATCTGTATGAAAGAACAAAAGTTGAACAGTGTCTTAGACACTTAATAAAAGGTAAGGTAGGAGCTGGAAGAAAAGACAACAGAAACGAGGGTAAAATGTGAGAGGAAGCGGGCTGCCGAGGAAAAGTTGTTGTAAACTCGAGAGGCAAGAACTTTTACTCTGTTATTACGATCGATCCCGCCCGATTTGTCTTCTCGGGTGCGCCAAACTTTTGCTGCTGTCCGGCTCATCTCTCAATGGAGCGCAAATGAGTCTCACTCCATTATAGTTTAATATATATAT
>JAWWMK010000021.1:5362816-5379579 GCA_035047105.1 Galeopsomyia nigrocyanea | reverse complement strand
ATATGTCCGGGGGCCTTAATATTGCCGGATCATATCTTGATCATTACTACTTGTATCCTTCATATTTTTCATTTATCTACGTATATAAATTTTGGGAACGCTTAATCCAATCAAATATATTTGAAAAAATATTAATTGTAATAGTTGTGAGTGTTGTGACTTGCAACAACTATCTGCGGAACATTCCTATTCAAAAGAACGGTAAATTTTTTAAAAGTAACGATGTATCTTTAACATTTATTTCTTTTATAGCCGCTTGGCCATTCACAACACGACTTAATATTCTAGCGAAGTATGTCGTGAATCTTTTCCGGTATCATCTATTTTCTATATATAAACATTGAAATTCGTTGCGTGCCAGCAGGCGTGCATCAAGACAATTTGAGCTGTGTTGTATTGAACGGCTTACACCAAGCTAAAAACGTTCGATTCGTCGACACACAAAACTCGAAACGACCGTCGTTTATATGAACCTAGCTAACGTGAAAAAGTGAGAGAGAATTGAAAAAAGCGTGCGAAATTGTAAAACTGGAGGTTCGTAAATTTAAAAATCAGGAAATAGACCTGACACATAAATCGCTACGGTTGACATTTTCACTTTTTACGATTGTAAAAAGTTGAGAAAAGCTGTATTTTCAATGCATATAGGAATTTGGAAAAGTGTGCACTAACTATTCAAATAATATTTATAAATTGTTAACTACCACTAAAAAGGCTTTCCTTTCATTCAATAAGTATTGTAATTTTTTCATATATTTTGAGATCTACTGTCAATCATCATTTTGAAGTATAGAATTGTTATTCTATTTATAGAAGAAAAAATATAAAAAATAATTAGTTACCTGAAATAAGAAAAATCAATACTTAAATATAATACACGTTTCAAGAAATTAATAGAGGGAATGTGACATTACGCTCATTTCAATAGAAAACTTATGTTTACTATTGATTGGTGAAAGTGAATAATAATTATTACCGGTATATGTTGATTAATGTTGAGTATGTACTCTGATGATAGGAATTAGCCTAGTTCTCTGAGAATCGAAGAAATTTGTGACTTATTTGTTAAGAAAATATAAAATTGTCTCTTAAATTTTAGAACTCAGATATACTACTTTCAAAATAATTTATTTTTAGTATGTTATAAGATGAAATGAACTAATACCTAAACAAAGAATACATATGGCATATACTCGAAAGTCTATTTTAAATAAAAAAGTATATTATTACAATAAAAAAACAAATCTGATATGGCATGATTTGTGTTTCTACAAATTTACGCAAAACTTTGTTGGTATTAATTAAAATGGATTCACAGTGGGTTATTAATTGAAATCATTGAAAAAAAACACGTCGATTTGATATGAAATGCTTTTGACTTTCATTTATTAACGTGATGTATTCTAAGAAAATAAGTTCGTATTATGTATTGCAATAATTTTTCAAATGAATCTCGACATAGTTTAGAGAGGTACAAAAAGGCGCGAAAGAAGGGGAAAAAGATCGAAATACCCGCCTGTAGGACTATATGAATGTGGGCGGGTTAGATGGGAATACACCCTTACACTACGGTTCTACAGGTGGTAGGAGTCGCGCTGGAAGGTGGTGGAAGCGAGAGTATAATAGAGAGAACATCAGCCCTGGCTGCTCACTCTTCGAGCTACCGGCATTCCGGCAAAAAGTCGATCCTCGAAGGAGGAATAAAAACAAGATTTGTGAAATTTTACCAATCCGAGTGTTGAAATAAAACGAAAAGAAATCCCTAGTGCACCATTTTAAAAGAATTGCTACTTTTGTGCTTTTTGGCCGCGAAGTCCAATCGATTTTTGATAAATTTTAGTGTATATAATTCCTCAAAGTTGAGTGCAATCAAGTTTCTGTTGTTGAATAAGTTAAGTAGCTGCGTATATACGCAAATTGCTGAGTGTGCGCCGTATATGAGTGCTATTTTTTAAGAGGTAGGAAAAGGTGGATAGTTATAAATAGTGAAAGTTATTTTTTTTCAAATACCTACATTCAAACCGTAATTTAACTTTATACATTGAAGTGTTAAAAAGTTTAAGCAAATTTATTGTCGATCGACATATAATCAGAATACGAGTATATATTCTTATTGGTAATAATGTTAGATCAATAATTTACTTTTCAAGCCTTTGGTTGAACTAAGAGAATACTCATAAAATTTATTTCAAGTGCATGTTTTCTAAATTTTTTGAGAATCTAGGCAGAATTTCGTGTGAATATTGGGCTCTTCATAACATAAAATACGTATTTACAATTTTGATTTGAACTGAGAATTTTCGTAGACTTTATAGTTCTATATTGTAGAATGACAAATGACTTTTTTCGAATATACTATTAACAACATTTTAATTTTTTTATTCTTTTTTCGAATAAACGTCAATCAAGTTTACCAACTCGTACCATCACGTAAATTTATCAGAAAAAATATTAAATTTCGTGTTACTGCGAAGTGAAATGCAATACGAATGGTTTTTATTAGTTTAAAGTTTCTAGTAACACTAATTTTATTCTTTTAATTTTATATCACTATAAAATGAGATTATTGTAAAATATTTACTTACAAGATTTACACATTATGAATGTGCAATAAAATTCAGTTTTGCTTTCGGTTTTGCTGTAACTATCAAGTATGAATACTGCAATATATTTTATTCTTTTTTAAATATTCTTATACAATCTCTTTTAAGAATGTGCGCATTTAGTGAAGTTTCCTTTTAAAATTGAATTGCGAAGCTCGATGTCCGATTGGTATTTGCGCTTAAAGAATTTCAAGACATTTCTAGTAAAGTGATTTGAAAAGAAATGGCATTAATGCAAAACAAATACAGAGCTATTTTGAACATTTATTATTTAAATGTAATTATATTTTTCTCCTAAACTTATTTTTCTCAACATTCATTAAGTAAGAAACAGGATTTAGACCGTAATTGTACAATTTAATGCAGGATATTTAGTTATACTGTTCTGAGATGAAGTACATAGCGGGTTTCAATTGTCTCTATACTTTGAAGTTGCTTGTAGATGCAGCAATACTCTATTCTATTGCTTAAATGTATCCATTGCCTGTAAATGAAAGTACCAACTACATTTTTGCGTACAGGACGCAAAACGCTTTTACGACTTTTTCTTCGTTTGAACAACGATAATACGATTCTTCTGTTATCCATTCATATAAATTATTACAACCAATGTTATTTAAAATTTAATGAACGTTCACGTGAAAATCATTGCTAACAAAACTTAAGTGAATGACTGAAACATTGAATATTTTCTATTTGGCTGTGAAAAAATATTAAATCAAAATTATAATTACCAAAACTTAAGCAATAACGAAGGACATTAGTGAAAACATGCAGAAAATTATCCTTTTAACTTACGTAGCGTTAATTAATTGTGGTCAAAAGGAAAAAAATATTTGAAAATTTGAAAAATAAGCAAAGCAGTTCTTTTGATGAGTTCATGAAGAAAATTGTTTAAAAGTTCTTGTAACTAACATATTTTAATTTGACCATGTTCCTTTTATTTCGTCAAAATTGAGACGAGAAAAAGTATATTATAACTATAAACATCATCGATAAAACCTGATTATTTTTACTCAAACTGCTCTTTTTTCGGTTTTCAGAACAAATACCGAACGTTGTAATGGCGGACGGAAATTCGAAAAAGAATAAAAGTCTATGTCTTATGATGATATTTTTACTGTGCGTAATTGCAAGTCATCATGTCATTGCTGCACCTCATCCCATACCACCGGGAATGATTTATCGAGAAGATTATGGACTGGAGACTCCTAGTCAAGTAAGTTTTTCAATTTTGTAATCAATTTGAAGAAATATAATAAAAAATGTGTATCTAAAAGAACTTGTTTCAATAAACGCTGTCGTGTTTGTCGTGTTTCGACCTTGATTATTTGGACAAATAGACTATTGAAAGTTTTGTAGTCCCATAGCATTTCTAAAATAAACTTAATTTTTATTGTATTTTGTTTTTTTTTTATAGATATTAGTGGATCGACTAAAACAAATAGTAGAGCGAAAAGAAGAAAAAATAGAAAGAGAAATAGACGAGTTAGCTGAAGAACAGATGGAAATCCAAGCTCTCATTGAGGCCAAAGATAGAAGTGAAAAGGAGCATCAACAAGATTCAGAAGAAGATCTCGAGACTTTACCAGTACCAGCAGCTATTTATCACAATGGGCCCCTACATTCTGGAAAACGAACTAGTTGTAAGTCGATATAAATTATTCTTAAATTATTTTATGTTTACACAGTAAGAAGTTTCTTAGTACCATATGTTTTCTCGTAGTAGAGTGCGACGTAATACCAAATTACAGCATGATTCAAATGACGTAGATTCAATGTAATGTAATGTAATGTAGTGTAATGAGAAATTCTGTTATGTAAACGTTGTTTCCATATTTTCAAACATTACTGAAATTCGATTTAAAGCTAAGGCGTGTAGGTAATCCTTGATGCACGATTAGCCTCAATTGAAGTTCACCTTTAAACATGATCCGCAAAGCATTCATTGTTTACATTTCTGCTCAATGAATAGGTAGTTAAATCAGTAGTGATTAGGGTTATAAGCCGAGCGTATAAACAATCGCATTTTTTTCGATGCTAACTACAACAGCACTCTTACTAAAAAATTGCGAGTTTCGCGTTTCCAAAATAGCCTTTACCTTAATAACTAAAAATTGACTATTCCTCTAAAGGTACGAAAAAATGCTAGAAAGAGACAAATTACTTTTTTCACCAGTCAACATGAATTAGTTGGAAAAATCCTATTGAACGCTTTGAAATATGCATTACTCGCTTTATCTCTTCCGTTATCTCTTCCGTTCATAAACATTTGTTTGGAATTGAGAAATCATTTTTAAGAGATAGTATTTTGATGTAAATAAAAATTATTTCGAATCGAAACTCTACTTTTTGACTTATTATTGTATAAAATTCATATGATAAATTCCAACTAAAAAATTAACTTTAACGTTGAATAATTTGGTGTTCCTAATAAAATTATTGATTCTTTTATTGAACCATGCATGAATTTAACCTTTACAGTGAAAAATCATATTATTAATTATAAATAAATAAATAAATAAATCTCATTGGCTCCATACTATAAACTATTTTTTTTCTCACAAATCGGTGGTAATACTTATGAGCAAATTTTTTGTTTCAGATATGGCACTCTGTCACTTTAAAATTTGCAATATGGGAAGGAAAAGGCAGATGTAGGCCAATGAAAATACGACTTACTTGAAAATCTAATTTCTTACAATTGCTAGAAGACTAATCATGCACTTGAAAGTATAACAAAGTTTACTTATTAAACATACTATTTTCTTCAAAAATGCGTACATTCAGAAAAGATTATACATAATATTAATACTAAAAGGTTCGTGCACACGCATCCTTTCTACCAATAAATACTATCATATAAATATAGTTTGTGCATACTCGTTACAGTTTTACTTATAAAAACAGAGTAAATACATTTTAGAAAAACTTGTTAAACACAATGCCGTTTCTCTCTTGAAATTTTAATTTCCGTAAATGAAATCTAGTAAAATATATGCCGATATTTCCATGGAATCGCGACCAATTAATTTACAGCATAATCATAGTATTAAAAGTATTATAAAACTATCTAGAATGTAAAGTTAATTTTAGAAATGGAGAAGATAATCTTCTGAAATAATGAGCTTTAATTATATCACACTTCATTCAAGCGCTGTCAATATTTAAAAATCACGATAGAAATGTTTACTAACAATATCTTTATTATTTTCGGTTCATACTAACAGGAGATTTTTATGGCAGGACAGATAGAGCTCGTTTTAATCAGTATATATTTAACCTTAAATGTGTACTCAAGTTAAAACAACTTATACACCAAATTTGTAATTGACAATTTTTTAATTTTCAACGAATTCGTTTATGTCACTAAAATTATCACATATTGATACATTTAAAGGCACTCTGACAGAATCGTACAGATAAATTTGATATCTTGCATATAGAGAGTTTGTAAGCCTCGAGCATTGAAGTACTAGAGTCGATTTGCGGAAAAAAAGACTTGAATACGGTTAAAGACATTTCTCAATTAATAAAAACTTATCTGTGAAGATATTACTTTTAATTTTGAAGAAGAAAATAGAAGTAGCATTGATCTCATAGTATTGAATGACTTAACTACACGTACCGATAATTGTGAAATCAAATCAAATTCAAAACCAACCATAATGTATTTACTTTAGTAAATGTTATGAGAAGGGTGTGCAAGCCTAATAATGATTAAGACTTAAATTAGATAAATGAAAAATTCAGTATTTTACATAAAGTATCATTCTATAAGAGAATAAGTGAATGAAATGTACGTAAGATTGGAAAACTTCACGGTTGATGGATATTAAAAGTAGAAATATAATGTCGAATAAAAAAATGCAAATAAACATATATTAACTTATTTTAATTAGACGCGAGGTCAATTTTTATGACCTTGAGATATTACTTTTCTGAATGCGTTAACAGAGTAGAAGCTTGACTGTGTAAATGCAGAGAAGAACGTGAGGCAGAGCATGAAAATCATTATTGCTGAGGCTAATAAGATTGCGAGAATTAAACATGCAGAGGCCGCCTGCACCCTTCGTCAAATAAGTTATTTATTATGAAAATTATACTTAGTCAGATTGTATCAATTATCATGTAGAGATGCTTTAAAAGAAATTTAGTGTATTTATTTACTTAGTTTACATTACCAATTGTAATATTTTCTAATACGTTCGTTATATCATTATGAACTATCTATGAAAAAATATATATAAATTGTTAATTATATTATTTTATGATCAATATTCTGGTATTTTATTGAAAGTATTACCCAAATCCTGTTGAAAATTAGATTTTGTCATTATTAATTTAATTTGTAAAAGATTCAAAATAGGCAACTGTTAGATTTTTTTATAAATGATTGATAGAGACAAACTTAAATTTACCTAGCTCATGAAGTTTTTGAAAGTGTTTCCAAAGACATTGATCATTTTTAGTTCTGAGAATTTTTGAATTTTGGATAATCTTTTGATAAGACAAAAATAAATTGTTAACAGATAAATTAACATTTTTTGGGTTAAAGTAAAATGATAGTAGCAGGATGATATATTTTATGAAAGATTTAATAAATTCAGTGTTTTTTTTGCTACATATTTTGAATCGATCTTAGAACTTAAATGAAATAAAAAATGTTGTTAAAGTAAATTTATGTATGTGGCAAATCGAATGAATTGAATTGAATAGTGGGTTTATTGGCTCATAAAAAATTATACATTGCCATGGCAAATCGAATGTCTTAATCTACCTGCCGTATGCCATCTGCGAACAGTTTCAAAAGACTCGCGCTGGCAGTACTGCGCGCTGGGCACTCTGAACTCTGAGCATAATCTAATACCATCGTGCAGCCAACCGTGTTTATGTATACGACACGATTTAGAGTTTCAAAAAGTTAGTTATGATTACATACCGATACGTAACTGAAAGATTTAAATACTTTTTATACCTTTGATAAGATAGTGGAATTTGTATTTGCAATGAATACTTTATTATGTGTTTTAGTTTGAAAAGTAATATTTCTATAACCTCAAATCAGCTTTTCCAGTAATTTTACACACAAAATAATAACTTACTTCAATTTTTTCAAATAACACTTCACCAGAAAAATTTAGTTTGCGTCTTCATTTTACTCCGCTAAAAAGTAACTGCAAATTATCTGTAGAAATCGGAAGTATATCAACAGTTCTTTCACATGATTCGAATAAAAAAATAACGTAGCAGACATGCATTTCAGACCCTGCTGATGCATGTGTATGTAAACAAAGCCTTAGCCTGCTATACCTCATGTCGATAAAAAATTTCCTTGGTTGCCATCGCCACTAATTTCCTTTCTACATTGTCGATCACTGATAAATGATTTTTAAATATAATTATTCTGTAGAACCTTAGATAATTTGAATATGGAGGGTGCTTCACTTCAATCTTTTTATTATTTCCCTTCATTTCATTTAATACTTTGGATAAAATGACGAATTTTATGTGGGCCATCTTCTAGTTCAAACCCCGTGGTAGTATCGTATTCATATAATCAAATTTATTTGATATGTAAATTATTGCAAGTCATTGAAACTATAAACACTTTAATGCAATACGAAAAATCGCGGACAATAGTTTTGTCAGTTTTTGTGTAACAAGAATTAATTACTTATGATATGCTTACGAATTATAAATTTTTAACTTTCTCAGTCGGCCGATGCGACTAATTTTACGAATTAATCTTTACAAGCAACATCTTATTTTATCCTGGATAGGTCATATGAAGACAAAAAAAATGTGTTTTTCTCGTTAAAGATTTATTTCATAATATTACACCAACAACTATTATTGAATTTTTTATAATAATAATTCCTTATATTAAAATGCGAATAAACACTTATCCATTAATAGATAATCATATATTAATTAATCTTAATATCGTTTAATTATAATATTAATAGCCTAAAAAGATGCGACACACGTCACTTAAGATTGTAGTGCTAGAACCTTTTCGTTCAAGCTTGAATCTCTCTCACTCTTTCGTTCTCTCCATTTCACCCACATGTCTACCTATATTCATTAAAGTTGGTTTAAAACCTTCATCGTTTCTTCCTTTTTTTTCTTGTTTACTTGGAATGCTCGGTTACATAGTAAGTTCGATAAGTGGTTGCATATTCTATTTCAAAATAGCAAACTAAATTGAAGCCCCACGTTATAGAACGTGAATTTAAAAAATAACGCTGTCTTTTATAATTTGTTATAACCGATGTGATTTCGTGTAACGATGGGAGCAGCCTTAAATGAGAACTGCAATATGAATAAATTGATACTTTCGTTTTACAATAGTTCTTCTGTCAAAGCTGATTGCGTTTTAACAAAGTAAAAAGATCTGCAAGATGTTGGACATGCACACATTTAATTCCTATAATATGATATTACACAGTCACTGCATCAGTATCATTGCGATAACGAAACAATATATATGTATACATAAATATTCTGTAAAATATAATATGGCGACTGCTGTGATGAAACGAGTCTCGTTTGCAAGGCTGTGTTATGACTCACCAGACGAATATGTCTACGTATCAACTATTACAATCTAAATAATTGAAACATGTTGCGCATAGATTACATCAACCAGATCAATTGCAACAAATCCGTCATGACTCTACTTGTAAATTAGAAACGTTTGCCAACAGTCAGGCAAACGAGAAGCTCGTAAAAATGTCCAGACATTATTACCGATAAAATACGGGATGTAAGTACAACAACTATTGTAGCTTAAAAAAAAATCTGCCTTAATATGCGGCCTCAGGTGCGCCGTAATTTCAAACACAGGAGTCATAGTTGCGAAGCGCAAGCCTTTTTGAACTGCAAGTCCTACCTTTTGTGCGTATTCATTACAAGTTGGAAATTTTTTTGATACGTTAGTTAATTACACGATTTCACTATGAGAACATTTAATTCTGTACAAGTTACATTTTTACGAATATCATACATCTTGATTAGAATTGTGAGAGTTTTTACAAGTCCTTTATTATTGTTGAATCAAATTGGCTTCGCTTCTTATACATTAGTTGATCCTGAATTGTTTATTTTTCAATAGTTCATCACTTTGCCGAAAGCGTCAGTTACAGTCAGTTTCATCATCACGACGTACAAGACTGTTTATAAAATTTATTTTGGCAGTGTTATATGAAACCGCAGGTACGTTGCTCTCATAGAGCTTGGACGAGACATATTTTTTTCTTGAAAAGACGGAGTATAATCCGTTTGTTTACAGACTAAACTGACGTTCGATATAGCAGATCGAGAATCGCTGTTACGTACGGCGCTCCCGAGGCTTACGGCAGTCATTGAGGTATTTATTACGAACGCGCGATGTCGCGTATCCATCTTTTTTTTTATTACTGCGCTTTTGTTTTTTTTTTTTATTTTTACAAAGTGACGGGCGGCGCCGTAAATGTACGGTGAATTCTCTTCATTTCGTTAATGTCGTGTCACTTTTTCTGCTATTCCGTTATTATTTCCTTACAGTTAACAATTTTCTTACTTATCTTAACTACCAGAATCCTTTCCCTTCATTAAATCGAAGACGTGTTTTTATGTATTTGTATTCGTTTTGTACTTGTACTGTTCAGCAAGGCAGCGTGTTGCACTTTGTTACTTGATAAATTAATCGAACCGTGATCTACTTTTAAACGAAAATTTCTAATTTGTTTTTATATGTAAACACAGTTGTCGCATTTCATACACGTCAGTTCGAAATAGATTTTAGCTGAAAGTAAATTTTTCAACGTCGTATTTTACTTTCGTGATTTAAAATTTGAAATTTGTAAATTTTCATTTATCAAAGAGATTTGGAGAATATTCCATTACAATCGATCGTGGTCATCTGTGAGTTTTCGAATTTGCATTATCAAACTCTTGATTGACAATTTTGCATTTTCTATTTTTTTAAGACATTGTATTGTATCAAATTTCTGATTTCAATAAAGTGAAAAAATTTGAATGCTTACACATTACTTAACAATGTCAAGACAAAATTGTGATCGCATCCAACTGCATGTGGGTCAAAGATTAATAAAAAAAACACAAATCAACGAAATCAGAAGCTGCCAAAGATTGTTGCAACTCTGCTAGTAATAACTTATAAGAAACACGTTTTTCCGTTAACACATTAGAATACAAATATTTATTCTGCTTATCTTTAACATAAACATTGCCTCATTTATCGTGAATCTTCTACTTCTGTATAACTATGTGCGTAACAACATGTCTTCAAAGCTTGTTTAAAAACAATTATATATTGAAAAAAAACACTTCTGCAGAAATAAAATAATATGAAGAGCTATCGCTGAAAAATGATTACAACTGATACCATACTTGCGATTTTACATTGATATTAGTATTAATAATAATAATAATCATAATAATTATATTTGTAATAGTAACATAATGACAATGAAGATTATAATAGTGACAGTAAAATAGATTACATTAAATGTTTTACTAAACATTTTTCAACAATCACTCTAAGAACGTGCGTAATAATGGGAAAATAGCATAATATTATCAATAATCAAAAGACATGTTTTAGAAAATATAAACTTATACATACTATACGCAATATGGATGTGTATGTATTTACATGAAGAGTTAACATAACGTGCCATCGACTCAGTTTATCATACAAAAATGTATGTTAAAAACTAACTAAAAAAACATCGCAACACTATGATGTTCATGATGAAAGACGATGGAGTACAGTAATGGGTATTTAATGAACTAAAGAGCGTTACATGAGAAAAAAATATATGCTGTTGCGACTGCACGTATGAAGATAATAATACACAAACTAAGCAGATTGTCAGAAAAGTACATAGAGCTCATTGCTATTCATTCTTTTCCGTGGATGTGTTCATAATACGCAAGCGATGAAAATAATGAACAAGAAGTAACAAAATGCATACAGTTAAATCGCGCGGTATGTGTACAAACTATATAGCTACTATTTGTGTAATTATATCGTAAAGTCAGCTGTATCTATTTTACGACTCTTTATTAACTATTGATATTTATACAATCACGTGGCAACTTTTCCCGTTATTTCTTTTTCAGTACTTTGAAATATAGAAATAGATTATAACGCTAGTCGCTTAAGCAGAAGTTTATTCGTACTTACAAACGAGTGAATAATTTTCACAGAACAGAAAAAAAAATTGTCGTATACTATGTGCAGAAATGTACCATTGGCTCTGTTTAATATAGTAGTGGCTTATTGACAAATTATTTTGATAAAATTCTACAAAACAATAATGAATCATATACCTACGAGCTACTCTTTTAAAGAAAAAGTCCAACGAAAGAAAAATAATTTTTGATGTTCGATTGATAGAGTCAATCAAGAAAGACATGCATCTACATTCGGCTAAAAGTCGTGATAGCTTGAACAACAGCTAACTTTGGTCCATTCATCCAGATAAACGTATCGACAGTGCTAAAATCGTTCCACCGTTTTTATTGACAGTAAATTGAATGATGATATGAAAGTATGTTAGTACCATGAAAAATGTGACGCTGATTAGAAATATTTTTCATTCAATCTATGTATACTTGTTTTCTCCATTACTGTGGTTTCATTAATTTTAATTTTTGTTACGATTGCTTAAATCCTAGAAATCTTTAAGAGTAATTATTGAATAAACATTAGGGATGCTATCTGTTGTTTACTCTGATTTTCATTTGTGTGAAATATTACATGTTTCCTCAATTTTTACCCCCACACTCACGCTTTTTTGCAATTTTCCCTTTTGATAAATTTAAAAATTTCCATAACAATTAATTTATACTTAAGGTTTATTAATATTATATATGGCACAATATAAATATTAAAGTCTTTTTGAAGACAATAAAAATAAATCTAAGTAGTCTTTCTTTCCATCTTCAAAAATTTTTCTTATACTTACAGTCCTCTCTCAACTTTTCGAATCAAACGCCAGCATATATATGTTGCTTTATTTTCGCGTATCTGTCATTTTCGCGTATCAGCACTGGCGTCAAATCGATTAATTTTTTTGCGTTTTATTTTATCAAGTCGAAAAATACAATTTAAACAAAAAAGAGCAACTATCTCACGAAATAATACATCCATTATGTTCTCAAATTTGTATGGCTCGTCGCACAAATAATTTCTAAAAATAAACTATGCAAAATCCAAAAATAATTTTTCAAACAAAATTCGACTTATTTAATGACTTTTTAACTTCAACTGTAAAGATTTAATGCTACAAATTTTCTTCAAATAACCTGGCCACACTTACACGTAAACTCGAGAAGGTAAACGATTTTCCGATGCTCTTTGGTACGTCAACAATATCACATCAACAAGAAAAACCTTTAAAACAATCAAAAAGCAGTCTAATCAGTCAATCCCCTTTTAATGTTAGGAATTAAAAATTGAAAACAGGTAAGGTTACAAATAAATTTTTTTCAATAGTTTCTTAATAATGGGATTACGTTAATTAATTACAAAAAATCAGCCTTTCCGAATAAAGTTTGCTTTATCTAAACGTTTTTGTCGCACAGCACTAGAAAACTCCGAGCTGCAATTGCTTGATCGGAAACTATTATTAAAAAGCTGTCGACAATTTTATGCTGAAATATGATAAAAGTTTAAAAAACATATTTCAAGTAACTATTGTCGGAATAAAAAAAGATATTACTTTTTTATTCAAATGGCACAGAACCGTTAATGTTGGCGCAAAACTAGTTCGATTAAAAAATTTTTAATACAAATTGAAATTCGAAAAAAGCGAGCAAATTGTTTTAATTAGAAAAAATATTCTTATCAGACTTTCCCTTTAAAGCATCGGATTTGAGGCTTTGAAATTGTGTTCCATACATTAATGCGAAAAACTTCCGAATCTTTTTTTTTCTTCTTTTTTGTGGTAGAACTTCTTGGACTTTTAAATTCAAAAGTTACGCAAGTATCTTCCCAACCGCGAGAACCAGCCTTTGATATATGACATACATAAAAAGTATATTTATTCGACATGTTATATGTACACGACAATTGTAGAGTTATATAATGTGATAAACTACTGAAAAGTTTTGGAACAGTTCAGACCCGAATTAATTACATGAATTGTTCAATGAGGCTTAAACGAATTTGAAGATTGTAACTCACGGAAAACGGATGAACCATGACATCTATTTTCAGATTCTAATCAAACTGTAACTGAAATTCTGGTAGAACAGTAATTTCTTAACGCGACGACTTTTCTAACGAAAATCTATACGTCAAATGAACGATTGTTAGTTTTCCCGGTAATTCTAAAAATCACGCAACATATCTCCTGCCTCATTGTGACATACGCTACTATAATTATTATACAACCTTGTTTCACGGTATATTCCTGCAATTTCGAAAGAAAAATACTTGGCACATCGTTCGAAAAATTTCTTTTCATTCCACTAAAAATTTAAGCAATCGCCCGCCATAGATGATTCCCTCTATCTTATAAGACATTCTATCGCATTGACAAGTAGCAAGTGTATACCCTGGAGAGATATGTTTACGAATTAACTATAGAACGAGAGAATAGTCATCATTATCGAGCAAGATACAACAGCGCATACAATAGAAAACGTCTTTTAGAACTTTGGTTTCGTTTTCGAAAAAGCACAAAAAGAATTATTCTTCTATATATTTATTTATCAACGAGCAGTCATTTGGCCTTTGGCATCGTATATATGCATTTTCTTTAATTTTTTTTTGAATTTTTGTCTATGCCTACTCGCAAAATTATCCTAATATAATAATATAAACAAATTTGATAACAAATAAATTTGCGCTTGTTGCTCGGCAATGATGACTTCTAAGTTCTCTCCTACTCGCATTTCCATTTTAAAAAATTCTTAACTTTTGGAAGATATTCTTTGTATCTCGTAGTCGTAAGTTCTTTACAATTTCACATGTACATCACTAAACATTGAATTTAAATCCGTATACAATTTTTCGATAATCTTTTAGCGCTTTCACTTCCATAAACCTAATATTAAAACGAAAGAACATCACAGAATTTCACATTAATTTTAATAGCCAATTTGCATTTTTCTTTAGATTATCCTTTTTTTTGCGTCAAGACGAGAACACGTTCGTTCGAGCAATCATGTGGAACATTTTTTTTTGTCATCCCTGATTTCTTTTGCCTCATATTTTTTTTCTTTTATCACAGAAATACAAATTCCCAAAAATGACTAGGTTCAATTTCACTAGCGCCTCGGCAATGTTTTTCGACGACGACTATCGCGTTTTGCAGGGTTCAAAACGAACGATAAATTTTCTTTTTGCTCGAAATATTTTCAATTTTGAAAAAGTTCCACATTATGCACGAACAGTGTGTCAATTTTCCGTTAATCTTGCTTATTATCGACGTTTACTTGTGAATAAACATCACAATCTAAAGAAATTTTTAAGTTTCTCCTTTTTTTCGCCATCCCTACGAATGTACAAACAAGCTTAGCAAACTTCGTTTCCCGGTTTGACCTTCGAGATTAAAGTATAAAAATCGTATAATTTTTATTCGGTATACATTGTGCAATCTTTTCGAGGATATGTTTAAATTCCCTCCCCATATGCTATCGAAGACTCGTCTGAATTTAATTCTAAATTTTATCTTTAGCTAAATAGAACCGAACTACACTTGGCAGACATGATGCTCTCCTTCTCAGAAATTTGTACTTACTTGTGTTTTTTATGTATATAAATGGCATTATTAGTACAGTTTTTTCAAACTCGTTCCTTTGTGCGGTTGACAATTTCGATGGATATCGTGGCGATTATCGAAGCAACAAATGCGACTTCAAGTTTAAACGCGCCAATAATTTCTAGTTCTGTTGCATAGAAAAATATATAGATATAGCTTTCGTCCGAAAAATGTAAGTATTTCCTCTCGCAATAATATCACGCCTTTTATCGAAACATCACTTTTTGTTTGTTTTTCTTTTTCAAAATGATAACACACACACGTTACATCGTTCTGGAGCACCAATTTTTTTCCCCAAAATCGGCATATTCTATCACTTTAAGAATGAGCCAACCATCAATTTAGCCGTCTCCGCGCTCAGTATTAAAAGTCTTACAAATGTAATATTGCACAGTTTGCCAATTGAGGGCGCAGAGAAAGGGGCTTCAAGAACGGAGGGAGAAAAAAACGGGCTGTATATAGATATAGACGCGCGCCAAGAGAACCTGAAGAGGCATTTGTTTGAATCGCATACCCATCGTACACGCGCGCCGCTCATTTCTATTCTTTTTTTTTGCATTTCAACTCGTAAAATTAGAACGAGAGAATATTTTTTTTCGTATTGTTACTTGTTTATTATTTTATTATTAATTTTTTTTCGTTAATATCGTATGAATATATATGTATATGTAAATGTATATGTATATATATATATATATTGTTTATATACACGATTCAAAATATTAGCATTTAAAAATTTAAAAATATAGTTTGCAATTCGCGCTCGCGATGGACCTATACAACTCATCTCTCTTTTATTTTTATAATTAAATCTCGGGAGAATCCGTAATTTCTACACACTCGATTACCATTTTTCCGCACTGTACATATCTCGCGCGCGCTTGCCGTGGCTTCAATTCATCTCCTTCTCTCCTGCGGCTAAACGACACCTTTCCCCCTCTTCTATTTCGAAACGTGTACGCCACAATTGAGCGTTTCATTTTTGTCATTCTTCTTTCAGCACGTCGCAGGATTCCATCATCGAGCGATGATCACACTCGGGGAATTAAAAAATCCCTTTCTTCGCTAAGAGTAAGTTTAATGTATACGTACATACATTGACGATATAGAGCAAAGATGGCTTTGTTGTAAGGATCGTACGAGATTTGTGAATCGTGAACAGAATCCAGAGTCGTATCTACCTACATAACGTACGTATAACACCAACACGCACACACACAGACAGACGATGTCTCACGCTGCACTCTGCAGACTCACACGAAACGTAAGTGAAAAAGTTGCACGGCGAGCGATGCGAGCGGCCACTTGATTGACGATCGGGGGGGGGGGGGGGGGGGGGGGGGGGGGGGGGGGGGGGGGGGGGGGGGGGGGGGGGGGG
>JAWWMK010000021.1:5330495-5362806 GCA_035047105.1 Galeopsomyia nigrocyanea | reverse complement strand
GGCCCCCCCCCCCCCCCCCCCCCCATAGAGATCGCCGAGGCTCGTGATCGAAGACAGACAAAGAAGTGATAGTAGGAGAAGAAGAAGGAGCAGATGAAGAATTTAAAATGCCAAAAGATTGTGCGTACATATGTCAGTCGTGTCGCCTCCTGCGAATAAAAGTGTCATCGCCGTGGATCTTTGGACAGCCTCGTGCGCCAGACCGAACTAAGCTGGCAGCGAGAATGTGGCATTGTCGAGGCCAGGATGACAGTAGCGAAGAGACGGTGGCGTCGGCGGTTCGAGAACGCAGGAGGAGCGCCGGTAGCAGTACGTGAGTTGTAGTTCTCATTGTGGAATCGTCGGGTGGTGCTGCTGCTGCTGATGATGCTGCTGAAGATGATGATGCTGCTGTTGCTGCTGCTGCTGCTGCTGCTGCTGCTGCTGATGGTGATGATGATGATGATGGCCAAGGACGTTCTTGATCGCGCTGGTCTTGAGGAGCCGCTTGAGCATGCCACTGGAGCCGCGATGCTGCAGGCTCTTGTGGGTGGTGAGGGAGTTTTTGGTGCGGTAGCGACGATTGCAAAACTCGCAGACGTAGAGCGTGTCCGACTGCTCGTGCTTGTCCTGGAAGTGGCGCTTCAGCGAGTAATAGCATGAGAAGGTACGTCGGCAGTAGGGGCACTCCTGGGGCTCGTTTATGCCACCGGCCGTCGGTGGGGGCATCCGGTACACGGCTAATGGACCCGCCGACTGCTGCTGATGCTGCGACTGAGACGACTGTTGCTGCTGCTGCTGCATCCCATTGCTGCCCGGACCTACAAAAATAACAGCAAATCGTACGTTCACGCGCTATGTTTCCAACTGTTTTTCATTAACATTCGCCCAGCTCTCTAAGCTAATGCGACTTATATTTCACCCTGCATGCATGTTAGCCATCGATTTATCGTTATTTCTTTCATTCTCAATGCATTTCTATCGCCCCCCCTCTCTCTCTCTCTCTCTCTCTCTCTCTCTCTCTCTCTCTCTCGAATGAATTGTCAATCCTTCGGAATACGTCGATCGACATTTCAGACTTTATTTATACATTTCGAATGAAAGATACGATACGAATCTTATTAGTGATTATTTTTACATTTTGTTAGGTATTATTAATTACATGGAAACTCGCTGAAATGAAAGCCGTGTTGTTTAAAAATATCGTCTCTGTGGGAATTCCAGATTTACATACATTTTCAGCGAGTTTTCACTTGAAAATAGAATAATTAGCGTACAAATGTAATTTACGTCATCATTGAATTGCCATAGTTCGATAAAGTACCATCGAAGCAGCCTCGACCTGAGTTTTAATTACTACACCAAAAAAGTTTATTAGTAAACTTTGTTGAAAGTGGGGTTAGTGAAAAATCAATACTGGTTGGGTATCGGTAAAGTAAATTTAACAAAAGAACATGCATTAAGAAGTAGTTCACGCATTTTTTTTTTTAATTTCCAGTTAAATCACGTGATTAGTTGAAAAAAAAAAAACAATTGACCGAGACAATTAGTTTTGAATTTTTCGTCCAAAAAACATCTCCGTAAAAATGTACGTCACGCGAATGCTCAGCATGCATACAACAGCAAACACTCAAAGCAAACGCAACAAAAACAAAAATAACATCACAAAAGCAAACATAAAGCGGTACGCAAAATAAATATCAAATATGTAAGCAAATACAGTGGATGGGAGGGATAGAGCAAGGAATTGTAAAACTATTAAAAAAAACGGAAAAAGAGAAGAGTTCGCGCATTGTTAAAATTCTAATCCAGAACAGATTTTTAGAATATTTCCCAATGTCGATTTATCAAGCTCATCGAACTTGAGAGTATTTTTCTTCCAAGAGAAGAAATTTAGTGCATAGAAATTAACATTTCTAGCCTATAGAGTTTGTATTTCCTACAAATAAACTAATATGAATGATTTCAGCGACAAGTGGTTAAAAAAGAATATTACCGATATCTTTCAAACCAGAAATCTATTCATATTTTTTGCAAATGCATTCATACACCTAATAAGGTATTCGCGAACTTTGATACAAATTTTCTTTTTCTACACTCAACATTTTTTAGCAGTTGGGGTTGGAGAAAAGAATAAGAAAAGAGTTCAGAACAGGCGCCACATGCAGTTATTCGAAAAACCAAAACGTTAATCAACAAAAAATATTAATATTAATGAAAATAAAGAAACTCGAATGAAAAAAAAAACAAACCAAACAAACAAAACCAGGCGGAAAAGGTAAAAGGTTCGTAAAAACAAAAACAAAAAAGAATTGTTAGTAACTTGGAAACCGAGGCAGCTTCGATGGATCAATCACGTGAGGTCAATCAGCATTGAATAAGCTAGTCCGATAGAAAAAGAGAAATTAGCGAAACAGTCGTTGAAAGAGTGGCGATTTAAAAAAAAAAGACAGATTGAAGAGAGAGTAAGAGAGAGAGATTGTGGTGTTTGGTTTTGGCGGCCCTACCTTATCTAAACCTTCAAAAGAACTTAATGTCAATGTCGCCGGGCCGGCTCTTATGATAGGTATAGATATGGGTCATCAGGGAGTTACGGGAGCAGTAGACCCGCTCGCAGATGACGCATCGGTACTCCTCCTGGCGCTCGGCGTGCTTGTCAGCCACGTGCCGCTTGAGGCTTGCCTTGCTGCACAGCACCTTGCCGCACAACTGGCAGGTGAATAGCTTCTTCGTCGTGGGCGCGTTCAGCGAGTTCAGCGTCAGACCGGGCATCGAGGCCAACACTGAAACAACAACAATCCATCGCTCATCCATCCGCCATGCCTAAACCCTCATTTCTACGCCTTTCTTTCTTTTTTTTTTCTTTCTTTCTATTCTTTTCTTTTCCTCCTCGTCACTAATTTTTTTTTACGACTACACTATATACGAGCGTGTCTTCGTCTCACACATGCATTCTCAGCCTCTTTCGCACTTTGGAAATTCGGAAAAGCTTCCGCTGCAAAAAGCAATGTAAATAATTACGTTACTTTTTTTCACACATTCCGCTGGAGACTTGGACACGCCGTACATCTACCAACAATGAGTGCTCTGTTTTTTTTTTTATTTGTCTTTATAACCTAAAGTATCGAGTTCCTCATATTCATCTCTAATTTTTTTTTTTCAAGCATTGACATTTTCAATCCAAAGATCGCAGGGCAGCCAAGAGAAATCACAGAGTAATAAGCCTACAAGAAAGAACTGGGCGCTCATTCGCATTTGAATGGCCATTAAAATTGGGGAGTTTTGGTCGAAGGAGGCGAATGAAAAATCCCGAGTAAGTATAGCAAGCAGCATGGGTGCATTCGTCGTGCTGCCCCCCGTTCTTCGTGGTCGTCCTTCTTTTGATTCGTCGGAAATTGAATTGGAATTGCAGCGGGGGTGCTGCAGATAAAGAAACTTGCGACGTCTCGCGAGCGAGAGAGGCAGTGAATGCAACTCGGACATAAAAGAAGTGCACATGCACCCCGAAAAAAAAAAATAAAAGGTCTCCGCGCGTCTTTTCTTCTCAATAAAACTCTTACGATGCATCTCGCTTTCGCTCTTTCGCGCAAATGAACGAGCACTTCTTGGGAAAAGAAAGAACGGACATCGTCAATGCGCGCGAGAATCGCGCGAATCAATGGGCGAAAGAGAGAGAAGAGAGCGAGAGAGAGAGTGAGGCTTCTCTCTTTCTTTCTGACTGGGAGGAGAAAAAAAGGAGCGTTTTATTTCGCGCAAGGAAAGAGAAATGTCGCGGTCTTTCAGACGAATCAAACGTCAATAAGGTGCAACGTCTCATTTCCAGCGTCGTTAATTAAAAAGACGGAGGGGGAGGCGGACGACGGCGAGACGCCGAGAGGCGAGAGCGAGATAAAGGGAAAAGAAGTGGCAAGGAAGGACTTAGAATATCGCCGGTGCACTTAAAGAACTTGAATAGATAATGTCGTTCGTTCAGCGAGGCTTCTTTATTTCTTTTCTCTCACTCTCTCTCTCTCTCTGCTGCTTTTTTTTTCTTTTTTTTTCATTTTATCTTCTTGGCGCGCGCGAAGGGGGGCTGCGAGAAAAAAAAATTTTTATAAGACGTCGGTGGTGCGCGGGTAAGTCTTTTCTTCTTCTTCTCGGGGGCCTAGGCTTTTCGCCTCTCGACACCGTGAGCGCGCGGCGGCTGGATTCGCTCATTCATTCTCTTTGGGAAAATTGCTCTTTATCCAATTTCTCAAGTCGTGTCTCATTAAACTTCAGGCGGAAAAGAAACTGCGCGAGCGCGCGCTGCGCTTTATACAGCGCGCACAATGAGAGTGTGTAAATGGGGGACGAGTTGCTGGCTGGCTGCTGGCTGCTGGTCGCTTCATGATGGGATTGGTTTGCGTGACGAGAGTGAGAGAAAGAATGCGAGATAAAAAATAATACCGAAAGGAAGGCGGTCTAGGGAGACAAGGACTAAGGGTTTTATACGTATATGTGTATCTGACGGAGGGGGGGGGGGGCGTTCGTACATGTACATACGGGAGAAGGATAAAATAAAATTTAAAAAAGAATTAATAAAAAAAGAAAAGAAACGAGCGAGACGACAAAAGAAAATGAAACACATCCACATGTTGGTCTTTTCTTTGCTCTGCAAAGCAAAAGACTAACCAATAGAAAAGGGACAAATCATGTATATAAAGTATTTATGCACAAGAAAAAAAAAATGTATATATCGCGCAAGACATGAACTCATCAAATAAAAGACATTGCACACGATGTTCGTTGAGGCGTGATGTAAGCCAACGTAGAAAAGACACATAGAGCATTCGGAAAGAAACACTTAAAGCATGCACTTCCAGCGAGATCAAAGCGTGTGGACTTTCCGCTTCCATCTTATTTTTTTCTCTCCTCTTCTTATTTTTCCTCAAAAATTACAGTGACGTGGAAATTTTTTTAAGCTTGAATTAAATAAAAAAAAAAGAGTGTGCTATGAAAAACTTTACCGCAAAAATCTCATTTAGATATTCGCATATATACGCGTTCTTTATACTTGATGCTGCTACGAGGTTGCGTCAAGAGGTAAAAAAAAAAAAAGAAAATCAAACCAAAGGATGGATATAAATATTGAAAAAATTTACGCGAGGTCGAGAGAACGGAGACAATTTTTTTGATTCAAAAGTATGTTTTTAACGTCGCAAAAATGTCGCTACTGGCGTCTGCGACTAAAGTTTTACTGGTACACTTACCTTCTTGCTGAAATGAATCTCTGCGTGATTTTCGTATTCTCTGCTCTCTTACAAATTTAGGTTTACTATATATACTAGAATGGCTGGAGATTAGGGATAGGAGTGATACTTGACTATAAACGTAAATGAAAAACTCTTGGCAAAATTATTAAACCAAATAGTATACATTTTCTGTAGAATATAAAAGTGAAAATATATTAAAATGCATTTGACATATGGCTTACGTCAGCAAAAAAAATAATAAAAATAATTATCGTAATAAAATAATCATATAATAATAATAATGATAATAATCAATAAATATGTAGTATAACCAGAACACCTTGGCAGATAACAATTAATATTTAAGCAAGACAACGTAGCAATTTACTGGTTTTCTTTTACATACGGATTGAAATAAAAAAAGACAATTTTCATCTTCGCGAGCAGACGTGCTAACAAAATATTTATTGAATTCGTTTTCGTTTTTCTTTATTCGCGGGTTATCTTTTTAGAAGTCGCTCGGCTTATCGATCACAAAAATAAAATACAGATAGAATCTTTTTTCCCTTTTTTTTTATCGGTGTCAGTCCTATTATTATTTTATACGATTTCTGAAATAATAAACTCTTAATCGGTACAGAATTATGTTAAAAATATTGTTATGTTGTTCTGGATTGTGCATATAGCGCAGCGCGGATTATGGAGTGTATAAAGTGCAGTTAAAAGAACCTATTATACATCGATTAACATATGCTATTGTAAAAATAATAGTGAAAAATGTGCTGTATTTCGTTTGCGCAAACAAGTTATTAATCTATAGTTGCTATTACGTATATGGATAATGGATAATGCGTGTATGAAGCTGTAAATGTGTATGATGTGCGTATATTTAACCCCGACCATTCGCTATCGCGCATTATGATTAATAAAAACGATCCGCTGGAACCAGTCGAAGCGAAGAAAAAAAATGAATGAATTATAATTTTTTCGTGTTTATTGCGTATTACGTGTATGCATTTCTATTACGTCATTTTCAGTAACGTACGATTAAAATTACAAATTTGGATAGTTGCATCGGGCCTTCTCAAAGAGTCGTATTCTCTCTGCAATCTTAAAACGAAATAAAGATTGAATCCGCAGTCCTCTGCTACGTTTCATATAAATCATCTTTTCGCATTTTTCGATAATATATTTTTCTTTTTAAAGAAACTCTTTTTTTTTTAAATAACGCATTAGGTACTTTTCATTAACAGTTTGGTAACATCAGTCAATCCTTAAAAATCAGTCCAATCGTATACTTCGATCAAATAGAATAAAAATAATTTTAATTTTAGGCGATTCAGTCCAATTCAGTCGCAAAATGAAATAAAAGTACGAAACAATCACGAATTTTTTTATAATATAGAATTTATAAGTGACGATTTTTCAGTCTTTCCGTTTACGTTTTAAAAAAAAACAATAATTTTAAGAACGAAAGAACGCGTTTTTGCATCGTATCACAGGCCAATTGCGACAAAGTATTGCCTACTTTATTTTATCAAAGTCAAGCGGCAATGCCCTACGTGTTCAATTGAAGATTGACGCACAATTTTAAATTCTTTAAAGTTGCTTGATACACACTTTGCATTAAAACAAATGCTAACTAACAAATTTTACGCTAACGAAAATGAAAAATTATATTTTTCCGCACTTATTTAAAATTTGCTTAAAGTTTATCTAATGGTAACTACATGTTTTACAACACAGTTAAATGTCCTTTATTTAATAGAAAATGTGTATCAATTCCATAAAAAAATATCTTTTGACGCAAATTTATTAAAATGCTCGTGTCAATTTTCGCGTGAATTTAAAAGGTTTATAAAAAGAATCTCGTTAAAATATAAAAAAAAAAGTAATGCATACAAAGAAACTAAATTAAGAAAAAAATTAAAATCATATAAAATCTCTACTACGTAATCATATAAATTTTTTCAATTAAATATTCCATTTGTTTTATATTAATTTCATTAATAATTTATTATTTTCATAATAATAATACGCCGCCCAGCAACCGGGTTTGTGCAGGTGACAAATAATTCGCATTATGTTATTTGGCCATTTTTACAGTAGTCACGACATCATAATGATCGATTTTTATATACCTTACTTTCCCCGTTCCTGCCTACCCATTACCACCTCACATCGTTCTGTCGCTATTCATTCTTATATACGTCTATATACTTTATCAATATCAGTTCTTTTCGTTACTCCATCACTTTGACTACTATAAAATTTCATTAAATTTATAATTTTCGTAATTGTAATTTAAAGCTTTTTTTCTTTACTTCTTTTCCGAATTACTTTAAAAGTTCTATAAATTGTTTTTTTTCTATTCCTTCGTCTCTTGACTTGATCATTTTTCACACGGGTATCTTACGCATTCCCGATCAACTCTCTGCGAGACGAACAATTTCGACAGTCTCAACTCCGTGTATATATATTTAATATATATATATTTATATATCTTTATATTTTTATATATAAAAAGAATTTGTTTACATTCCCACGCTAAAGTAAAAATATATAACACGCTTTAGGCGGAATTCAACTACCGTTCATAAACGCCAGAAAAAATTATTGGAAAGCTCTGCACTCTCTGCGATTTTAGTACGTACTCTAATAAAAATAAAATTTCAGCGAAAACCGTCATTCCCTAAAGTAATGTCGCATTGACGTTTGGGAAGAATAAAAACGATATACATGAATTGAGAGTTGAAAATTATTTCCATTAACTTTTTTGAAAATCTACCTCGCACTTTTTTTCCACCTCGAAATCTGACGTCTTTCATTTGCGCGTGGTCTTAAAAATATATGCGAGTCGGAGCGTTTAATTAAACGTATTATTCAATTTATTCTATCATAGCCTATCTATAAACATGTGTGTTAATGTGTAAATATGTGTATTTATATGTGTTATGATGCATACAAGTGCCAATCTCATATTGAGTGTTTGTTATATTGGGTTATTTCTTCGTTTTACACTTGTTTTGTTCTGTATAAATAGTATCAGTATGCCTGCCTGTAAAATATATGTTTATAACTAAAGTCGCATCAACGTTTTCATCAAGTTTTTCATGTTTGAATTTGTTTATGCGACACGATCTAGCCTGTCTGGAGCTCATTTTTCGAATTTTCATTCATTCGTGAAGCCTTCTCGATGTAAATTACGACAATTGTTTTTTTATCTTGAAAAAAATGTGAATAGTCAGTTACTTTTATCGAGTATAACACTGATGTTGTATTCTATTTTTTGAGATTGTATTTTCAAATGCACAATTTATATATTGTAGAAATTAGAACCTTTTGTTTAACTCCATTTGTAAAACATCAAGAAGGCTTTTTATCTGGCTTATCAAAGTCCTACTAAAATATAAGTATGCATGTATGTATATTATATGGAGTCAGCTATATTCATATGCTGTTATTTATATAGTAGCCGCAGTTACGAGATACTATTAGAGTCAATTACAGTTTTATCTGTCAGTGCTTAGTGGACCGTAGCTTAACTTTTTATTTCCTTTCTATTTCTATTATTATTTCGTTTGTGGAACTGCCATTAAATCTGTTTTCCATCCGCGGCCCATCAGCTCACTTCGACGAAACGAAAAATACAAAAATTGATCATTTTTTGGACACATTAACCTACAAAGGTTATTACAAAAAATATTCCATCAAAAGATAATGCTTTAACTTCTCCTGGCTACTAAATTGAAAAATTTGGCACTAAAAATATGTTGGCGTTAACGAATGATGAAAATAATATTTAAAAAAGTCTAAACATATAGCTAAAAAATAAATTTGGAAATATCGATCTAACCTTACTCTGAAATCTTCAAGCCCTGTAATTATTCCTTTTTTTTTCTAATCAATTTTTTTTTAATTTCTATAAATCCGTAAGTCTTCAGTTATCAAAATAAAGTTTTTACAGTCTTCATTCAACATTTTTCATTTTATCCTAAAACTTAATTGGACGATGGCGTATACGACGCACAAGAAGTTTTTTCCTTCTTTAGATTATTCTTTTTTGCATTTTTTTTTCACAGAGAACAACTCAGAGAGTTCAACGTCAATCAGTGAAGATTCACGAGCATTTTGCTTTTTTTTCAAGTTACGGAGAAGTTAAGCAAAGAATCTTTCCATTTTTCTCGATTTCATTTTTATGAATCCGCGAGTAAATTCGTACGCTCTACGACTATAGCACAAAAAAGAGTTTCGTCGAAGAGTGCAAAGTATTATTTACATAACAAAAACGAGAAAGTACAAGGCGAGTTTGACTCGTCTTTCACTATCAACTTTTTTTTCATCAGTCAATCATCGTTTTGGCCATTATTATTTTTTTTTGTTTAACGGGTAACATACCGCGTATTCCCCTTTATTACAGTACACACCCATCGAAATAACAACTTATCCTTTATCGTCGCAATAAACTCGCCTAGACGCGGGCATCTATAACAACCGATAAAATTCTTATTCAGCTCTACAATTGTCACACAGTCAGTCCACTTCAGTTTCTTATTTTTCTGTTTTTTTTTATTTATCATCATTTCTTAATCGTTTTGCTCTTTTTCCTATATAAACACGTGCCGGCAACGCTTGCAGTCCTGCTCGATATCTCGAAAGCTCATTCGTGTTCCAACGAAGCCTAATATAACCGCCGATTTGGAAGCACTGCGTATATATTGTTCCATAACGAGAAGTTCGACAGGCTCGACATAGCATTACATGAAAATAAAATATACAAACGATATTTATTTTTTTGGCGCACGGGCGCAGCTCTTGCGCCGTTGACGAGTCGTTCGTCAAATGCGTATATATCGCGTTCACCGGAAGAAAAAGAAATCGAGGCCACTCTCTGGGCCGCTGAACACTTGGTTGAGGTTCATCGCATGAATTGAAAAAAAAAACATTCCCTCTTCCTCGCCAAAGTACTTACAAAAAAAAAGAACAAAAAAAAATTTTCCAAAGAAACGCCCAACTAGCATCGATATTGCGCTCATATTCCCTCCAAAGGTAACGAAAACACCAACGCGCGGCCCCTTTAGCGAAGAAAAACCAAAAAAGACCGACGAATTTGTATCGTTTATAAAAGTCTACAGCTAAAATGAGTATAAAAAATATAAATTTTCCGCTCTAGCAAACAAAACGCTTTCTCTCTCATTCGTTCCACTCGTTCGCTCGTCGCCTAAATATGCGTACGATTAAAAAGCCATTTTTTCCAACTCGTCCGCGGCGAAAGTCACTCGCACTTCCACTCTCTCACTCGCTCTCGCTCTCCTAAAAAGTGGGGCCTATACAGAGTTACATGATCAACCGACGGAAGCGTCGTCCGGAGATTTGTATGTGTGCCTTTTTTTTCTCATCATTTGTTTTGTTTGTCTTTTTACAACGACGCGATAAGCTCTCTGAATAAAAAAAAAAGAAGAATCATCGTCCGAGTGGGTTATTTAGAATTTGAGGGGATGGCCGCTCGGACGAGGCGAGCTCTATTTCTGTCTGCGATGGTAGATGCTCTTGTGGTTGTTGAGGCTGTTGAGGGTCCTGAAGACCTTGTGGCAGAGGCCGCAAACGGCGCTGTTGAGCGGCTGGTAGTGCTGCTGCTCCTTGTGCCGCTTGAGCGTGAGCTTGGTCGAGAGGGTCTTGCCGCACACGTCGCAGGTGTAGCAGACCCCCGGCGGCAGGAGGCTCGTGTGCAACGGGTGCGACAGCCTCATTGCTAGGATCGCAGAAGGCGGTCCTTCACGTTTCCCGGATTTCCGTATTGTTTTTTTTTTCATTTTAGTTTTCAAAATTTATAATTTTTTTGTTGTTTTTTTTTTTGTTTAATCGAACCAAGCACCAACATTGTTTAATCAATCGTAGAGATAAATAAAACAAAACAAAAAAAGTGAGTAGTTGAGTAATAGCAATAGTAATAAAATATTAATTGTGAGAGTTAATGTGTGTGTTGTTGTTTGAGATTTTGCAAAATGCCGTTACGAACCAATATTGCGACGGAGATAGTGATCCACGTGGGCGGATGGACCCCCAGCACAAATCCGTTCGTGAAGGTAGGTAGTAGTAGAGGTACACACAGAACAATGACGAACCAGAGCACGTATAGCCGAGCGAGACCGGGACCGGGAACAAACAAGAACAAAGATACGGCTGCCATTAATATTGTGGACACATTAGTTTACGATGCTGGTCCTTTTCTATAGAGAGAAAGGCTCGGGGCAGTTAGGGTGGGTGGATAGCGACGGAGGCGAAGGCAGAGGCGGCTAGGAGAGGAGAAACAGTCAAAACAGAGGATGGAAGCGGCCAGGCTATGGGGTTCAACGGGTGTTTGTGAGAGAAAATAAAGTAACGACATTTGTTTTCGTATAAAAGATTGATTCTATTCATCTTAAACTTTAATCATTTGCTTTTCTTTTTTTTTCAAGAGAACAATCAAGAAAGAGAAAAAGACAAGAGACTGACGGACGAATTGAATGTAAGACTTTGTTAGTTCAAATAAAAAAAAATTTTTAAAACAAGAATCAAAGTTGTACTTTGCTTTAAAACTGATTCGTTTTTGTTAATACTCTGACGTAAAACGCTTTGTCGTCTTCAGACAAGAGTAGACGGGTTCTTATTCAAGAAAGAGAGACAGACAAGAGAAAAGGCTCGGGGCTCTGGTTTGTCATTGATTATGGTAATGTGTGACTTGTGTGTCGGCATAAGTAATTCGAACAAAAATTTTTTCACTTTCAAGCAAACAAATTTTGTTTCATATGTTTCTCGTACTCTCGCTTGATGGGAAAGCCAAATTAGTTTCTATTTTTTTTCATTTTCTTTCAAAAATCAAACAAAAAAGCAGCAATGTGGCGATCAAACAAAAAAAAAACAAAACAAAAGATTAAGAAAACAAAAAAATGATAGATTTTGAAAATTAAAATAAACATACCATTCTCAATGCTTCCCCGGGCGTGGACGAGTGTAGTGTGTCTTTTTGCGACAAGGAGACAACGTATATTATATATACTTTTAATTTCCAATATGCTCGGCGCGTATATATGTATACATGTAATCGCTCTCGCTAAAAAAAGGATCTGGATGTATGTGAGTGTGGTGCGCGTTCGAGCTTTCTTTTTCATCATTCTCTGTAGCAGTAGCAGTACTCGAACGCGGCCAATAAAACAAAAGGTTTAGCCGGAGTTCGCGGTACGGACAGCGGCACAATAACACGTAACAAAGAATCATTTTGTTTTATACAAAGGTGAAATTTTTATTCATAAATAATGAGATAACGGTGAGTGAGTATACATTGTAAAAAAATAATTATGAAAAAAAAAATGCGTACAACCTGGACCCTTGAAAATCGTAATAACAGACACTAGTATAAAAAAAATTATAAGTTTCCTTTTTCCTCTATATACACGGCTCGGCGCAGTACAAACACACTTTCGGACTCTCTCTCTCTCTCTCTCTCCCACTGTCTTTTTTTGTCTTTCTCGGTATATCTGGACAGGACCCAGGACGTCGAGCTCAAGTCGCCTGTTCTAAGTAATTAGTACATATATAATGTATCAACTCCGCCCTAAATTAATCAATCAATAATTCTATAATTGTACGGATCAATAAACATTTGACATAAAAAAACTATTTATCTCAAAACAATAGAGTCGAATACAGCGCAACGTTACTAAATATTAGCTGCGCTTAACCGCAAATTAATAAACTTCGTTGCACGCAGCAGTAGCAGCAGCAGCAAAACGAAAAACAAAGAAAAATGTTTCGTGATTTTCGTCACGCGTTTCCCCCAACCCCTTTTTTTTCGTCGCTCGATGCACTCGAACTGCTAATTATATTTTAGATGCACTCGGACTGCGACTGCTAATTACATTTTTGGCGTAACTCACAAAGCGAACGGCATGCGTACGCTGTAATTATTGACGCTGTTAGGCCGGAAAAGGGGTAAAAAGTAATGTCGTTTACTTCGCATAAGGCAGTTAAAAAAACTACGCACATTTGCGTGGCCGTAATAATTAGCATCGATCGATCGAGCAACCGAAAATATTGAAGTTCGTTTGCTGGCGCGGACAAAGTCAAAATCGAAGGCGAGCGTTAACCGTAAAGAGAAAGCGAAAAAAAGTAGGGCGCTAATCACCGCGTATATACATATACGCGCGCGTTCTCAACTTTCGCCACGCGAACGGGAATGACAAATTATTGCATCCATAATACAGTGGCGCGTACGACGAATTTTTTTTTCTTGTTTTTTTTTTTTTATTCGGTGCGCTTGAAACTTTTCCGCTTGTAGAATCGATCTAAAGAACACACGGGCCGCATACAACGCGTAATTGCTATAATTATAATTTGCACTTGAGAATGAGCGACGCAAACTTTCTGTTTTCAATATCTCGCTGGAAATTAATAATCGTATACGAGTTTTCACGAGAACTTAAGTAAGTACACGGTATGTAATTGATGCTAGATCGTTAAGTGAAAACAGTGAAAAATATATACTTAATAAATACACAACTAACATAGTAAGGTACTTTTAACGAACAATAGAAGAAAAAAATTAGAAGAAGAGCTTTCTTTTTCGTGCGAAGAGTATAATAAACAAGAATACTCGCATTTATAAGTATCTGAACTAATCGAAACTAAACCTATCATATAGAAAAAGAAGAATTTAGAGAATAGATAATGAATCTAACAATCAATGAATACAAAAACTCTCTCTCAGCCTCTCTCGCATTCTTTCCCTCGGTGTTATTTACAAAAAAGGCTTAACAACTACGCGAACTCGGCTCGGAGCAGGTACCAAAAACGCACGACGACGACGACGAGCACCACGAGGCGGTAATCTCTCACGTGAGATGCGGCGGTTCCTCCTTGACGGCACTTTTGTTGGCAAATTGTTGCTGCTGCTGATGTTGTTGCTGTTGCTGTTGCTGCTGGTCGCTGGGATTTTTGTTGTGCTGCCGATGGTAGATGCTCTTGTGGTTGCGCAGACTGTTGAGACTCGAGTAGACCCGTTTGCAGATGTTGCAGATTGGTTCCTTGCTTGGCCTTGTGTGGACGTTCTGTATGTGGCGCTTGAGCCGTGTCAGCGAGGTCAGATTTTTGTTGCAGGGCTCGCATCGAAATTCGTCGCTTGCCACACCGCCGCCGGCCAACAGACCTGGCCAACAGACAGTTTTTTTTTTCGGTTACTTTTTTTTGTTTTGTTTTAGCTTGGACCTCGCGTCTCGTTCTCTCATAGATTCTTCGCTTGTAGATATTAGTTTTTTTTTAAATTATTTATATGGAAAAATCGCCTCAATCGAAGAGGGGAAGAAGAAGAGTAGTCCGCAGGTTTTGCCGCATATCATTGCTACATCGTCTGCTTTACTTTTTGTGTTTTTGCCTCTATTACAACGCAACATCTCTCTCTTTCTCTTCCTCTCTCCCTCTCTCTCTCTCTCTCTCTCTCTCTCTTTCTCTCTCTCTCTCTCTCTCTCTCTCTCTCTCTCTCTCTCCCTTTTTCACTTTATCTGATTCCTCCTCTTTCGTTTTTCTCTATCGCTCACTCTTTTCTCTCGCTCTCTTTGTATTCGAAAGCTCATTTGTGTATTTTTTTTTCGTCGCGTGTCGTTGTACCAGTGCGTGCGAATCTATTGTTATTTTTCATTACAGTCTACAGCATTGTCACCGACACCCCGTGCTCAACAGTCGTATTTGTTTTACTTGGCTTTATATTTTTTTACTGTCTTGGCAAGTTACAATATTCGATTAACACGTGTTGTTAAAAAAAAGTAGAACCATTCACCGAGATGTCAAACTTTACTCTCCATGTAAGCTTTCAAGAAAATGAGTTTAATCCTCTCGTTACCAGTACACCCAATAGTTAATAGAGAAAAATAAATGTGTTGAAATTATTACACATCAATTGCAGTAACTTTTTTCTTGAAAGCTATTCCACTCATACTTCATTGATCAATCGAAAAATACTCATAGTTGATTTACAAAAAGAGAGTGCAAGCAATCCAAGAGTCCAGCGACCAATCGATATAGGCGGTGTTTCGTTAGTTTAGTTTTCATTATCAGATATTTATATAATCAAGTCACCAAGATGGATTTGTCCAGATGTGTTGATGCAATTATTATTTACAGCAGGAGACAGTAGTGTGTGTGCATAGATTTTGCTTATAAAATAATCGTGTATAAAGTATATAAAATATTTACAAGTTATATATATATGATGAAGATTCAATGATGCGATGAACAAGGCGGAGTATATAAATTTATCTGAACGGTCTATGCACGTATCTTTGTCATAATTATAAGGATATGTACCAATATCACGCTATATTGTCGTTAATATGAAACTGTCGTCGTTTTATTTCTCATAATAAAAACACGTCCAAAAGATATGACGATGAGGCTATTTAAAAGTTACTCGACTGTGTTACAGCAGCAGCAGCAGCAGCAATCACATGCCCAATAAGCGCTAGTAAGTCGGAGATAATGAAATGACTCGTTAAAATACAAAATAGCCGTTAATATAACGGAGGAATAAACTCTCGAATGCATCGAAGACAGATAGACACATACATTTACGAAGAGCTTTTGCCAGATTACACGCTTCGCTCGCTTACATAATCAGCAGCAGCAGCACAAATCGTCAATTAATCGCGCGCTCGAGTTTTAATGAAGGTGAAACTGTGTGACGATATGATATGTATCTCGCAAGCTTTGTGCTGCCTCATTAGTCTGATATTTCTTTTTCCATGTCGTCGCCCATCAATTGGCTAATGCAATCAAGAAAATCTCTTCTTCAAGCTTTCTTTTCTCCTCGTTTTGTAGTTCAATCTGGTGAAACGACATCTCTCATTTCCGTGCGTGTTAGCGAGCTTGCAAGCTCGACGAATGCATTCGCACGCTCACGTGCGCCACCACGTGCTCGCCAGATCCAAGGTCAGCGGCGGCAGCAGCAGCAGCAGCAGCAGTAGCAGCAGCAGCCAGTAGTTTAGTGACGATGGGGCTTTCACCCGGCCGCGGTTACCCTGGTAACGGGAGGCAGAGCCGGCTTTCTCTCTCTATCTCTCTCTCCTTCTCTCTTCTAAGCGGCGCGCTGCTTTTGACGTCGGGTGGGGGGGTATACATACACACGCACGCACAAAGGCACGTACGCACCTATTGAAGCACGCCTAGGATGCGTATTATTCTTGATAACCCTGCTCGCTCGGCTGTAGGGCTGTGTGTATTATGACTGATGTTGACTCTCTTTCTCTCACTCTCTCTCCTCTCGCAGCACAGACCGATCGATACACTTTTCTCTCTCACCGTGTATAACTCGCAGAAAATATGCGGCTACATAACGTGGGGATTTGCTCGTTGTGTATACCTTCTTTGTTCTTTCTTTCATTCTTGTAGCTTCGAAAGAGTTTCGATTGAAACTTAGGTCGATTAGAGTCGCTTATCGGGACGGGACACGGCTTCCGTGTTAATGCGTGTGCGCGGTGCATTTGTATTATGCGTGTGCGTTGCGTATATACTCCTCGAGGTCGGCTCAAGTTCATCTGATCGATAATGTCCGCCGAAATAAAAAAAAAGTAACATTTTGGGCTTTATAAAACGTGTGATAGTTGATAAGGCTTGCGGCAGCGCTCGTCGCTATATACTTTTGCGCGAGATGACCCATAGATGGCGCCACGCAAATATGTAAACAAGTCCATTCGAATATCGCGAAACTAGAACGATATCTTATCGCTCGCGGAGATCGCGCGCGCGCCGCTCGCGGTATATAGCGAAGCGAAACGAGATTATGCGCGCAGACTCGTAAATAACCAAACTTTCCGAATTTCGCGAGACGCCACTAGCGCCGCGCGCGCTCGCGATTTCCGAAAGTGCGCAGGATATCCCCGCAAAACGATAAATAACCCTCCTAGGAAAAAGCTTAACTTTGCTCTCTTTTTCTCTTTCTTTTTTTTTTTTTTTTTTTATTCGCCAAAAGTATATATCGAACGCCAATATGCCGCGAGTTATTACTCTTCTTCTCTCTGCGGATGCCTGCTGCGAATGTGTATGTATGTGTGTATGTCTACCTACATATCGATTCCCACCACTGAGAAAACTCTTCGCGGGGCGAGCGCGCGCGTTGTGTGTACATATTTTCTTGATTCGTCCAGCCGGTAAATCGATGCGACGATTTCACGCCTTGCTTGAGACTTCAAAACTAAGTTGTCCATATATACGCCGCCAAATAAATATTTGCTCTGCAATGCACCAGTCGTTACGCGAATTTTTGCTTGCTTCTTATTTTTTTTTCTTTCGAGAAAGTTTCTTAGCCGGAAAGTTGGGCCGAATTTGAATTTGAAATTTCGACAGTTGGATTTTTGGCAGCGAGTGAGAGAGAGAGAGAGAGAGAGAGAGAGAAACGAAAAGGTTCTCGGCAGTTGTTCGCTAAACTTTGCTCGTGAATGTTTTTTTTTCGACGATGTAAAAAAAAAAGGTAAAATGATATGGAAAAATGATGAAGCTTAATAAAGGAAGCTCTTTAAATTCCGATACAGAGTAATATTCTGGAAATTTGCGATAAGCCGAGAAAAAGTATGAATGCTAATGAGCTACGAAATAGAAGCCAGGTAAATATTTGCGGGTTATTTATTAAATTACAATCTACAGAGATTCGGAGTTTGAAGCGTAGCGAGGCGCGATTACATAATTTTCATCGCGAGTAGTCGCGCGCCTACCTATCGTTTCTCTCTCAGTTTCTCCCCTTCGCTTCGTTATTATTTTTCAACGTAACGACATTATGCATAAGACGATAAAGAGCGACAGCGATACTTCGTTTTTTTTTTCGATCCGCGCACGCACTAGAAAATGAAAATGAAGAGAAAAAAAATAATAATCGCGATTTAGGCTTCGTTAATTGGAGTACCTATAACGAAGAAAAGTTGGTGGCACGAAGCAAGAGAAAAAGAAAAGACGAGGGAAGGGGGAAGAGGGCATAACAGATCGTTGACCCGCGGTATTGAGTTTTCCTTTTGAAACCTTGCCAAACAGCCCTCTCGTTACGATTTCCTTCGCAAGATCCACGGCGAGATTTGTTCAAAAAGGCACTGCTCGGCATTACATTGATCCTCCGAAAAAAACCGCGCGCATTAGTTCGATGGGAAAAATATATATTATACGTGAATAAATAATAATCGTATACAAACTGCCGAGGTCATAGATTTTTATCTAGACGAGTCGAATGAAAAAAGAGAGAGAGAGAGAGAGAGAAAAAAAGAACGGCAGACACATGACTAATCCGCCGAGCAAACACATCGGTCATCACAAGGACGCGCTATCGCGGTGTGCGTATAATATACGAGTGTGCCGAAAAAGCTCGTTTGGGAGGGAATTAGCGAAACTAAGAGGTCACGATAGCGAAAAAGCTCAGCCCCTAATAATTGGCAACTCGAACTGCGATACGTGCGTACACATAAACACACGCAGACTAACGAAGTCTCGAGTGAGTGAGTGGCGTACCAAGGCCGTTGTATTTTTAGTTTAGGCCAATGTTTACTTGGCCGCCCGTCGTCGCCGAATAACGCTCGCGTTCGCCGCTTATATTCGCGCTCGAGCTCGGCGCACCGAGATAGAGGGACCTTGAAATTCGCGGATAGCATCTGCGGCCCCTTATCGAAAAATACCTCCCTCCCTCGTTTACTCACACACGCACGTATTTTTTTTTTTATTTCGCGTATCGTCGAGCACGATTAGCAAAAACGATAAATCCTTCCTTTTTTCGACACTCGAGCGCAAATACTAACCTAGTGTAAGCCCCGAATATTATTCCCTCTAAATTTATCAGAACACGCATATAAGAATTTTTTTTTTTTTGCTCTCAAACCCCTCGAAGTTTTCACCCTTGTATGTGCTCGCGATGACTCGTGAAATGAAATTCCGCGATATACAGGAAAATGACTCATCATTTTACTTTCCTAAAATTCATAATGGATAGAGAAATATATTGAAACTCGCGCGACATGCGTCATGTAACTAGTATGACAAAAAAGAAAAAAAAAGTTCCACCACACGATGTATATCTTTTCAGCGAAATTAGGTCGCGTTGATAATAGAAAAAAAAAGAGTATAGTAGTGAGCGCAAACATAGTTACGTGAGAATGATGATAATCAATCACGCGAAAAAAAAAAACTATACTCGAGACGGTTATTGGCATGACTATTTGAGTTGAGGCAGTGGAGGGATGACTAATATGCATGACAATGTCTCACCCAGAGGAAAAAAAAACGAACTTTTTCTATTTGCCTATTTAATTAATTCGACGTTCGACAAAGGAAAGATAATATAATCTTGCACTGCAGTCTCGAGCTTTGATATGAATCAATCTATATACTTAATAAATTTATACACGCTCGATTTGCCGTCGATACACAGACGACGACGAGTGTGACAAAGAACAAGCCCATTCTATCGCATTCTATAAAACGCTCGACGAGATACAGGCAATCTCGCTTTTGTGCTTTAATAATTGTAAGAACCTTGGACTATTGCCAAATATATCGTTATCGTTACATATCTTCGCTCTCTCGCATTTCTTTTTATCACCTTACAATATTAAAACGCTGCTGAGCTTTTTTTTTTCTTTTGGTCGTCGCGACTAGTCCGAGGAGCGGAATCTTCGCGAAGGTTTTTGGACGGTTATCGTTTTGCACGACTCTAACTATGTGTGATGCTTTGCGTGTATGTGTGTGTGTGTGTGTGTGTAATACGTGGGCGCGCGATTGGTGCGCCAGAAAAATACTCCGTCGCCTAATCTAGTTGCGAAATGTGCATATTTTAAGACGCCCCGTCACTCTTTCTCTCTATCTCTCTTTCTTTCTCTAATTCATCGTTGCAAATGGCCATTTCCTTTCCTCAGCCGCGCACACGTTATCGGCTTTTATCGTCCTCGGTTTATTTCTTCTTCTGCCTTCATTTCATTATTGAATTAATCAAAATTCTTTGGGTCGCTTGCGCGCCTGAGCATCAACCAAATTCGACTGACGATTACGATTAACAAAGAAAATATTTCTAGTTGTCAGTGTGTCTTGTATACTTCATCATTCGGGTCGTGAATTTGATGTACGCATTTGTTATCGATCGCCACGGAATTCCGATAATAATCATTTCGGTAGCTTACTTTTATCTTTATAACTATTGGAATAGCATGAGTCTGAAATAGAGCGAGCCAATTTCGCATTAATCTACATTAGCTGTCGGGTTAAATTTGCGCATATACGATGGAAGTTGACTGCGCGCGACTGACACCGCGCGCGCGCGGAGAGCCGAGAACTAAATTTAAAAAGGAAAGCTCGCGTTTCCGAGCGACTTCTCCATTTTTAAACTCAAACTATTGAGCCGTGATAATGGAATATTATTGGTTGTACGGGGAGTGAGCTCGAATAACAATAAAAGCCAAAGGTGCGATAAGGTTTCGCGCGCAACTGCTTCCGAGAGGTAAACACGCCTCTCCGCAATTTCATAACACACAACCGACGACTTTATATGTGTACGAGTTCGACAATAATTATTCTCAATCATCCGTATCAGTTTTTGTTTTTTCTTCGTCTTATGTATTCTCTTTGGTATTTTTTTCCATTTTGCAATGTAAGCTTCAAAGTGTTTTTCATTTACTTTTTGTTTTTCATACAGGTATATATCTCATAGTTTTATTTTGGAGTTACGCTCGGCAAGCCTAAATAATTTATAGACGTGCCAATATATATGGTGTGATCATAGCTAATTTTGTATACTTTTTTTTATAATTAGAGACAAATATGGAACGACGATAACACTCAGGTAATACAGAAATAAAAAAAAAGTAACTTATGCGACAATTTGGACAATACGAGCACGACAAAGATTGATAAGTAATGTATATATAGTACTAAGATAGTAAGTAGGTACGCGCTGTGCAATTGTAAATATATATGTGTATATATATATATATATATATATATATATATATATATAAAAGTGATCGTCGAGATTCGTCGACTTATTCGCCGACGATCGTCTCGAGAGCAAAGTTAACAAATTCGTCCATAATCATTAAATGATATAACAAAGCTTTTTCTCTTTCTGAATTTGATTTTTTTTTTTCATCATTTCAAGCAACAAATAAAAAAATAACAAGGACTGCAAAGTATAGCGCGCAGAGACGATCGCGGCGATGATAGATTGTACAGTGATCTCAAACTGACATTTTTCTCTTTCTTGTTCTTCGCCAATATAACGAAAGACCGCCAGCTCAACGACAAAGCTTTGGGTTTCTACTTTAACGGATCTTTAAATACTCAAACTTTGACGACTTTTTTTTAAAAAAAAAGCTTCGTGCATTCGTGAATTTAGAAAACATGACAATGAAAATTAGAAGTAGAAAGACAAAGGAGCCACGAGGTCGAGCGGGCGATTTTGAAAGTCGCGGTTTAATGAATTTCTAATGAATAATAAAATAAAGATGTAAGTGCAAGCGAGGTACGTCCGTTATACGAAAATAAATGACGTTTTCTTTTTATTGAAGAAAAAAAAGTATTGAAAAAAAGTAGTGATGATTTCGGATGATTTTGGTAATATAAAAAAAAGTGGCATGCCAAATTAGAAGAGACTTGATCTTCCAAAAGCAAGGAAAGACAGAGGTATAATGAAATTTCACCGCAACCAAATAAATAATAAAATAAATGAAAAAAAAGATTTTTTTTTTGCTTTTTTTTGGTTTTAATAAATTGGCAGTAGATAATAATTGTGATTTGTTAGTTTGATATAACTGCACAAGTCACAGCGACTTACGTAATTACGTCCAAGTAGTATAGCCGGGCGAAGCGCATCACGTAGACGGCATCTTTTTTTTCTTTCTCTGTCTTTTTCTTAAAAGTCTCATTGTATGAATATATGTACTTTCTTAGAAACTTCCTTGAAATGCTACGTGGCGCGCTTTATACCGCCCGGCGATTTCGAGAATCGAACAGAGTAGCGAAGAGAGCCCTTAGAAAAATCAAAAGAACGCAGAATCGAACCTTTCGTCTGTCCTTCAGTCATTGTGCGACGACAGACAACAATAAAAAAAAGATATTGATAATTTTGCAGACTTTTCTTTTGAACGAAAAGAGAAAAACAAAATTGGAAGATGTATCAGACGCTTTCTTTTTTTTACTCTAATTCTTGTGATTTCACAGGGCGAAATAATTGACAACTTACTCAACTTGAGACAAAAAAAAATTAAAAAAAAAACATTTATAATTATAAAACCTTATACAAGAGTGAATGTGGAAATAAAACGTATACGTGGAGCAAAGGTAATAAGAAAGAAAAACGTGAAATTGTTCTTACCTTGCGAAGTCCCCGCTAAATCCGCCGTCTGCAAGCCGTGGCCCAACCCTGGAAATTTCACTATCGTCAAACATAGCTAATCGTTCCTCCGCTAATCGAAGTGCAGTCCCAAGCCTGTACGCAATTTCGCAACTACGAATTGAATAGCAAGCGCGATAAAAAAAAAACACGCGTATCTTTTATATTCGTCGGCGTGCCACTATACTGTACAGTTACGACGAAAAGAACTCAAAAATTGCGAATCTCATGCATAAAATTATAATTCATTGCATGCTGAGTAGATTTTCAAGATTTGCAAATGAGGCATTCATAGAGAAGACTTCCAAATTCAAGTTTGTTTTTTTTTTTTCATGATGCAATAATTCGAACCGCGCACTATTATTCACTCGCAAGCCAATTATGCTAAACTAGCAAAACTTTCAACTGAATCATTCAACGTTTAATAACGAAACTAAATAATAATTAAATTTCCGTGTAGAATAAATTACTCACAAAACTATTTCGAGAAATTTGATAATACAGCTCCGGCAGCGTCCATGCAGATTTTCCATTGAGAAATGACGCGACTTAGCCAAGGCCAAAGCTTATCAACGCACAAAACGGCAAGTATATAATCAAATAAAGAGCAGTCTAAGAGTTCATATCGCGAGTTCGAGGGCGACAAGCGCAACAACAAAAAAAAAGAAGCAGCAGCACACAAGATGGTTACGTGCAAAAAAGAAAAAAAAAGGCAGACAAGGAGGACACAAAAGTAGCCACATTCAATTCAAGACAATTGTTCGGTGCGTACAGGCATTAGCTGGTAGTCAGGTGAATAGCTCACCAGATAGCGGCGAGTGCTCGGCCGACGCGAGCGCGGCCATGCTGAAATTGAAGCTGCCGGGTGTCGAGGCGAAGAGCTTGCTCTCGGCCATGTAGTTGGGCGTGGGCGGATGCTCGTGCTCGTGCTCGTGCTCGTTGCTGCTCGCCGAGGCGGGCGGCCGATCCGAGGCCGCGGCTCCGGAATCCGAGCTGTCCTCGTTGTGGGGCAGATGCGAGCCGGCACCGGGGCCCATGTTGCCGCCGCCGCCGCCGCCGCCGTTGCCACCGGTCAGCTCCAGCGGCTCGCACTTGATGCCGTCGTCCAGCGGCCCGTTCTCCGTCTCGTGCAAGCCGTTGTTCTCGATCTTGTCGACCAGGTGGTTGCTCTTGACCATGGAGAAGTCGGTGGGCGTCGCGTCGTTGTTGTTCAGCGGTGGCGACAGCACGCGCGGCCGCTTGATCGAGTTGTCGTCGTGGGGGTCGGGGGTGTGCCTCTCGTTGCGCCGAATCTGCTGTCGGCGGAGCAGCTGCTGCACCGTCGCCGGCGATGGATTCACCGGCCTCGGCGGCGAGCCGCCGCTCGGGAAGACCTCGTCCGCCACGAGCTTGTCGAATGGCGGCAGGTGGTTGCCGCCACCGACGCCACCGACGCCACCACCACCGGCACCCGCTGCCAGCGCGCGTACGTGCGATAGCTGTAGAGTCGACACACAACATATATCACATCGACACTCGATTACTCGCTCTTGTTGTTTTCTTTCTTAAGTGAGCTTGCAAGCTCATATTTGTTTCAACGTAAAGCTATTTTATACGTCGTCGTGAATATTTAATCAGCGTCGATTAGACTGGCAATATATAGTTTTGCAAAATTTACCTCTATAATCATCGCGACTGAGAGGCTCTCTGAATAATTAAGTTTGTGTAGTCTGTCGCCGAGCGAACGTGAATTATTTCTCAACCCGCGATACCCTCGCTAATTAGAGAACATTAGATTTTATTTTTGTACAAATGACCCCGTTCTCCGCACACCGAGTTAATTTCAACCTTGACTTTTTTCTGCGTCACTGTCTTTCTAAGAAAAGCGATATCCTTTCGGTCTCTATATAAAATAGCAATTTCATCGAGCGACCCGATTTCATAAACACAATCAACTTTTTCGGGAGAGTAGGTTAATCCCATTCGTTTCGCCGGAAAAACAATGGAAATGTATATATATGAAAAAAAAAAAACAATTGACCGATCGATATGTATAGTTGTGTATATCGAGTATTGAATCATAAAAGCGTTTATTTAGAAATACAAGCAGCCCCGGAGAGAACTGTCGCGTCGTTATATTTAATGAAAACCAGGGGGAAACAAAAAAAAAATCGAGGCTCGAGGTTAATGGATTCCGTCTCTAATTCATGTGGGTCGCCAAATTGACAATTTAGCCGTATCGAACGTTCGCCGGGAAGCATTCGTGAATTTTTCATTCTCCAACTGCCGGCCCGCGACGAACAAATACAGAAGCGATATACATTGGCGTCTCTTTTTCTGTCATTTCGTTCGATTCGATTCGCGATTGATCGGAAAATATATTAGTCGGCAAAAAAAAAACATACACCATTGCTAAGGGGGATGCTGTAAAATTACCTCATCTCTGTCGGTTTGATCGGCCGTTTGCGTGAGACCCGACACCCTTAGCACCTCGGCTGTTTTGAGGAAGCTGCTGAGCGAACGCTGATGCACGTTCACCTCGCCGTGGTAGATGAACTCGACCAGGGCGTGAAGGTCGCTGAATGCCACGTCCTGCAGTACTATCACCGGGTGTTTGCACGGTGTGCTCTGCGAACGTATACGGAATAGCATTAAGCCGGGTTACACACAAAGAATTTAAAAAAAAAGCAGACCGGAGAGGAAGATAGGGAGAGGCGAGTGAGGATGATATATGTTACCTTGAGAAGCTCCCTAAAGTAGGGGCTGCAGGCCGACAGGACGACCCTGTGTGCCTTGAGACTCTTGCCATCGCAGGCGAGCGTGACGTCCACGAAATCCTCGTCATCTCGCAGATTCTCGAACGCCGATGTGATGCTACTCTGGTAATTATTCCACCGCAGGCAAAAGTGTTGTGTATCTACCATCGTTATGCCTATTCACCTGCAACAGATATCGAGAAAAAAAATAAGCACGTTATAGAATGTCGTTGCTCGTTGTCTTTGTTTGCGAAGCTATTCGCTCGCGCAACTCGCATTCGTTATATATTAAAAACGATAACGTCTAAAAGGAGGGAAATATATAAATATAATCGATTCCGCTCCAAATGATCGGCAATAAATCATCGCGACTAACCTCTTTTCCGTGTCTATACGCTTCTCTCTCTTTCTTTTTATTATATTAAATCAGCAAATAATTATTTGCACTCGGAATGCGATATAATGCGCGTGCGGTGTGCGCAATGATTTGCCAATCGAGTCGCTCTCTGGCGTCTGCGATGATGTTACGTCAGTCGGCCAAATAGTCCGACATTTCGAAAACTGTCGGGTGTGTATGCTATCGCCGCGGTAAGAAAGTTGCAATTCAACTTTACCTCGAAAGTACACGGCAAATCCCGATAAGGCCGGGCATCGCACAAAAGCACTGATAAATTTAGATAAAGAGCTTGTTTTGAGAGAACGAAGTAGGAGGAGGAAGAAGCTATGCTGCAAAAGAGTTGCAAAGAACGATTTTTTTTTTTGGAACCCGCCTTCTCTCTCTCTCTCTCTCTCTCTCTCTTTCTCCCGACTAATGCGCGCGATCTCTCATATAGTTTATAGAGTGGGGGTAGACCTTGCAACCGGCATAAATTAACACAGGAGAGGCCCCCAAGGTTCGCACGAATTTTCAAGGTAAAACGGCGCTTTGCAAAAAAGATATCGCGTATACTCGACTTATATTAGTACAGATGTTATCGGCGAGAGGCTCAAAATTCCACAATCGATAGATAGATTCTCTGCAGTTTTTGCACAAAAAGAAAAGAAAATAAAACAAGAAAAACACAGAAAGTCGCGCGCAGATATATACGAAAGATATGGAGTATGAACAGGTGTCGACGTCTGGGGATGTTAATGCACGGCCTCTGCATGTGCGCAACTCTATTTACCGATATATAATGCACGTATGCGCGCCGCCTCTCGCAAACTTAGAGAAGCACTGCGCGGAAAGTTTTACTCCGCCTCGTATTATTATTATTTTTTTTTCTTGCTTCTTCTTCACTGCGGATCTTTCTTTTTCTATATCTATTTAGGCCTGCGCGTCTTTTATCGTTGCGACTCTATCCCTCGGAGTTGGAAAATTAGGTCGACTGGAGCCCAGCCAGAGCATGTACGATTAAATAATTCTTTGCCTCCCCCCCTCTTACTTCCCGCCTCCCTCCCCCTACCCTTGCTTCATCATTTCGCGCACTTATAAAAGTGCAAGCATTAAAGTATGCTGATAGCGCGCTATCTCTCGATAAAAAAAAAGAGAGAAGAAGAAGAAGAAGCAGTGAGACGTCTCGCGCGGGAGGAACGAATTTACAGTTCGCTTTCGCTACCCCCCACCCCACAACTCAATAACCACGACCTTTCGAATTTAGCACATCTACTAACCGTATTGAAACTGTCGCGTCTATGTACAACAATGATAACTTCTTCTCCTTCTTTTTTTTTTATCAGCGATCACATATTCAGACGTCAACTTCTTTTCAAATCAAACAGCCATTGAGAATTCTTTCCGCTTTTTTTTAATGTCTCTCTCTCTCTCTCTCTCTCTCTCTCTCTCTCTAGCGCTGAGCGTGTAAATTGAAACGTTTTAGTTTTCAATTGGATTCAATCGAGTGATATTGCTTTGCCCAGAAAAAAAAATCGTTGGTGGTTTGACAGCTCGATAGAGCAAAAAAAAAAAAAAAAATAATAAAAAAAGGGACGCAAAGGTCACGGCGTTAAATGCATCGTCAATTTTCCAGCGATTCGATACTGTGTGTGTATGTGTGTGTGTGTGTGTGTGCAAGCGGGGCGTTGATAACGAGAAACTAAAAGCCGATCGGCTATATGGCCAAATAAATAAACCGCTCTCTCTCGCCCATGTGTATACGCACAGACAAAATAAAAAAAAAGAGTGCGAAGCCGATAAAAAAAAAAAAGAGTATACTCGTGGATGCGTGAAAAATCAATCCGCGAGTTTTTGCAACGCTCTAGGCTATATTCGCGGCTCGATTTCCTGCCACACTTTCACTGATTCTCCGCGTGCGCGTGCGGACGGGACGGCAGTCAAAACAATAACGATGTAAACCGACGAAAAAAAAAGAGAAAAAAAGGGATGGGGAAAAAAAAGAGAATTCCTCTCTCGTTATTTTTTTTTCCGCGCACACTGGGTCACTGAGGGCTATTACGTACGACTTCACACGCAGCTTCACACGCAACGTCATCCCCCTTTTTGCGTACACACACAACGCAAAGCTCGATCTAGTGTAAAGTGTGCGGAGGTGCGTGCATACAATTATCCCATGGAGGATCTCTATAACTATGTTTAGTCGACTATCTACGCACCGCGCTTGCAGAAAAAAAAATAGCTTATCTGCTGCTGTTGCTGACGACAGAAAAGAAAAAAAAAACGACGTAATAAACCAAAAAAAAAAAAAATTCTAACGTTTGAGATGTCTCGAATATACACACATATATGCAAACGGAAATTCGCCCGAGTACGTATAAGTCACGTGGTACGTACATATACGATGTACACACGAGACGCGGGGACGCGTATATAGCGGATCTCCGCTCTCATCGGCTGGTTCATATACTTTGCGTCTTCGGGTTTCACACACCGCCAGCGATAACGTATGCACGACGACTGTTTTCATTCAAGAGCCCACCACAGCTGGTTCTCACTCTCTGACTCGCCTCTTTATATTTCATTCAATCACTACTGACGAATCATTATCTGACGAAATTGAACGAAAGAATGAAAAAGAAAAAAAAAGAGAAAAGAATAAAATTTCGAGCAATGTTCGCGTCTCGTACACATATATCTCGCAGCACGATTCTCGGGCGAATTTATCGAGTGTGACTCAAGGTCACATAGCTAAAAGAAAGCATGCATAATGACGTATTTACACATCGCGCTGCGAAAGAATCTCGGCGAAAATAAAAAAAAAAAAATAAAATCAGAGCTTCGCCTCGAAATTTATCGCAATGCAAAGAAGAAGAGAAAATGAAGGCAGTAGACTTACAGTCATTTAAAAAGACGTCGAAGAGTAAGAGAGGTCGGTAGAGTTGTTATCCTCTTGCAGTCGCACACATATATATATACACACAACAAAACTGTCGTGGTGTTGCTCACGTGTTGAAGCCGGCGTCGTGGTCACATACGAAAGTTGTCAATCGTCGCGCACTCGGTTGATCATCGTCATCGTCCCTCTCAATAATAATCCGCCGTGAGAGAGAAAGCGAAACAACGAAAATCCGTTGTTCACGATTGTCGATGAGCAGAAACACACTAACTACTTAATACACACAGACAGGCAGACGGACAGAGAGAGCGCGCGGTGAGTGAGTGAGTGAGTGCGAGAGAGAGCCAGCAGCACGCAGAGAGCACAGCACTCTTTTCCGTGCGCGCGGCAGAAGCCGAAGACGAGCTTTCTCGTCGTCCTTCTCTCCCCTTGCGCTCCCCTCTCTCACTCTCACTCTGCCGACTTTTTCGCAGAGAGAGAGAGAGAGAGCCGCAACTGCTTTCTCTCCCTCCCTTTTGCACTGGCGCTTTATATTCGCGCGCGCACATACACGCGCACTCTTTCTCTCTCTCTCTCGCTCGCGCGATATATATGTAAGTCTGCGCGCAAACGCGCCACCGAAAAACGCCGGCCCGCGAAATACGAATGTACCCTGCGCGCGCAACTTGTTATAAATGGTGGGGAGGGAGAGAGAGAGAGAGCACGACGACCGAGGCGAGCCCGAAAAAAGGGGGCGAGCGAGTCATGGCTATATGAAATTCACCGTCTGCCGCCCGCTCTCACTCGCGGGGATGCTCAAAAATTATATAACACCCCCTTTAAGGAGCGGGGAGGCCACTACTTATGGTGTACGTTTGCGGGAGGGGCTGCTGCTGCTGCTGCTGCTGCTGACTCTCTCTCGCTCGCTCTCGCGGGGTTGTTGAACTGTTTTACGTAACGTTTCCTTCGCCTTCGTCTTTTTCTTATTCTTCCTCCCTGAGCTGAAGTATTTTTTTTTCGCGAATTGCGAATTACGATTTTGACGAAAGGTACGATGAGATGAATCACCGACCCGACAGGAGCGTCACTTAGTGATTAATCTATATACCTTACTAATAAGTGCGAGCGACATGATAAAAAAAATAGACTGACTCATATTCGTGAGATCGAGCTGTCTTTAGGAAAACTTAGTTACCAATTGCTTTTATTGTTAATAAACGACACGTGTACGGTACTGTGACGTTGAGTTAAATATTGCTCATCAATCAATTTCTGCCTAACTATACATATAACCGTAATGGTTTCCCTGCATTATTACAAAGTTTAAAAAAAATTGCTATTTGCCTAGATCGCGTAATCGCGATAGAAATAATCGAAATAATTAAAGCGTGCGTGTGTTTGCACGTTTAATGCTCGATTGCGCAAAACAATAAATTTTGGAAAACCACTTTTTTTTCTCTCTTACTCTTAGTTTGCTCAAAGATAATAGTTTCATTGAATTCATTTCATACATTTTTATTACCACAAGTTGCGCGCGAGATAAGAAGTCGTAAAGCATAAAAGTATAACGAAAGGAGGAGAAGAGAGAGAGAGGGAGAAGTTGACGATCGTAACTTTGACACCTCCATTAGTTATTATAACTATAATACGCACGTTTTTTTTTCTAGCTCCATTGTCTCAAGGGTTTTTCGAACGTACTGGCACACAAAGAAAGAGAGAAAGATAGTCATAAGTGATATATAGTTTGCGCGAGAGCCGCGGCGTAGTGTATAAATATAAGTTGATGTGCGCGGGGAGAGAGAAAGAGTGCGTGGATCTTTTAAAAAAAGCCTCGCGGTAAATATACGCGGAAGCTCGGAAGACGCTCACTCGCTTTCTCGAAGAAAATAATAAATAGCTGCTGCTGCTGCTGCAGCTCTGCAAGGCGGGACTAAAGATAAGTAATAAAGGCAAACGAGAAATAGCTCAGAAAAAAAAATCGCCTGAGAGAGAAAAAAAGTATTGGAACGGCGATAAGTGACTTGCTAGTGAGAGAGAGAGAGAAAGAGACAAAGACAAAGTTTATACATCTGTCGTAATAAGCGAAACGTTAAAATTTCGCGCAAGCTCTCTTTTTCCCCTCTGCGCGCGCCTGAACCGGTTTCGCGAGCTTTGTTTGACCTTCGCCGCAAACAACGCGTACTATATATATATATATATATGTGTGTGTGTGTGTGTGTGTGTGTGTGTGTGTGTGTGTGTGTGTGTGTGTGTGTGTGTGTGTATATGAAGGAGGAATAGCGTTATTTGGCCCGATTGTAAATTAACAGCACGAAGGTCAGAGAGAGATTGGTATCGATCGATCATTCACTTTATAGTTAATTAGCTTTATCAAGCGATAAACCTTTGGATTGGTCTACCCACGGAGAGAAAAAATAATTAATAGAAAATTGACGTAGAGGTGCAATGGCATTTTTTTGGTTTCGAAACAGAAAAAAAAAGAAGCATAATGAGTGCTGTTGAATAGAAGAGAGAAAGAGAGAGCCCTGCGGCTCCTTGTCTTTCTTTCTCCCTGTGCATATGTACAGGATATATAGAGCTGGCGAGGAGGTAGGCAGGCAGGCAGGCAGGCAGGCGACCCCACTCAATGTGTTTCGCTGGCTCGCCCCCTCAAAAAATCATTACGCCCTTCTTCTTCGTCTTCTTCTCCGCGCCGTTTTAATTCGCCATAGCTAGAAAAGTAAAATAGCCGAGCGCGAGAGAGAGCGAGAGTGGGGATATTCGCGTACATTCGGAAGAAGAAAGTTTAGAGGGAGAGAGCAGCAGCAGCAGCTTTTAGAAAGGGATAATTGAGGGAGCGAGCATAGCTATAATTGAAGTGAGCGAGTGAGCGAGAGAGAAGAAGAAAGTTTAGAGAGTAGTAGTGGGGTAGAGAGTCTCCCGGTTATGAAGGAGAAAAATAGGGGTAGACCGCCGAAAGATGAGGAACGAGCGAAGCGAGTCGAGAGGGATGGATACATCCTTTTTCCCGGTGCGCAAAGGCGGGCTGCTGCTGCCCCTCTCGCGAGGCCGCCCTCTCCATTGTAATATTTATTGATTGGATTCCTAGGGAGAGCCAACTCTCTCTCTCTCTCGCTCTCTCTCTCTCTCTCTCTCTCTCTCTCTCTCTCTCTCTCTCTCTCTCTCTCTCTCTCTCTCTCTCTCTCTCTCTCCTTAGCCTTTCCTCGACTATTTTTTTTCTTTTATTTTCGCGTGGGCGTTTACGCGTCGTTTCGCTATACGCTATATAGCCATTTTTTTTTGCCTCCTTTTTTTCGCGAAAAATGTCAGACAATTTCTGTTGCGTAACGCGCGCCCAATGTATATCGGGAGCTCGCATTCTTTGTATTATAAAGCCATGCAGAGAGAGCGCGGCTCAATTATTAGGATGTTTTCTATGTGACGTCCGGTGAGTCAGTCAGAACGCGCCCTTGAGCTCGCATGAAAGCCAACGCATATATACATGTACATATACAGACATACATATCGTCTCGCCGCCGCCGCCGCCGACGACGACGACGACGTTGATTTCGCGCGCATCATACTCGATTTACTCTTTCATTTTGCAAGTGTGCAAAACTTTATCCAAATTTTCAAAACTCGAGCGTTAATCGTGGGAATGAAAACGAAAAAAAAAACGAAACGGGCATTAAGGTAGGGGAACCTGGGGCACGATGGGTTTTGGGGTATTATAGGTATTCATGATATTAAAAAAGTTAAGTGATCTAAGAA
>JAWWMK010000021.1:5311200-5330395 GCA_035047105.1 Galeopsomyia nigrocyanea | reverse complement strand
AGCGTAACCCCGAGTTTTTAATTTGCCAAAACCCGAACGAAGTTATGGCAGTTTTTTTGTGGAATTGGCCATATACGTTAAACTTTCGTATTCCTTTTTTTTTAAATTTTGAGACATTTTAATTGCCGTTTACATTACGTACGAGGAAAGAAATTTGAAATCAAAATTGTTGTCGAAATCACATCTAAGAATGTCCGAAGGAGGCCGAGCAATTTTAGCTTATACTAGCAAATAACGGCCTAGAATTGCAAGTTTATCCGGAATCTACGAGAAGCGACAAAATTCCACTTTCGCAATTTGCATTCGGCTCGTGGCCGAGTATGATGACACGACGCGACAAGAGTGTCGAGCCGCGCGCGAAAAGTGCAACTATAAGCAGAATGCTCTCGAAGGTATAGAACAAAGACGACGACGACGACGACGACTCTTGCGCTTCGAATATAATGTGTGTCATGCGCCTAGAATGCGACGTGTCTAGTAAGCTTTCATAGGAAGAACACTTGGGCAATCAACTAAAGGATATTCAATTTCGCTGACTAGCTCGAACTGACCGAAGAGTGAGAGAGAGAGAGAGAAACAAAAAACGTCGCGACGCTTGATTAGAATGCGAATACGTGCACACGTGTTTTAGAGAGTTGACAAAAAGGTGTGCGAGGTATCGGATTATTGTTTGTAGAAGAATAAAAAAAAAGTGCGCGAAATGACGTTCGGGCTTATGAGCGCTGATTTACTATGAAAATGTAAAAATAGTATCGAATGAAAAAAAAAAAAACGTTTGTGTCCCGCAGGTTATCGCAAACGAGCCAGATATGAAGTCAGCAATAAAATTTGATAAGAATATGAAAAAAAAAGTTGCTCTAAGCGCTGTTTGAAATTCGCGATAAGAGAGCGCGAGGCACAAAAATATTCCTATCGTTTTCGTACAGCGGCAATTTAGAAATTTTCACTCTGTCTTATTGCTTGGCAAAAAATAAAAAAAAACTGCACGCATCTGCTCTGACATTGCCTCGGAGTAATTTCAGTTTTTTTTTTTTTTTTGTAATGCCTCGCTCACGAGACAAGAGATAAGTAATTCGCGAATCCTCAATGATAAAACGATGATTAATTACGCAAACACATACCACTACGGAATCGAGTGTAATAAATGATGATTCGCGTGTGTACTTCTTCGACTCTTTTGCTTGCATATCAAACGTAGAATACTGATAAAGCTCAAATGCTTAGTTGGTCTAAGAGAGAGAAAGAAAATGAACGTTTTAAAATTGCGAGACAAATAATTCAATTCATACAAGTTTAGTGGCTTATTCATTCTTGTCGAGAAAAAAGAATACTTTTTATTAATCACCTACGAGCTCTTCATTAATTATTCAATATCACAGCATTTGATAAATTATCAACAACTTTAAAGTATTTTTTTTTTCTAAAGCGCAGGCACTATACAGATGAGAGAGAGAGAGAGAGAGAGAGCGCATCCCAAATGAATAATTCGTCCTCCTTAAGCCAAACAAACTCGGCCATTCTTTTTCTCGCAACAACGAGCATCGTCGTCGTCGTCGTCGTCGTCTTCTCTCCCACAATCAAGGTGTCTCCGATTTAAGGGCCTTCTTCCCTCGCAAACGATGCGTCACTGTCACGTGTATCTCTACAATGGACCTTTACCTTAGGACCTACTATATCCCACTTAAAGTTGCGAAGTTTTATCGCGAGTAGATATCTTCCGAAGGAAGGGGAGGAATATATACACCTGGACGTCTTCATTCGTTCACTGCTGCTTCTTTTTTTTTTTTTCTTTTTTTTTTACATTCCGCGACAAATTCGAAAATTACACTACCGACATTGGCGTATACGCACGTACGCGTAAATTATAAATCATGACCCGATTCTGCGTCTTTTTTTTTCTCTTAGCACGCGCGTTTGAATGCAATTCGTGAGGTATTATATTGTGCAGCGCGCGGTTCGCGCGCGAGAAAACCAACAATGAGGTTTCGTCCATTGGAGAAGAATTGGCCTCACTCTTGCTCTCTCTTTGTATCGCGTTTGCTTGGGAAAAAGGAAGTTGAACGTTTTTTTTTTGGCGCTCGCTCCGAGGAGTTCGACGTTCGAGCCCCCAAAACACAGGAAGGTGCAATGCACCTCAATTTTCGGGGCCCGCGCCCGACTCGCTGCGATATGCTACGCTGACTATACGCACACAGAGCCAGGCGCATCCACCGCCTCTTTTTTTTTCTAAAAAACGCACGTGGCGGAAGCCGTGTGTGCGAGGGCATCGGCCGCCGCCACATTGCCGCATAATTTAGCACTTGCCCCCTTGAAAAAAAAGTACGTTACACTTATGTATGCGTATATATATATATATATATATATATATATATATATAAAAGTTTCTAATCTTCTTGTATATGTGTTTTTTTGTATAACGAGCTCGCGCACGAAATCTTGGCGCAGAGGAGAGAGAGAAGGAAATGCATTTCGCCTAATTACAACATATCGTCGCACATATCTATATCGTATTATTAAGCCGTTGCTATATAGAAGGGCAAAATTTCACAAAAGGCGAATTAACAATTCGCAAGGATGCGCGCGATAATTGTATAGGCATCTACGTCCGGGAGGGCCAACTCTTCCCACGAATGCCACCACCGCCGCCAACGCCAACGCTACGCGAAAGAGAGAGAGAGAGAGAGAGCTTTAGCTATTATTGCCAAACGACTCTTTTGTCGCGCTTTGCATTGTTTTGTGTGTGTATCTGTATGTATATGCGGCAGAAAGGGAGGAAAAAAAAGCTCGTTAATTTACATTAGCCAGATTTAAGCTTTTTCAGTGTGTTTGTATGTATGTGCTGTTATCCGATATTATGTCACGTATTTCGTGAGTACAGTGAGAGGCCGATTCATTTTCGTAAATTAAAATGAAACATTGTTTAATTCGCGCGAGCGGCAAGTTTTTTTATCTGATTTTGCGCGCGCACTGGACATTACAAAGATTAAAGCGAGCTTTCGAGCGATACAGCCGTTTAAAAATAAACGAAATCCAATACAATTTGCCGCGAATAAACTTGGAACAATGCCTTTTTTTTCGTCGTTGTGTGTATGTTGAGCTCGAGCGACAATAACGACAGAAACGAAGCTTTATCGGCGATCCTTTATTTTGTTTTTATTTTCGTTTTGTTTTAAATATTCGCGAAAATTGACAGCTCTCTTATCGGCATGTGCGTGTATAACGGAGCAAAGAAATCGTCGTCGGTGAATCAGCGCTTCATAAATTGTAATGAAGTAAAAAAAAAACAAAAAGAATAAAAGAGTTTTCTATACGCGTGACACGTCGAAGAAGAATATATAAAACAACAATGCGACCCCGATCCATGCGTTTGACGCGCGCGAAGCTCTATTGTTCGGCGCTGCTTGCGATCTTGCGAAACCGTCGTAGGTATATCGCTGCACTTTTTAGGCATTGCCGAAATCTTTTTTTACGAATGCTAAGTGTGTCGCGACGCGCCGAACGAATGGAAAAAACTGCAAGCTCGGCGGTCTATAAAAAAAAAAGAAACAGATTGGTTTCATAAGCGTAGCGCGCGCGTTGCGTCACTGCGCTGCATATTCGAGATTCGGACACTTTAGATTACGAGATGATGAGCGTATTTGATTGCCATTATGTTGATTTTCATGCACGCGCGCTAAGAGCTCAAGGACCGATACATTTTCTTGTCCAAACATTGCATTTCGCAATGTTTGTTAATAAAAAGAGTCGTTATATGTATAATATTCGCTTCACTGATGTTATATTCCGCCTCGGCATTTTTCGATGATGAAAAAAGCCTGTTTAACATGAAAATTCGATATTTCGCGATAATAAAGCTTGAGAGGGTGAGAGAGGTAGAGAGAGAGGAGAGCAGGGAGCTTTAGCTGCGTTATCATTAAAATATTGTAACAATATGCTTTTATCCTCTTGAATTCATCAGTTCGGCGTTTTGTATGGTCATACATCCGAGAGAGAGCGATATTTTATTTTTAATGTAAAAGCGCTCGAATGAGCTTGCAAGCACACGCGCTGAAAAGCGAGTAATTCCTATTGAAAATGTTCAATCACATTTATTTTAATTCCATTGTAACGTAAAAAAATACACATTCGCGATGTATACGTGCGCCGGGGCTGGCATGCACGCGGTAAAGCATTAAATGCGCGAGCGCGAAATTTCGCGGAATTAAAAAATAATGCATATTCAATATCTGCGCTCATGCTTCGATTCGCGAAATATATATCGAACGCTGCAAATACAGCAGCGGCAAATAAATTTGCGGAATTCGCCGGAAAAATCATTGCAGTTATCTAAATGTAAAAGCCTTATACGCAATCGCAGAGGCAGCAGCAGCCGAGTTGCGAGTATAATTATTCGCCCGTGTAAAATAAATTCCGCGCGTTAAAATTTGCAATTTCAGTTTTACGCTTTTTGCACAATAACTGCAAATTAACGGGCGTAGGGGGGGAGAGAGAGAGAGAGAGAGAGAGAGAGAGAGGCCAACGCTATTTCCCGCTCGCCCGAACACGAGAACAAGATAAACAGCGTAAAAATCGCAATAATAACGATGATAATAATAAAAAGGGCTGCACTCGCGCTCGCATTCTGCCTGCAAATAATTTATCAGCGTTTTCAAGAGAGAGAGAGAGAGAGAGAGAGAGAGAGAGAGAGAGAGAGAGAGAGAGAGAGAGACAACGCGAAAGAGCTGCACACAATAAACAGGCGCGTCTAAAAGGTTACCAAATATTCGATCAAACTAACGCGATAAAGCGTTCGCACACAGCATATACACACGCAAACCAACACAGCAAAAGGCTCATCGGGCCATTATTCATCGCTCGGCTTCGCTTGCATAGATTTCATCGAAGCGTTTTTCGGCTACTGCCTTCTCCCCTCCTCTCGCTCGCTTTTTTTTTCCTTTTTTGCGCGCTCGCGCCCGTCGACCGATGCATTTATAATAATTAAATACGCGCCGAATGAACGCGCGAGAGAGAGAAAGAGAGAACGCGCGGGGTAGCAGCAGCGGCGGCGGCGGCACACAGCGTTCGAACGGGTAAATAGCGCGGTTATTATTTACGCACTTTGTTTGCGAAAATTACGTATTCGGTCGTCGCGATTATTGCGTTTCAGTTGGCGAATCTGTTATTTCAACGTTTTTGCGAACGCGAGAGCGAGAGAACGCAGGTATGTAGGCGAATCGAGCGCTTGGCTTTGCAATGTTATTAATGCTACAACGGTATCCAAGGCGGACACGCGAGGGGAGTAGGAGAGAGAGAGAGAGAGCGACAAACAAAAATAATTAATATTTATCGTCGACGATTTCCGCGCCCGCGAATATCGAGAACGCGCGCTATACTCTGGACATTAGCGAGCCGAGCCATTCGAAATTTTACGCTGACGCTAATTCGATAACGCCGATACATCCTACCAAAACCTCCCCGCCTTTTTCCTCCTCCTCTTGCACCCGCCACTGCAATTTATTCGGCGACCATCGCTTTTCCGTTTTAACAATCCCTCCCTATTTACCTCTCGCTCCCTTTTCTCCCACTCTCTTTTACTTGTCCTCTATTATATTGTTTCACTCGCTCGCTCGCACGCTCGAGCTTTTTTTCTTTTTTTTTTCATGCGTTCGTTCGTTTCGACGCGAGCAATGGGCTATGATAACGAAGTGTCATGTACCGCGTTGACGCTCTGACGACTAAATTTTCATTTCCCTCGATTTATCTGATATTTTGCGCGAACGGCACGGCTATAATATTCTTTATATATGTTGCGAGCCAAGCCTTTTCATTTGTATGATTGCGCTGAATTCCACTATGGAAATTCTTTGACGATAAGCATAACAGTGTGTTTGGTATTAATACGTTCGAGGCTCTACAGCGCGAACAATTGAATTTTTTTTTATGAGATCTCACTCGAGTCGTCGGAGCCCAAAAAACTTTTCATAATATTAATTAAATTTAAAAGCGAATTTAAATATTCGACCCCTGGGCTTTTTCAGTGTCCTGTACGTGTGTGTGTGTGTGTGTGTGTGTATGTGTGCGAGAGGACATCGCTTCGCATGACTTTCAATTATATTTCCACGCGATTGTACGTAAAATTAATTAAAATAAATCGAAATACGAGGATTTCGATAAATAATAAAAGCGCGAGCACCAGGCGAGCGCAGGGTACATACGAGAGGGTCGAAAAAGTCGAAAATTCGGGGCGTGTGATTAAAATGCGCGCACGCCGATGAAACGCGAAATTAGCAATTAAACGATAATGGAATATGTAAAATTGCACGGACATTCGATATTATTTTGCATTTTCCATCGAGAGCCGAACGAAGATATTTCGTTTCGAGAAAAATCCAGTTCGAAATTTAATTCGAATACACGTATTTTATATACTTACTTCTGTTCGGCTTCTAATTGGTGTATATAGCTGCTGCTGGAAGCCACGCAACACGCACTATTTTTACTTCGAACTGGAGCGAAAGAAGCTTGCAGCGCGTGGAAGAAATACGAAAGAAAAAAAAGAAAACAGGAATTCTTTGGAGCGATGGCAAAGAATGCGGAATATCGATTTAAACAAACTACGAAAATTTGTCGCGATCGCTAAAAAGCAACGAAGTTTATGGATCACGAAACAATCGCGTTGTTTATGTATTCCAATGGAACAACAAAAGAGGCAGGCAGCTCGCGAGCCAACAGCAGCAGGCTATTGTTTGTGATTCAAAATATTTTTGTCACTTGCTCGTTACGTTCGACAGAGGAATGGTCAGTGTGTGCACGGCTGCAAGTAAATTTTGTGTGTCACACAGAATTGCTGGCGTTGCAAGGAAAGAAAGAACGAAAAAATAATTATGGTAGTAGGGGAGAGAGAATCGGTTTTCGCAATGATGAAGCATTCATACACGAATAAATGTCTCTAGTGGCTCAAATTCTCTCACTGCTATGAAATATTATTCGCTGGCAGTCAATAATTGAAAAGCGAATAGAACCGATGTAGCACAAGCGCGAGGTATAATAAATTAAAACGGAAGAAACGATTGAAAATTCAAGAAACATCTGTCAGATAGGTCGAGACGTTGCCGCTGCCACGTCGACTCGTCATTTCTCGTGTTTCACGTGTCATATCTCATTAAGATTCTCGAAGCGAATCGCTTGTCAAACATACTTGCATACATTGCACTTTTGTCTGCAAAAAATGCAAATCTTTCTGTGGATACCGCACTCTCGGACACCTCGTTTTTCGTATGCTGCTATCGATAACGAAGACTAAAATTGCGGTGTGCACTCATAGATATATGTATAATATTGCAGTAGGCGCACAGATAGCAATCGAAACAAAAAGGAAGGTTTAGAGCGCGAGGCCGCGTGGGAGAATGAAGACGACAGGATGCGATGAAACAATTACTGGAAGGAAGGAGGTTGAACAAAAAATGCTTTTTTCGGCTATGTCCACGGAGCCGTGACACCCAGCTCGCCGAAATCACCTCTCGAGCATCGATGCAACAATGGCGCTCTTCCCTAAAATTCGCTAGCGCGAACGGAAACGAAAGGAGAACGCGATAAAGAACTTGATTTTTTTTTACCTCACGACTGATTTCGTTTTCTAATCTATTACGTTTAAATATAATCTCCTTCATTCATTTATAAATAGAATTAAATTTTTATAGAACCAGAATGTCAATCAGGTAATTAAAAAGTGCCGTTAAAATAGAAATCGGATTCTGCAATTTATCGAATAAAGTATTCATGCTTACAGTCCTACCGCGCTATTTTATAATTGGCTATCAATGTAAAATAAAAGAAGCAATTCCAATAAATCTCTTGCAATTTTGGAATTGGCGTATAGTCTAAAGATGAATGATCACCAATCGTTTTTTAGTTTTTTTTTGCATTTGCGAGTGGAAAATAACTCTTCGAAAAACTACTATTTCTATATATCTGTCAAAGCAAACCTATAAAACCGTCGATCATAAACAAAATTGACGTATAAAATTTCAAATGTAAAATAAAAAAATGTAAAGCACGCGGCAATAAATCGCGCAAGCTTCTAAAAATATAAAAAAATTCCTGAGCTTGATGCAACTTCACCTCGCTAAAGAATCTAAGGTGATCGAAGCTCCAAAAAAAGCTCGAGCTGCGATTCACTCTCTCTCGAAAAAAATAGCATTCAAGCGGCGCAAGTACACCCACGCACTGCATCGGTTTCTCGTCGATAGCCATATTCTCGGATCAAGAACCTCTCGCTCGAAAGTCGTTTTTTTTCAGCTCGTACACGCCGCAGCCGAATATTCTCTAGAAATAAAGTTGCCGGTGCTCGAATTCGGTGGTTTTTTACGCGCACTGCACCCAGTAATTTATGCTGCGTTTTTCGAGGGCCCAGCAGTGCAACGATGGTCACACACAGCGAGTTTCTTTTTCTTTTTTCGAAGGGCCCCGCGCGCAAAAGATTATTACGGGCATTGCACTCGCGATGGGCCCATTGATCGCGCACAGCCAATTCTTGCCTTTCTCGCTATAATAATACGAGTCCGAGTTGTTAAAGTGTGTTATGTCTTCTATACATACGGTAGTACGTAGTGTATCTGCTCGTGACGTTGGGACGAATTGTAGCGTGTGATTAAGATTGACTGCGTATGTTTTTTTTATCCTTTTTTTTAATGATCGATCGCGTCCAAGCCCGGGAAAGGGAGGGACAGAGAAATGGAGAGAGAGAGGGAGAGAGAGAGAGAGAGAGAGAGAGAGAGAGAGAGAGAGAGAGAGAGAGAGAGAGGCTGCTGCGTTTTATTTCAGCCGAAAGTATATTTCGCTTATTGAATTTATGATTGTCGTGTGTCGCGCGATTCCCTCGTCTAATTGACATTCAGTAATTAAACAATGAGTTGAACGAACGGCTGTGTGTCATGTACATGGATGAATTTCAACGAATCCTAGCGCACAATTGCAATACCGCGTATACGCCTGTGTATAAAGTATGTGCTGCTTGCGCATAAAATATAGATATTTTTATCGGGTATTTGCATTCGGGATGAGCGCCGCTGTGTTTCAATGTTCCACGCTCCAGCTGCATTACCGCGAGCGCGCGCTTGTGAAAATTATCATTAAATGTCTTTGATGTCCGCTCCTGCTGCTGCCGCTGCCGCTGGTGCAACATTTTTCAGCCCTGTTAAATTTTGATATTTGACGTTTTATTAAAATAAATATAACGCGCATTCTCTACACTGCCGTCGCGCTCATTTTCCAACGGCGAATATTTTATCAAACATACGTGGAAATAACGCGTACGTTCCGCGTAATAAAATACTCGCTGAAATATATGTTTTTTTTTATAATTTTTTACATTTATCGTGAAAAAAACGAAATGAGGGGAAGCTTTTGTCGCTGGAAAATAACGAAATTGCAACAGCAGCAGCAAAGTTTTTTTTTTTTCGAAATAAAAATGCGCACGAAATAGTTTGGCGAACATTCTAAAACTTATGATATCCGCGAAGGATCGAATTTAAGCTCGAAAATAGCCCGGGCATATATAATTCGAGTAGCGTGGCAACACTACTACTAGCCATAGCAGAGCGGCGCAACGCAAAGTTTCTTCGCCAGAAAAAAGTTGATAGAGAAAAAAAAAAGATTGGAGAGAACGATGCTCAAGCCTAACAAAGTTTAGTGTGTGCAAGAGAAGTAGCAGCGCAACGTCGAGAGTCGCGCGCGGAGCCATACGTCGCGCTCTCGTCACAGTTCTGCCAGCAAACACAAAGCGAGCACACAAAGACTGAGCTATAAGTCTCTCTCTCTCTATGTGTGTGTGTGTTGGTGTTTTTGTAAGCCCCCGAAAAAAAAGAGAAGTTTAGTAGTATTTGGAAATCGCTTCTATCACGCATTCATTCTTGGCCGATCACGTCACTCTCAACAATGAAAAAAGCAGTAGCAAGCAGTGGCAGCAGCAGCCGTAGGAGCGTATAGTTTGCATTTTTGACGCCAAAACATCCGGCAGCCATTTCTTTTCTTTTCGCACGTTACACGCTCACGAATACACAGTCACACGAGTGAGAGAGAGAGAGAGAGAATCGTTTTTTTTTTTTCGCGAGGCGTTGCACGCGCGATCGATGTATTATATGCGCACTCTGCCTACACGCAATGTTCTAAGTGGCTAAGTCAAGTGTGTATATGTGTGCGAGAGAGAGAGAGAGAGAGAGAGAGAGAGAGAAGGGGCCAATGCACTTGAAAAATACTTGGCGATGACCAAGGTGGGGCTTTCGTTGCTGCCGCACACACACACACACATACACATACAAGCGGGCAGGTGGTCTCTTCTTCTTCTTCGCGTTTGGCTTCGAAAAACGAAGGCTCAAAGAACTTTCGGTAGGGGCGTTGATCCTTGCACGCGGATGCGCGCGCCCGCGAGAAAAACTTGCAACCGACCGAGCCAGCATGAATAACGTCATTTCGCATCTAGCCACGGTGACTCGCCAATTTCGTCAGACGCTCATTTGCCATTTTATTTTTCGGGGAATCACGCTCCTGATTATCCCCGATTGAAATGGAGATTTTCTTGGAGCTTTTTCTATTTTTTTTTTTTTTTTGATTCATTAATCTCATCGTTCTCGTGAAAGACCACGCATTAAACTTTTTTCTATTTTGCTATTTTTATTTCGTGACTATGAATTAAAATTTATTTATTTTTGCTAAAAATATTTAGTGGTCAAATTATTTAAAAATATGCAACATCATCAAACTGTAGTCATACTATTAAATGTAAAGGCATGAGTAGACGACTATTGCACTAATTTTGGTAATGCTTAGAAACATTCTATATTCTGCGAAAATGTGACTCACGTAACTTTATCGTTTTTCGCTTAAGACCTCAACGTGATTTATGGAATTCCCTCCCACTTCCCTAATAACTCGAAGGGCTATTCCGTCAATAGTCTTTCGAAAATTTTCAATAATTTCATGACTTTTTCTGAGCTTTTATATGTATTTTTTGATTTATTTAAAGAGCTTTTATATAGAAATTACCAGTAAAAGCTCGATTTTTAACAAACTGGAATCTTGACAATTGTTGACGACTATCGAATTCCTCCAAGTCTTTCGGAATTTCAAAAGTACCGAACCAACTAAAAGTTCCGAGGCCGACTCTGTGACTTCTTAAAATTCTTAAAACTGTAAAGTTCTAGTCTTGAAAAACGATAAAGTTTTTGGGATTTTTCATGATATTGTTAACTGATTAATTTCTCGAAATATCTAGAAAATGAGAATGCAGAGTGAATTTTAAAATATTATTTCGTAAAAACGAAATGGATACCTAGATTTTAAAAACTGCCTACCACCGCGATGATTAATTGTGAAAATTATATTTTGAAACTTATCAGTAAACAGCGGCAAATGGATTCAAATATATCGCATTAAAATAATGGAATCCCATCGAGAGCCAAGCATATAAAGTTAACGAAATATGGCAAAACTGTAAGTCCATTATCGCGAAAACACGGGCGTGTAGCGTGCTCTCGAGCGAAGGGTATATATACGCGGGCATAGGGTCTTTAAAGCAAACAAGCGGGAGATTTGAAAGAAAGCGAGCACACATATATATATACGCTGTAGGTTGGGAGAAAAAAAATAAAGAAGGGATAGGAAAAAGGAGAAGGAGTTGGGGCTTCATACTGCAGCAGCAGCAGCAGCAGTCGAGGTCGTCTCGTATTGCATATATCCATGATGGTAAGGCGGACACGATTGCAGCAGCTCAAGAAAAAGAAAAAGAAAAAAAAGAAGCTTTCTCGCCGAAGAAAAAAAAACCACCTAGCCGTCGTTGCACATTTAAGTATAGGCAAACCTTGAAGTTTAACGCACAGGAAGGAGGTGACAGATGATAGGCGCTGAGTTTAAAAAAAAAAAAAGAGTGAGAGAGAAGAGCTGCAATTGCGTGGTAAAAATAAAGCGAGATACCCGAATAGAAAGCCGCTGACCGTCCTTCTGGCAGAGCGCGAAATTTTGGCAGAGGCCGAAAGCGAGTGAACAAGGATGGAGGGGAAGGAGAGAGAGAGAGAAAGAGCCTCTAGAAATTAGGTTGTTGCACTGTGCGAGCGAACGAAGCGAGTTGAAGAAGGGGAAACTGACGCTGTCCAAGGCCCCCAGTTTTCGGCTATTGCACCTTCCTTCTCTCTGCCTCGCTGCTGCTGCTGCTTCGCGCGATATATACATCGGCCTACGCTCTCTCGCGCCCGTTGCCTTCTTTTAAAAACTCTCCAACTCCCGATGGCTTTCTAAATGCATCGTGTTTTTCGCTCGACTGAAATAAAAAAAAACAATCTCTCGATAATACTCACTTTTTTCCTCGATCTAATCGACTTTTGAACATACGAATTTTTTTTTTCGCCCTCTTTCGAGAGCTGCTTTCGGCCAAAAATTATAGGGCTGAACGATTTGATAGGTCCTTTTACGTAGTTGTTAGTTTCTAAAATGAGTCTCATTTGTTGCCGAAATTACCTAAGAGCTATTTTTTTCCTGTGCGTTGACGAGATCCGTACGTATAGTCCTCTCGTGCGAAAGCTCGCTTTCGCTGAGGGTACATTCGATGTTAAAACGCTAGCGAAAGAAGTAAATTTGAATTTCTAGGCTTCAGTATGATAAAATTCTACAGCTGATAGAAACATTTCCCTGAATTCTAATGAACCGTCATGCTGCAAGCTCGATATCGGTCGAATTTTGTAATAATAAATGCGGTTTACGTCACTGAGTCAGGCGAAAAAATAAAAGAAGGCGATGCGAACGAAAATAGTCATCCAAAGTCAAATACACACATAAAAATTCTCGAGCTCTGTCGCATATCGTTGTGTGTAGAAGCAGCAGCAGCAGCACAGCGAAGTTGAGTCAACGAACGAGGGCCAATGGGTAGAGAAGTCAAAGCTCCCTCTTGCGCTGATAGTCGTCGTCACACACGAGTAACAGCAGCGAGTAGCAGCAGCAGCAGGCGGAGGAGAAGCACACACACGCGAAATTTAGGCCGTTGCACTTTTCGGCCCCTCGCTCCTATACACCAAAGTCACATACAGTGTGAGCTTGTGAAAGAAGGTGGGGATGAGGAGGAAGACGAAGCAAGCAGCGGCAGAGAGGCCCGAGCTGCGCGGGGACAGGAGAAAGAGGATGGTAAAAATGGAGAGGGAGTCTCTAGTAAAGAGGGGCCCTCGCGAGCGCGAGCGCGCACATTCCACTCTCTGCGCCACGGCCCGAAATTTTTTTTCTCGCTCGATTTCACCTTGGAAATGCGCCTTTCTTTGCCGCCACTGCTGCTGCCGCTGCAGCACGATTTATGCTTCACGATTAGCCGCGAGATGAGGCGCCTTCGTCTTCACCGCCTTCCTTTTTCCCCCCTTCTTTTTCTTACACACCGCTATGTAACGAGAGGTCATCCCTTTCTCCGACGAGAGAGTGAGAGAAATGCCGATTTGGATTTGTAGAACGGAATACTTTTTTTTTTTTTTTTTTTGCTTTTTTGCTCGAGTAAACGTGATGTATTATCGAACGCGAACTGACGAATTAATTAAATAATTAATTGCGATTCGATATTCTAAGAATCCAAGGAAAAATCTTCTCGATATAACAGACGCCGTGCGGATCGAGCTAACTAAATAATTCTCATCCGATCGACTTTTCTCGCGAACTGCGCGCGCGAGAAAATTAAATCAATTCTTACTTTGGTTTAATATGGATATTCAATTCGCGAATGCGAGAAGCTCCCTATTTAATACTCCGCGCGAGCGCGGAAGGTTTACATTATATGTCGCATTAAAAGAAATTTCATCGCGCCCAAAGTGTAAAAAAGAAGCATCCGCGTTGAATAAATTATAGAGCACAGGGATCGTCGTCGTCTCTCTCCCAAGGAAAAAAAAAAGACGTTTTTCAGTTGAAAAATTCAACGAGAATTAAAAAAAAAAGTGAAGGCGAAGAAGAACGCACGTCATTAAATGGTACACGCATTGACGGAACCACGCATGCAACTTTAACGACTGAGTATACCAGAGGCGGGCGGCGAGTCGTGTTCTTGTAGCTTCAAAAAGTTGTTCGTATACGGCGTCGTACAAAAGCGGGAGAAAGTCCACGAGCGTTGGCAAGAGAGCAGCGGCTAATTTGATTGGGCACGGGATGTAGGCCAGAACGCTTAGTATATATACACGCACATCCGGGGGAGGCGAGGGCGGGTTTCTTTATCATCCCACACACACAGAGAAACACACACGTAAAGCCAAGCTGGGAGTTGAAAGCTTCTTTGTTCGCCGCGATGCATAGGTGTGTACGTGTATGTACGCGTTTTGATGCGTAATCGCAGGTTATGGAATTGCCGAAGGACGACCGGAGTAGAGAGTAGCTTTTTTTTCTTTTTCGAATCTCGCTCGCGCGTGAAAAATGCAGCTGCACTCTATACATATCTCGCTCGGCAAGTTTCTCCTTCTCCCCGTCGCAGCGCGATCGTTCTAATTATTTCCTATTGCCCCGAACTTTCTCTCTCTCTCTCTCTCTCGCGCGCTCGCGATATCCAAACCGACATTGCTATAAATATTTAAAAAGCATCATTATTTTTGGTCAATCGGGCACCGTTCGATCGCCCGATATAGCTTGTTGCAGCTTTTCGCAAGCTCCACTTGACCATCTATACCAAGCGCGCAGCGCATTGTCATAATATTTTCGTTACGTTGCATATGTAAATTCTTTGAAAATTGCCTTCTCGTTTTGTGTGTTAGCTCACGCTACACGTGTATAATTTATTTCGTCGTGCAAAAATACGACAGAGAGTCGACGTTCAGTCGTGCAATAAATATTTCATAAATTAAGTATCGTTAGCTGCTATTTAAATATACGTGAATAAGATTCGTATGAATTTGATGCAAATTATATTCGGCGCGGTATCGTCAATAATTCTATCATTCGTATCATCGCAAAATTAGCATTGTTCGATAAAATAATATTTCGGACCGAATAGAACCCGTCAAGCCTTCATTTTTACAATTGGAAAATAATCTTTATCAATACAAAACAGAAGGCAAAGCATGCGCGCGCGGGGGCCTTATTCGCTAACGTTTTGCGCGCGATAAAGGCATTTAAGGCCGATATATCGCTTGATTTTTGACTTGAATTACGATTTTCGCTGGCGATAATTGCAATATTTGAAGATAACGCACTGTTTGCGCCCAAAATCGTCGAAATTCATAAGTTAATTACGATTTTTTAAGCACCCCTCTAGGGGTGTGTGCTTGAAGGATTTTACAACAAAATTTCAGCATAAATTTCATTTATCGCCAGTAATTGTGGAATTTTGTGACTAAATTTTACATCATTGATAAAAAAATCATTATTCAGAACAATTTTTTCATAGATCAAAGAATATTTATGCTAGTGAAGATGCAATCGATAACGAATGCATTATAACAAAATTTAAAAAGTACTGACTTTATGGCATCGTTCGATACTGACAATTCGTAAGCGATATTATGGTCTTCAACTTTCGATAAAACAGAAAAAAATGCATGTTTTATTGAAAATGGGAGGCTTGAATATCGTTAAAGACGGGGTTAAAGCATTGCTAATATCAATTAACGCCATCATTTTTAAAGTAACGTTACGTTGCGTAAAAAATTGGCGAATAAGGTCCCGGGGCTACTTAAAAATAACTTTGAGCTTCATACAAACTCCGAGCAAGCAAGAGCGAGAGAGAAGCGCCGCTCGAATCCTTCGTCACGACAATAAATCTCCCGAATAATTACGCATTGTGAGGGTATTTCCATTGAAAGTCAATGCTGCCGAGGCAACACAGAGGCAGTATCTTCGTTCAGGTTTCTTGCACTTAGCATAAAAAATCTATGCATCGGCCGAGCTCGCGCTGAAGAGCAAAAAAAAAAGGTGAAAACGAAAACAAGCCCGCGTGCGACTTGTACTTCGTTTGAATAGAGCCAAAGCGAGACTTCGGACTTGTTGTCAGCGAGAGGAGAACAAACGAAGAGAGAGAGAGAGAGAGAGGGTACAATCTTCAAAGTGCCATAAACACTTTTGGGATTATGTAAACGCAACTCATTGTGAAAATTGCAAGCGGCACGGTCGGCCGGTACACACACAAACAAAGCTGTATGGTATACACGAGGAACAGGAAGCTTTCGAGACCTTGAAACGTCTATAATATATTTTTGCGCTCGTTGCACACTGAACGACATAAATGCTTGACGCGCGCCGAGCTATACAACACAACGAGAAAGCTCGCGGACTTGATTAAGCCGTTACTATACGTATACGCCATATACACTTTGTGTACGCGTGATATTCGCGCGTATAAAATCATCGCAACACCAACGTTCAATTACACGCTGTACGTTTTTGTTTTGTTTTTCTTTCGTTGTGTTTTTGCATACAACCTTCGGCGTCGTAAAGTTTAATTTTATTTGCAATTCGCATTGGTTGCGAGAGACAAAAAAAGTACGTTGAGCGTTGCATGCATGCGCATTCGCTCGCCGCCAGTGCCGTTGTATTGAATAGACGCATTCAGCAAGGACCCAGGTTGCATTATATGCATATATAGGCTGGCCGTCGAAAAAAGTATCGGATTACTCTTTGGCTGAAGGCTGCATATGGCCGCGAACTGACGCCTAGGAATTGTATTGCCCTCTTCCCCTTGAAAAAAAAGTGCATTGCGTAAGTGCAACCCGCAGATCAAGAAGAAGAGGAAAAAAAAGGAGGACTGACTTTGGAAGCCAGAGAGGCGATATTGGAGATTGCACATGCGAAAAAAAAAAGAAAGGAGAACTAAGGACGGTAGAGAGAAAGAGAGAAACGAAAAGTCGAACGGCTGGGCCCAAGGAATAAATTGCATTTAGGCCGCGCCGCCGTATACGCTGTTGCTGCTGCTGCAACTTGGACGAGAAAAAGGAGTGGGGCGACTTCTCTCTCTTTCTCTCTCTCTCTCTACGCACACATTCACACGATGGCAAAACGTTGCATCTGCACGTTCTTTCTCTCTCTCTCTCTCTTTCGCTCGCTGTAAAGTCATCTCGTCCCCAAATACACAAGTTTTACAGTGTTGCCAACGGTCCCACGGGTATATGCACTTTTTTTTGTGTGCCGAGCTTCAATATCCTAGTTTATTATCGCTTAGACGTTAATTGTATTTATTTATGTATAAAAGTTCACAATTCATAGCTTTTTGGCTAATTATTACGTACACTACTACGAATAAACAGAGCTTTTTGGTTGTTAGATGTGACACATGAAAAAAAAAAAACTCGCTTCGATATTTTTCGAAGAGGTTTCGGCGTTGCCGTCGTCAATGCTAAGTGCAATAATTTGTTTTCTGTCACGAATTAATCTATTTATTCATATATTTAACAAATTAATAATATATCGTTATATTTTTTTTCTAAACGTGAAACTTGAAGCTACTGCAGAAGATAGAGTATATTTTTATCTTTTTGTGAGAAATTTCATGGGCTTCCCTATAACAGATGTTAGATGAAATTTTTTCGTGGATAGTTTTTCGTGTCCATAAGGTCGGTGCAGTGTAATTTAAAGCTAAACTGCATAACGCTTGATTATCTTCTAAACTCGATACAAAACGGTTTACGGGTATCTATCGACGATTATATTTGTTAATTTTTTTATCGATTGGCAGTTAATTTCCATGCTAAATTGAATTTTTTTGTGATGAAAAACTGTCAAATTAATTGTGTTCCCAAAATTAAAAGATCTAAAACTAGTTCTAATCTAATCGTAGATTAGAACTAATCTCAAAATCTTAGCAAAACAGTTGGACACTTGCAGAAAAAATAACCGATGCAGTTTGCATTGAAAAACGAGTGCAAAAAAAAGCACGAGATCATGCCTATATAGTATTTCAATGTTCAATCAAGTAGAATTCTCGAAGGACGAGCGAAGACCCACATCGAATTTCTTCGAAAAAGGCCGCAGAAAAGAGAGAAGTGCATGCGAACGCTGTGTGTGTGTGTGTGTGTGTGTGTGTGTGTGTGTGTGTGTGTGTGTGTAGCAGCAGCATGCAACTTGGCAAAAATGCATTTGTGCTGCGCCGAGCTGCGAGAATGGCAACGCCGCAAACACGTATACATACATATATACACACACCATCTATTCGCGAAAAAAGGGGGCAAGTGGACCTAGCAACTAGAGGGGGAGAAGAAACTGCAGAGAGTAGCTGCGGGGCTCCGAAAGGTACAACAAAAAAAAACGAAGAAGAAGACGATGACGAAGAAGACGTGGAAGAAAAAGAGTACAGCAAGAAAAAGAGAAAGGGCCGCAGAGTTGCATCTCATCCCCTCTCTTTGGCAATGCAACCTGGTGCATTTTAGGACTAGCAGAGCGAGAGCGCAGCGCGGAGAGAGAGAGAAAGGGCCCGATCCGAAAAAGGTGCGCTCTTTGGCGGAGCAAGCAGTAGAGAAGGGGAATTTTCGAGGCCCTAGCAACGAGAGGAACGACGACGCCTAGCAACGAGTGGCGAGGTGGCGAGGGAGGCTGGACCTTCTATGCCCCAAAAATTTTCGAACTGTGCGGGTGGGGGTATTGCACATCGCTGCTGCTGCGAAGGAGGAGGAGGAGAGGGGCAACAGACAAGATTTGGCCAAATGAAAAAAAAAGAACGATATTGGGAGAGTGGGGGGTAAGTAGGGTTCACTGGAGGTTTTCGACTCGCGCCCATGGGCCCACGGTCACCGCGCGATGCACGCCGACACCGACTAGTTTTCAACCACGCAGTGGTTCGCAATTTTTCCCTTTCGCGCGATTCCTCTTTTTTTTCACTGCACGCACATTGCAGCTCTGCACCTGGCTTCTTTCGCTAAAATAATTTTTATTATGCACTTTGGCATTTTTTTTCTCGCGTGAATTTTTTGATGAACCCATTACGTACGAGCATATACTTCATGATTTGTTTTTCGGTAAAAGTTAATACAAAAAATCTCTGTCTTGTTTTTTCGTTTATACGATAGATTTTAATTCAGGCGCGTTAATGATTCGTACCGTCGGACTGATGCTACGCGCGTCGCTGTATATACACGCGACGAGGTGGTTATCACCTATTCACACATGCGAATTCGTTGAGTCATAATAACATGATTAACGTTTCGAAATGAAGACTTTACGAAACGTGAAACATCAATAATTAGTTTGCTCCGGGGGGGGGGGGGGGGGGGGGGGGGGGGGG
>JAWWMK010000021.1:5252983-5296317 GCA_035047105.1 Galeopsomyia nigrocyanea | reverse complement strand
GATGGGCAAGAGAATTACGAATCTTTTGATACCTCGTAGAACAGCGTGCACCTAAAATTGAGAGAGTGCACCCAGTTGGAATATTTGAAAATACTTTCTCGAATTACGGCAGTTTTTTTGTAGATTTGCTCATATACTGTATCGCGGATTTGTCGGAAAGTTGAAATTATCATTGATCGTCTCTTACCGAAATACAACCATTTCAGCAGTGTCTTAGCCATGATCGTCGTGTTATCCAAGTCGAGATAGGCGGTGTCGCGATCCTTTCTCACAACGTCAATCAGCACGTCGACCGATCGATCGAAGTAAGCTTTGGCGCAGCTTCTTTTCCTCTCGGCGCGCGTACGACGTTTGTCGCGCTTTCTCTTGCGCGCCCCGCTCCCGTTCGCCGTCGACATGTGAGAAACTTGGTCTTTCGCCTGCCTCAGTACCAGGCTCAGTAGGTACGTCAAATTGTCGACGGCTTCGCCGCACTGCGAATCCGTCGACAGATTGAAGAAGCTGCTGCACGCGTCGTAGCTACCCTGTTTTCGAATAAAAAGAAAAAGTTCTTATTGCCTCTTTCGAGTTGAATATCATGCTTTCAATCGTGGATAATTATTAACCTGTTGTAGTGAATCCTTCGCTCGTAGTACCTCTTTGACGAGCAGGCCGAGATATTGTAACTGACGCTGTCCGTAGCCGTAATGGCCGGACATACTACCCCTTGGTAACGAAGCCATGACTTGCCTCCATCGCGAGACCAATTCTCTCTCGAGCAGCTCGCTGCTTGTGATGCTGCGTCGAGGGCAGTGCAGCCAATCGAGCGAATAAGCGTGCAATGCCGAGAGATACGCCTCGAGGAGACGAGCGTCCGTTGCGTAAGCGTCTTCGTGCGCTAATGTTCCGCCTGTAATAACGTGTATATACGTTTACAAGCCTTTATGGTATATATCCCTCTCGTCAAGGTTCGATGAATGGCTAATTAGAGGGTTTATTCGAGCATTTTCGGGGAAAATTGCGAATCGATGTGGCTTGGCGCTTTGGTTTGCACGCACCGGTATAATCTCATCTGCCGTTTCTCGCGCTTTGTATTTGATAAACCCACTATCGAATAACGCACCGACGGATTTTCATATACCGATATTCAATCTCTCTCTCTCTATTTCGCGAAATAATACAACATAATACACGTACGTCGATTGGGATTAATCCAGAACGCAACGAAATTATTATTATTATTGAACGACGAACAAACAGCCGCAGTTAAACGTCAGGGAAAATAGTTGGCAATCTCTCTCCCGCGTGATAAATATCTAGTGGCTATATATGTACCACGTATACTCAATCGTCAACATGGTAGTTTCGTCGAATGGCGCGCGTTCGTACGTTACATTGCCGTGAAAGTTTCGTCCGGCATAGTGAGAGATGCCTGTATATATGGTGGCAGGCCTGCTGCAGCGCGTAATGAAACCATAAATCATCGCGTGGACGACCTCGGCACTATGGCTTGATGGAATACACGTGCTTGCGAATAGAATATGTCGGCTGCGTGTACAAGGTATAGAGTTGATTTTTACAAGTATCGTGGATTTTTTTTTTAAATGTTTTGTATGGAAAATGTATTATGTGAAATATGTAAATCCGCAACAACAGAAAATTCAATATTGAACAAGGGGGATGAAAAACACATGTAAACTATATAGCATTATTGAGTGAGAAGGGAGAAAGATTATGTTACTCGTGTGCAGAGAGAAACGACGAGTTGAGAGTCCATCCACGCGGAATCGTCCGATACTTCCGCGTCAGTGCTCGCTCGCTTCATTTCCCTCTCGTGCATGTGTGTATATATTATCGTTTGCGTCTATGCGCGGCTAGATTTTCGGCGATGGGAAGGGAGGGGAGCAATGGCCGATCATTCGCGTGCCGTTGATTACGTGTCATTTGATCGTTTGAGGCTTGCTTTGATGTTTACAGGTGGTTTTTTGCCGTATCAATGATCTGGATCGATATACGCTCGAACGATTGTGTAATGGTCTCGAAACTATATTTATTCGTATCGTTGACCTGCTAACTGGAAAAAGATAGTTTTAAATATTTGCAACAGATAAATGAATAAGTTAATTAAAACAAATCATATTCGCGCTCGAAAACTCATCTCTTTGAAGCACACTCATACGCATACAGTGTCGCGCGAAGTGCAACAATTGCCAAAATCCGCGCAGCGAGCTTAATCCAAACTCGCGAGCGAGCGAGCGCTTTCTCATCACGCAAGAGGGTGGGGGGGAGGAAAAGTTTTCACCCGCGAGATTGCGAACATCTGCGCCCCGCAGCGGCGGTGACGGTGACGGCGTATATCCTATATATACGTACATACGCTCGTTAAGCCGCGCGTTGCGTGCGTGTAATTATCATAGTCCCAGATTGAATTAAAGGCAGTTTGCTCGGATAAATTTCGAAGGGTGTGTGTGTGTGTGTGTGAAGGTTTGTACCTCGAGCGCACTGTAGCATGAGGTTGCATCGTGGTTGAAAGTAACATCGTAGATTTTGACAACGCAGAGCGCGCAGTAACTCGTCGAGGCTTAGAAGTACGTGCTGAGCGAGGCTCTCGGACGACCAGCTTCTCAAGGGATCCGGACCGGCGCGTTGCTCCAGTGACCACCAGTGAATCGCTCGAAGAATGTGCCTGGAGACCAGTCGTAGTCTGCCCTGTAAAACGGTATGGTTCTTTGTGCATTCATGACTTCTTGCTCGGAAAATAGTACCTCGAGAGCTTTTTTCGAGCTACACTTTGGTGAAATAAAATAACAAAACTTTCAAGATGGTTTTTCTGCTATGCTATTGAAATTTACTGTAGAATATCCGTTTGTGTAGGCTCTTTGTGTAAAAGCTTTTTGCAAAGCATTCTCTTTAACGTTACTTTACAAAAATTTCACGGCTCAAAGTAACCCGGTATAGTAGCTCTCAATATTCATCTCAATTCACTTTTCTGTCGACAAACATTCGAATTTTTTTGTTTCACAAAAGTTTATAGCGAGAGAGCTTTTCTTCTCGCGCTAGAGAGAGACAACTCGAGACATCAAACGAATCTTTTTCGTCGAAAGCTCTCGACAATACTTGTCACTCGAAGATTAAAATAGCTCTTCGCTTTCGCGTCAAACTTTTAAAATCGATCTCGACTATTAACCTTCTCTCTCTCTCACTCACTCTCTCGCGAATCAATCTTTCAGCAGGAGCGATAATCAAGCTTACGAGAGAGAGAGAGTGTGAGAGAGAGAGAGAGAGAGAGAGCGATCATCCGATTCTCATAAAAAATGAACTCGCGGAAGCTTAGATGGAGGGAGTAGCATGGAAAGTACGATTAATCACGCGCAAGCTCGAAAAAGTTTTAATGAAAGTGAACTGGTGTGCAGCAGCAGCCGCGCGAACGCGAAACGCTTGGGAGTCCATGAATGAAACAGAAAGCTCGCGCGCGCGTTGAACAAAAAGAAAAAGAAGAAAAAAAAGGGAAATAAAACGTTCGATTGCGCGCGAGCGTGTCTATCGGAAATGGACGTAATAAATATCGAGGAAATACTGGCTTGCGTGGGCACACAGGTAATACTATGTGCTCCCTTGAAAGTGCCTCGAGGAAGCTATCGAGTTGTGCGTTATTTATCGGCGAGCGATCCTTTCTCGGTAAAAATATTGACTTTGCTATGCTTCTTCGATCAGTTTGGCGACTTTGGGTATTCGACTAATTAAATTCTGATGTTTGGATGTAACTCGTGGTTTCGATATTTCACGGTTGAAATCTACGTATTTTCATTTCAGAGTCTATATTAATTCCCTCCGGGTGGTGTTCGTTATCGGAAGTATCGGAAAAAATTTGAATATCAATTAAACGAATCAAAGCTACTACTTTTTTTGTGTCTGCTCTCTGCCCGTTGCTTTTTGCTTCGCTATTTGCTCGTCCCCGACTAATTGAAACGTAACTCGAAGCTTTTGTATCGTCGTAAAAATACATAAGAGCCAATGAAAAAAAAAGCACGAGAGAGACTTTCAAGTGCGTCGCCGAAGCAAATGTACTGGAAAAAGCTCGTTACGATGGTCGAAAGAAAAAAACAAAAGAATCTCGTTTGTTTATACACTTGCACGAGTGTCGATCTCTCTTTTTTTTCCCAGATGAAACTTTTCTCGTTAAGCATCCATAGCCGCTAGGCCGAGAAAAGTTGGCAGCAACAGCAGCGGAAAAAAAGTACGTCCATCGAGATTACAACGAAAAAAAAGTGTAAGCGACGTAAAAAATTAGTCATAACGCTATCCGCAAAGGATTTGAAAAAAAAAGGAGAGAGAGAAAGAAAGGGCTCATACACTTTTATACGCGAAAAGCCATAAAACGCGCGACTTCTCGAGAAATGAATCCGCTATTCTTCGCGTCGCTTCGTTTGAAAAGTACTCGAGATCTCTCTTCCTTCTTCTTCTTCTTCGTCGACGACAAGACAAAATTTAATTTGATGCGCGAGGAAAGAGTTATGAATTCTAATTGACGATTATTACGCGGCAACTTTGCTTTCCAAATGTATTATTTAACGCGTTGGTGAGCTTTCAACGTTATTTTCACGGATTTCATCTACTTACTTTCTTTACTTCAAAGACACGCATTACACTATTTTTCAGTAATAAATATTCTCTGTCCAACGCAAAATTTCTCTATATACTATACTCACTTTACGCTTGATGGAGAAGTCGATAGGACGTCGAGCACGCAGCTGATCGAGTAGCTGCATGAGTGCGGCCTCGATGAGCGAGACGACACTTTCGTCGGAGTAGTGTTCTCGCATCACCTTCTCAGCCGCGAAAAGCCTCACGCGCCACAGGCTCGCTTTGTCGTCGCAGCGTATTCCTTGATGCGGACCCACCGCCACCAAGTACATACCCTGAGCAAAAAAAATTTTCAGTGTAAAAATCAACGATTCTCTCTGATACATTATTACACGCTGGCATGTTGCGCAACGCGTGTATATACAGCTATTGTACTCTGGTATTTTTTTTCTTTTTACGAGCTGTTAATAGAATGTGCCTTGGCTGTTTCCGGCCTTTCTATTGTTCAGCGAGAAATCTTATATGAATTATCGCGCTTCGAAATGGAAAAAGTGTTGACGATTCTTTTGTTACAATTGTTTTTTTATTCTCATTTTGCCCTTCGAAAGTAAAATGAACAAGGTGTTAAAAATGAAAACTTACCGTTTGCGCGGCAGTGTAATGCAGCAAAGTATCGCAATGATGCAGTGGTATCCTCTTGGGATAATCGAGGCAGTTCGGCCAAGAATTGATCGACACACCGATCAACAGTCGAACCTCGATGTCTTGCGATTTCAAACCGTTCAGTCCAATCTTCAATAAAATGCCACTCTCGTCCTCGACGATGGCGACGCGATGATCGCCGACAACCGGCAAATCCACTTCGGCTGGAATAAATATTCGAGCGAGTTGCATGCAAGATTAACAAAGCATTTTTCTCTTGGCGCGTGAAAAATTAACGAAACGCTCTCTCTCTCTCCCTGCCTGATGATGTACGCTTATTTTCTCGCTGCTGGTGCTGTTGCTACCCGCACGAAACTCGTTATTTTAAATCACCGCCAGTCATTATTAAAGCAAACCTGATTAAACGCGAACGGCGGCGCGCCTTGAAAGAAAATTACCGTATACACGCGAAAAGCAACGCAGCGGTGGATAAAAAAATGAATAATGATTAGAGGAAAAAAAAGTGATATTATCCGATGAAATTTGTAATCCCGAAAGACAAACTAATTATTCAAATTCGCACTCTGTAGGTGCGGCAGCAGGCACAAGATACAATTACAATTGCGTTATAGTGCTGTCGGTGGAGGAGGCACTATATAATGAAATTGTTTCGTTTGCAATTAGAGGTCGCGAGCACGCGCGCGCCCGAATGTAGAACAACCGACGAGAGAGAGATGGATCCTTGTCGTGACAGAGCCTTCCGTGTATAACGTGATTACGCGGCGGCGAAAACTTTCTTCCGCGGGCTAATTTCAATATTACACAATGTTATATATTCGAAAAGCTCATTGTCTGGCGTTTGCTAATTAGCTTTTAGCCTGCAGCTGCCGAGCCGCGAGCTTAATGAGCTTAAAGCCACGTTAACGCATAGCTTACCTGGACCGTAGAATATTCGACAATGTTCCGGCTGCTTGAGTATCTTGTCCAACACTTCTGGGTCGACCACTTGGCCTGGTGTTATGCATAGCCTCTCGTCGACGCCGTTCATCGCATCTGTCAAAATGATATAGGTTTGCGTTTCGATGTATTATCTTGCGATTTAATTAACGTTAGTTATATGTACCTGGTTTCGTAGCTTGGGCGAGTACAGCGGCGATTTTGGCTTTAACGAGATCCCTCCTGAGTCTGCCATCGGGTCCGAAAAATTCGCTCCACAAACCAGCGTCGCCAGCCTTCAATCTCAACCTCGCGAATCCCGGTGCACTAGTGTCTTCTTCTAACTGCAATGCCAATTCGGCTACGTCGCTGTTGCCGCTGGGTATCGACAATGCATCCAACCGCAACAGATACTCGAACCTCAGTTGCTGCGCGAAAAAGATAAAAACAAACACGGTCAGCGTGGTTTTTTCGTCTATATACAACGAAAACCGACGACGCAAAAAAAAACTGCGCCTTTTCTTTTTTTTTTTTATTTTTCATCGACGAGTTGCCGCTTCATAAACCTTCTCCGCTTTCATTCGTGCGCGTTCTCCTAATTTGCCACGTCTCTCTCTCTCTTGTTTTCGCGTCCCTACCAAGTTTTTTTTTTTAACTCCCCACGTATAATCCGACTAGCATTTTTTTCTCTCTCTTCGCCGTCGAAAGGAACGAAATAAAAAAAAAATAAAAAAGTGGTATCAGCCGAAAAATTTTTCGTCTGCTATATAGTATATATATCGTGGCGCACAAACGCACGTAGAGAAAAACTATTTCTATCTCGCTGCGCCTCGGTAGCGGGACAGAAATTTTCTCCCGCGCTAATCTACGCGAAACGAATATTCAGCGAGAGTTTTGTCGCCGCAGCAGCAGCAGCCGCGCGTACAGTTTATATTCCTGCGGACGCAGAGTCGCCGCGCACGGATGGCGTTAATATTTGCGAATTTCACTTCTCTCTCTCTCTCTCTCTCTAGTCTCTGTTATAGTGCACTCTTTGCAATTTTTTATTTTTATTTGCTCGAAACGCCCGTTTTCATCTATCTCTGATTGTTACCGAAAAAAAAAAACAAATATTTATGCGAAAATATTTTGACCGATACACGTCTGACTATTTCGATCGCTCTACTACTGATTTCATTTCAAAAATTCAATTTTCGCGCCTGTCATTCCATTCGAAATGCGCAGACGAGTTGTTATACAGCAACATCGCGGCGAAAACGATATATGACATCGACTAAATGGCGTATACATCGTTTTGATGGGATATATATGTATAGCGATCGCGAGCGCGCGTGATGAATGAAAGCTCGCCGCGCGCGCGACAGAAACATCGTCAAAAGCGGCGTGTGTCCTTTTTAGCATTCGCATACTGGCGCGACTGCGTGCATAAAAAGCCCACTTGCCAACACGGAAAAACGTTTGAAAAAAAAGCAGTAGGAAACGTTTGATCTCTACTCTAAATGGTAAGAGGAGAGAAAGAGGTGAAAAAAAAAGTGCGCTTTATACGAGTGACAAGTGTTTGTCGCTCGAGTGAAAATGATATTTTCCACGGGTGTGAGTGTGTCTGGCGAAATGGAAAGCTGGGAGACGTGTGTCGGCTGAGTGGACTGCTGCTACTGCTGGTTCTGCTGCTACATCCTCGTTAGCGTATGCAAAAGCGAAACGTCGACTCGCATTTCCCGACAACGACCCTGACCTGACTTTGCTAGTTTGGCGCTTTTGACCCAGGGGCCGCACGCGCGTATATAGTCGTGTGCGGCAGCTCAGCAAGAAACGCTGCTATATAACACGTGTCAAGCCTACACGAGTGACGTGGATACGAGAGCGAGATATTGCAAGATTGCTAAATCTACGCCAACAGCTTGACGAATATCAGCGAGCTTTAAAATTATACAACGTGGCGCTGCTCGCGAGAGAGAGAGAGAGAGAGAATGTAAATTAGCAGTAGCAGCAGCGGCAACCGCGCGTGTGGCTCCTGTATATTTTCCAGGCCAGTTGCGCTTTTGAGCAGCGAACGAGCGCGAGTCTGTTTGACTAGTTGAAATTTCAACTTGACATGCACCTAGGCAAACAGCTAAATATGTTTTACACTGCCGGAGTGCTTCGTAAATTGAACTTTCCCAAATATATATACCATCGCGTGGCAATTTAAATATCAAATGTCGCTCTCTCTCTTTCTGCGGATGACAGTTTAACAAATCGTCCGGCTTTTTCAATTGATGAAAGTACAACGACGCAATTTATCTTCGACTTTGCTCGATGATTAAGGAAAAAAATGTCTTTTGTTTTTTATTGTTCTCGAATTGGGGGAGACGATATCGTTTGTCAAAAATTACTCCCCCAGACATCAATTCCCATCGAATCGTAATCACTGACGCGCAATCTTTTCCAACTAAAATAATAATTCTTGTATACGAACATAAATATCTATAAATAGGTCAATCACCCTCACCTTTATCCTCCTGCGTTCGTTGAGCGAGACCAAGAAGCACGAAGCGAACCTTCGATCGAGATTTCCAAGTCCAGCCAGCAATCGTTGCACCAAACGTTCGACCCTCGCCTCGAGCTTCGACAAATCCGCGGCTTCTGTGTCGGAGGGAGAGCACACAACATCGATCACACGTTACGTACATAAACGCGCGACCACAAGCGAGACACGTAAATACAGAGTAGCTTGCACGAGAGAAACTGCCTCTAATTAATTCGCTAGGCGGTTCTCTGTCTCTCTGTGCTTTTTCATTATACATAATCCGGAGTGCAAAGAACAATAAAGTGGTGAAAGATCAATCGAACGTATGGTATACGTACCCTCGCGATCGGATCTTGCGAGCTCGCAGAAGTAGTCGCTAAGCTTGTCTAACTGCTCGGGCTTGAAGTGCAGTTTGCTCGAGAGCAGACGGAGACCCGAGTTTTTGCTCTCGCTGCTGCTGCTGCTGCTTCCACAGCCCATCCTGTCGGCTCTCGATTTAACACCTGTTTTGCCGATAGATTTTATTCCGCACTTGAAGTTCACGTTTCGAGAATGATAAATGGCGAATGGGAAAATTTAACGAAGTGAATTTTAGAGGGGAGGGGGGGGCTTTACTTCGCGTGATTGGGATTGAAAATTCGTTAAGCGAGGACCAATAATTCATTGAAATTCAATTTATATTTCTCTTTGGCGATGAAGATTAATTAATCGTGCAAATATGTACGAAGGGCCGCGCGATTTATCATACACGGAATATTTTACTTTTATACAAATGAAACAAAAGCCTGTTTTTTTTTCAATAATCGTTGAGGTAAAAAAAATACACAATACGCTAGTCCGAATTTCACGCGGCATACTCTACTTTTCAGCAAACAAACGAAAAAAAAAAAGAATAACATATTGGACCCTCGATTGGACCAACTCTCATATCACAAACGGCAGTGGAAAATGAAAAATCATCAGAGCAAAAAAAAAAAGCAGCAGCGCGGAGAACGGCAAATCGATAAGTAAAGAACAACGGCCTCAGCAAACTCTTTGTTTATCCGAAATATTCGCTGTGGGGGGTACGGGTAGACAGGGTTGCATTCCGACCGTGCTAATAACTTTGCCAGGCACCAGAGGGAAATATTTCGAGGAAAAAAAATGCGATGAATTTTGGTGTTCCCTTCTATAACCACTCGGCAATTGAATTCCAACTGGCAATGCTCTAATTGATTGGAAATTGTTTCGGTACTTTTATAGATTGTATTACTTTTTTTTAGGGGGGAGGAAGAGGTTTAAGCTTCACTCGTGTGTTTTTTTGTGTGTTCGACAAATTTGGAATTGGTTCGATTGACTTTTAATGCGGCAAAAAATGTTAGTGTCGAATTGAAATTAATTGATGAAAAAAAGCAAAAAATGGTTTTTTAAATAAGATTTTTTGGCACTACTCTATTTTTGTCCAATTAGCTTGAATGCAAAAGTTAATAAAAAACGAAAAATTCGCTAATAATTCATTCAAAATAATAATGAGCTATACGGAAATATACGTTATCAAGTGAAGTTTTATCACAGAAAACTAAGAATAGCATAGTAATTACGTAATTAGTGTGTTAGAATTTTCATACGGAGAATGATTCCGGTCAATTGTGTCAGTCGTATCAGTTCTCTGTGACCAACACTATAATCATGCTGAAGTACTCAGTTCTGTGAGTATCCTTGTACAATTGGTAAATTCTTTTTTATATTATTTTTGGATAATTTGTTATATGGAAAATCATTTGATAAATTTGATTGACTACAAATCTAAAAAAAAAACTTGTTTACTTTTGCATTAAAAAATATTTCGATTTATTCAATTTCACTTATAAACTTGCAGATTTCTTGTGGTTATCGGGACAATTTTTTCATCGCCAACATACACGAAACATCTAAGGACTGAACTCGACGAATTGAGAGAAACGCAATCTTTTATCCAAGGAAAAATAAAAAATAAGGAGAGGAAAAATTTTATCCACTATACAGCTCATCCTACGATAATTTCAATTCTAACAAATCGAAATCATATCCTGTCCAAACGTCAAACTAATTTTTACGATGCTAAAAACGCGTATAAATACGAGATGCAACAGTATTTTGATGCACTCATTCTCACCAGCGAGATCACAGATCGAAATAAAAAGCCAATACTCTCGTCGCAACTGTACAAAAAATGTCTTTCATATACTTGGCCGACTTTAAAAAATTTCAAAGATTGTTGTAATAAAGTTTTCGATGATGTAATAATATTCAATAGGTACTAAATTATCTTGTATATTCCAAATGATTACGACTACCAATAAAAATAAATTGTTCATGTTATTTTAAAAATTGCGCTATTTTTAAATACTTCATTTTCATGTATACATATTTTTGTTCGCAAATAACGTACAAGGAAAATAAATATATCTTTGTTCAATGATTGTCAACGGGAACTCGAGAAGAAAAAAATAATTTTCATGTTAAATTACAAAATATACTTCAATCTTAGGCTCACTTTACACACACAAAACTTCTGTCGATCAAACAAATAACCCATCATTACAATTCTATGCACTCTTTCATAATTATTCGTAATTCCCACGCGTTCATTTTTTTTCTCGCAGCCAAGAGCACAAAGCAAAAGGAAAAAATAATGGCTGCACTAGCGAAAAGTGTGTGCCACTCGCGTAGGCTGTATCGCTCGTTATAGAACGTCAAAAGGGAAAAAAATTGCCATAAGGGTTGTTAGACTACGCTCGTTTTCTCTTTATTTCTTTTCGCGCTTTTGATATCGTCCCTCTCGTTCTCGCTCTTTTCTCTTTTTTTTTTGGTCCTTCAGTTTCCTTTTATTTTTCACGACCGTGCTACTCACGCGCTTCTAATAACAATGAAAGTTTCTCTGATGATTCACCTAATTGACGTTAAGCAATCTTGATGAAAAAAAAGAGAAAGAGAAGGGTTACTTTTTTTTTTCATTTTTATAGAAAGTTTGAATAACGCTGTGGGCACTTGAACGTATATTAAGGTACATCCGAATGATTTTGCATTTAATCGCAAACCGCGGCGAGCGAGCGCACGGGGGGGATATAATAGAGTCGAGAGCGCGCGAGATAGCGCACAAAATTAGCGTATCTCATCGCTTTCAACGAAGCATGAAGCGTCGCGACGCGCAAATGCATACAATTATTTGACCTATATACTTCTCCACTATAGAGCGTTTAATGCTATTAGTGTATACCTGAAATTTGCTATATGACGAAATTTACGTTTGTAAATCAAAGTGCAATTCAAATAAAGTAAAAACTCACCTTTTCCAGCAAAAACAGATCATCACACTGCGAGGAAAAAAAAACTTTATCACATGATGATGGACAGGTGTAGTTGCGCAACTTGTGTACAAACTATACGTATACTCCGTTGCGACGAACTGCAAGTTGCCTGTGAGAGCCGCGTGTGTATTTTTCGACTAAAGTGTTGGGGACCCACAATCGCCGCGCCGAGCGACTATACACGACTACGGCGGCGGCGACGACGACGACGACGACGACGTGGACATACGCGCAGGCACAACAACAACAATGGGAAATCCACGCTCGGCCGGAATCACTTCCGACTCCAATTGTCCAACGCGAGGATCGCGCTTCCGCTTTTACGCGCCGCGCCTCCCGCGCGTTTTATATATGTATGTATATATCTATCGGGGCCCCCCCGCATACAAACTGTACGATGGATTAGCCCGGCTATATGGTTCTCTCACTCCCTACTCTTTTTTTTTATTATTTCCACTTTTTTTCTTTTATTCTGAAAGACTTTTTAGAGATTTTTTGTATGTTTGTACTCTATGGATTTTTCAAATATGCTTCGAATTCACGTCGATAGCGAATTGATACATTCAGTAGACACGTAAAATGACAGCTCAAAAATTAACGTGTTTGTATCATATACTTTTACGGAGTGTTAACAGATCATTTTCAAAATAAATGTTGTATCGTTTTCGTTACACAAACCGTTCGTTACACAATTGATTGAAAAGGCCGTAAAACCGACGAACTTGAGAAAACATTACTGTAATTAGATAACTAATTGGAAGTAGCGTGTAGCTATGTCCTCCTCGAAAAAAAAGTCCTTGATTAATTGATATAACGGTCCGATCAACGCCATTAAAAGTCATTCAATTTTAATCAAAGGCGATCGATGGAGAAAAAAACATCTAATTTCGTTGATTGTTGAATTATCTTGATGCGTGTTCTCCATTTAAGGTGCTTTCAAAGCACACGAACGTGTATGTATCTGGTAATAGAGTAAAGCTCGAGCTCGCAAGCGCGATGTATATGTATGTATGTACCATACGCAATATGATAAGAGAGCAAACGATTGGCAATGCAGCACAACATACGTTGATTTACCTGACATAATGCGACTGTGTTATTGTTAGAGGTTTGAAAGATGCAGAACAATTTGTAGTATGAGTGGAAAATTTTTTTTATTACAAACTTTTTAATTAGTTTGTAGATGAAGAGAGCGAGAATACTTATTTTATATTAACTATATTTGTACACTTATCATACTGGTTAGTTAAATTTATGATACAATGTTAACATTATATTAACAATATGATATTTCATTTGTCAAGCAAGAAACGTGTCATTTTTACAAAACTCACACGATTGCCGCAATACAGCCTTAAAATGAATTTCGCAAATTTCTCAAAAGCTTTCATTTTTAATCAAAAATATTTTCATTTTCTAATTCGACTTTTGAGCATCATTTTCTGGACACTCTTACTATCTGTACAGCGAAATCGACGGTGAGACGCTGCCTGCCCTGGAATCCCTAATTTTTCTTTCAAAGAGATTGATTCTTTTAAAAGTTTTTCCAACCAGTAAGTTGCAGAACGTCTCAAATCTAGAAATTCTTTGGTGTTAGAATATTCACCGAATGCATTATTTTTTTCGTGTTTATCTAAATAACGTAACTTATCTTCCAACAAACGTTCTTGCACCATCTCAAAATAGTAGTGCGAACGGTCTTTCTTGTGTTCAGGTGTTTTCAAGAGTTGTTTAGCATTTGTTATGTAGAAATTCAACTTAGCGTTTACATGATGCCAATTTTCTTTGTGAGATGTTGTTTCTGGCTCGAGCTGTTGGTTGGTTAGTTTCTAACAAACATTGTGCAAAGTAAATAATTGATTATAAATAAGTAATCCATTTTTTTTAATCTTACCAATGTACTAACGGAATCTGTCACAGCGTCAACATCCATTGTTGTTCAGTTGTTGTTTCCTAAAAAATACATCAAAAGTAATGAGCTTATAAACGAAACAAATGCATAAACATAACCTCTACTATAATTAACACTCGAAGCAACAATGATTTACGATTCAACTTGAATTAAACAATGGTAGGTGAAATAGACGTTTGTATATAAAATTTACTCACTTTTAATTTAAAAATTAAGGAAATTCGACATTTTTTAACATGATCTAGCGAATCTTTGACGGCAGTGCTAATCTCAGCGCTAATCTACATAACATACAGCTGATACAGCGTATCCCAATTCCCAAACATGATAGAACGATAGAAGGCGAGTGACATCTACAGTTTGCTAAACAAGGAAAACTCGATCAGCGGCAGCTCTGTCAGCGGTGCAAAGCTTATATGGAATCTTTATAAATGTCATGCTGATAAATAAATATCGAGGGCGAAGAATAAACTAACTCTTGGTTGTAAACTATCCAAGAGTCTGCTATGGCATCGGCGTATGTAAAAGATGATGAAGGTATTAACACATCTGTCAGAATTTCCCATTTACTTTGGAATTCTTATTTATAACCTCAAAACAAAATAAACAATTATGTATCTTTTAATAGCACAATATTCTTTTCATTTTTTTTTATTCAACGCTACAATTTTTTCATAATTCTAATGGAAAATATTGTTAAAATATCGACAGTAACGGTGGTATTTTTTTATTGTAGGTTAAAAATAAATTTAAAAAATCAATTTTGACTGTAGGATACATAGTCTGCTCTACAATATTTCAAAGTAGTTGTGAAATGAATGAAATATAATCTGAATTTTCTTCATCTAAAGGAGGAACGTTCATACCTGCAAGTCAAAGGCCTGATGGAACATGGAGAAAACCTAGGAGAGTTAAAGATGGATATGTACCACAAGAAGAGGTGCCGCTGTAAGTAATTGTACATTAAACTTGAATATATGCTATCGCATATATTTTTTATTAACTTTTGGCTAATAAATTTTCTGCAGATATGAAAGTAAAGGGAAACAGTTTACAAAAAATAAACCTGCATATCCGGTTGGAATGACACCAGAATTTGTAGCAGCTCATAAGGCAAAAAAAGATCATGAACAATCAAAAACAAATCCAATACCTGGTTTAGTTATTCAGCCTGAAGCAAAGAAGAAAAAGAAGAAGAACAAAAGTAAAGGTGGAGTTGCCTCTGTAACAGAAGATCTTGAAAAAACAAGCATCAGTGAACAGCCTGAAGAAGCTACAAAATCACAGAAAGCAAGTGAAAAACCAAAGACAGGTGAAAAAGCAAAGGCACCTAGTGAAAAATCTAAATCTGCGGCCAATACACCAGCACCTGTAGCTCCAAACAAACAAATATCCACAGTAGATCCTTTAAAAAGGTTGAAAAATCTTAGGAAAAAAATGAAAGAAATTGAATCTCTTGAAAAGAAGATTAAAAATAAAGAGATAAAGAATCCAGACAAGGAGATGCTTGATAAAGTTGCCAGAAAAAACGAGGTTCAAGAGGAAATTAAACAGCTGGAAGCTAACCAGTAAATATTATTATACTGCATGTTGAAGCCTTTAAAAATTTTGACAATTATTACGTGACATTTTTATGTCAAGAGTCTTGATCTTAGACCATTATCAAGAATTTTAATTGTTTTTGAAAAAAGTTTATTATTGCTCTGTGTGATTTTACTAAATATACTTTCTATATTGTATTTACTTGATATAGATAAACTACTTCGGTCATATTGACATGTGTAAATTTATAAATAAAAATTAAAAAAAATATATTACTTAAATATTGTATTTTAATTATCACACCTACTTTATTTTTGATAACCACAAAATAACTTTATAACAAATGAATACTTTTTAATTTTTTTTAAGTCAATGTCATTCAAGTTGTTTAACCACAAATATTTATCTACATTGAACAGACTTTCATAGTTGAAAATTTAAATTTCAATGTCTAAATTATTATCTTAAAAATACAGTGCAATGTGTAGCTTAACAGATTGCTGTTGTATAAAAATATATATAGTAATTTTACTTATTGTCTTAGCATTGATTCCAGTAATAATATTTCTTATTTATAACCCTGAATGGATTGTTGGAGATTTTGATACTGATCAAATACAAGAAAAAATCAAAGAGGAAGTCAAAAAGAAGGCTGGTGAATACATTTCTGAAAAGCCAGAGATACGAAATATAAGCTAAGGTAAAAATTGTGATAATTTATTTCACTTTGTAAGGTAACTTTTATTACGAAACTTTATCAAACATTTTAAGCAAACTTCAGAACCATTTCCCTGTAGTTAAAGTTTGTACAAATATCAATTTTATTGCTAGAGCCTCCAATACTGAGAACTTTATGTGGCTGTTCTTGATAAGTAATACTATAGACTGTACTACTAGAAATGGGAACTTTTGCTAATGGAACACCTTGGTAGGTGAGATGATAGAGATATTTCATTGCTCCACCAGAAATAATACGTTCTTCATAAATATCTGCAACGTGAATTCCTTCATCGGGAAGATCAAAAATTGTTGCTGCCTCCATTGTCCTTGTATTCCATAGAGATAATTTTGGGCCTCCACCACAGAGCTATAAATTTGAAAAAAAAGTTTTATGACATATATTTATTTATATAAATATTGATTCTACATTATCTTAATTTATGACAAACTTACAAGCCAATCTTCCGTAAGATCAACAGCACCGATCCATTTACCTATTTTTGGCCTTTTAACTTTATCATGTACATGAGGTTGTAAAATATTTGTATGTTCTTTAGTTCTTAAATCCCATAACCGAACTGATCCATCTTCTCCTCCAGAAGCAAGCTGCTTTCCTCTAAAAGTTCATTAAATTAATTAACGAACATTCAAAACGTTTCAACAAATTTTATACTTACAAAAATGCAATACTGTGAATAAAACCAGTGTGACCGGTCAAACTGTTCATTACTTTTCCACTGTCCATTTTGATAATATGAACTTTGTTGTCTCCACAACCAGCATAAATCAAATGAGCATCTTTAGAGTATACCATGCAATTTACATCAGGCTTTTCCAAACTATCCCTATGAAAATATAAATATTTTAGTTGAAGCATTGACATTTTGTTGTTGCATTCGATGAGGTATTTCAAAATTTACTTTTTTGATGGAATTTGTACTGTCCAAGAAGGCTTAATTTTTAAAGACTTTGAAGATGTTGCTGATTTCCAGCACCATCCTGAAATCTCTCCACATGTCCCAGTAACTAGAAAGTTATTAGTTGTTAGCATGCTTTGTATTTGTTGATCAGAATGTGCTTTAAATTGATATGTCGGTCCAAGCAAATCGTCATCTTCAGTCTGTCGAGGCCCAAGTGCTACTGAAAGACTATCAAAGGAAAAACGATATATTTACATACATCAATGAGAAAAATGAAAATAATTATTACAATACTTACTCATATACTGAAATATCTCCATAAATGTTTCCTGCCAATAAATATCGTCCGTCAGGCGAAAACGTTTGGCAGAGTACTGAGTTGTAATGCAGCTTTGAATTAGTATTTTCATCCATTCTCGGTGTGTACTTCATTTGTTTAACCAACTCAATTATTCTAAAAACTGAATTTCAGTTTTAAATTAATTAATTATCTGTAACACCAATTTATTTCAATAAATATATCCGGCGTCTGCAGGTCTGCACGTATTTTGTTTACAATCCGAACACAAGTTTTTTAGGTTAGAAAACGCCATCTTTCGTCAAAATTGTTGAAATTTGAAATTCAAAATATGAAAGCAACTAAAATAACATCTTTAAACTTTTTAGTTTAATTCAATTAAACATTGTTACAAATTAAAAAACTGGATTTTTGTCAAATAAACTATTTTAGTTAACGAGATAAAAATTTTAATAACGATAATACAAATTATATAGAGGATGATTGTAAAATAAAAATATCGGAATAATATCGTGTCATAAGCATCAGTATTTTATTAACAGTGTTACACGCACATCATACATAGAACAACCTTTACTGATTATAAGTATCTAGGTACCCAACACGTGTATAGAAAGGGCCTTTGTTATCTGCTGACTTATTGTAATTGTTCGCGTAATTTCTTTTTTTCTTTTTCTTCATGATTTTTTTTTCATTTCGCATCAAGTCGTTATCTGTATGCCATGTCCGTGTCATAGTAATATGTTTCTTCTCCTCTCACGTATAAATCGCGCGCACTTCGCGACAAACATCTATTTTTCGTCAGGATTCCGTTTGATCATATACGGGGGAGGTCGAAGAAAAGCCAAAAGGAACAATGAAGTTAATTTGAAGGCGAAACCAAAAATCAACGCCTCGCACGCGTTTTCAAGTGTAAAAAGTTTGTCGCTTTCTAGATTAGCGCTCAAGGTTTACTAAGGAACTTTTGCGAATATCGCAAAGTAGACGCAAAAACGATTTTGTCCTTTCAATCCTTTAGAAAATTTAAGATTAATAATTGTTGGGAACAAAACAAAATGCATGACGTAAACAGCAAATGAATATGAACCGAACTGCACGAAAAAAAGTACTTGTATAGGAACAAAAAAAAAATCTAAACCTCGAAAGAATAATCGACGCATACAATTTTCTTGAACTTCACGGCGTATTTCGAAGGTCACTTTTTTTTAATGAGCACGCCTACAATAGTTCTTTTTTCAGATAATCATTGACTAATTATTCGTGCGCAAAATTCGTACAACGAATTCAAATTTGTCGCTTTGCATAATTCAAATAACTTACAATTCAAATGACATTCAAATATTTTGCTCAAGAATCTTTAGAAAAAGTCTGACTAAATGCAAGAGCAATTTATTTTGGATCGATTAAACTGTTCTTGTATTAGATGCCTCAATAGCAAATTTTTAATGATTAAATTGTCGAAAATTTCCTAAATTTACACACACAAAATACAGTAATATATCTGTTGACATAATTGAAACGCTTATTAAAGTTCACAAATCTTTTTAAAACAACGCAATGTACGATTTAAATACATTGATTGGTATTCAAGAAAAACAATGAATAATACACGCGCAGTTTCCGGACAATAATAAATATCTACGGAGAAAAAATTCGAGCCCTCTGCTGCAGAGGAGGAATAGTCTATTTTCTCTCCTTTTCTTCCTGACCTCTCCTTATTTTTCCTATTGCCTCTCGATGAATATTTTCGACATTTTGTTACATCCGCGCACATTAATCGTTACGCATTACGATATAGCGTTTCGCTTTTTTTTATGATTTCACCTCGTCTCAACTTCCTTTTCAACTTTGTTCCTCACTTTTTCTCATATCATTAAAAAATATAAAATGTTTTCTGCAATCTTCGCGGAAGACTGCCGATAACACGAATACAATTGTATTTTTTTTTCTCCTCTCATTTATTTACGTATAATTTCTTGATTATTTTTCATCATTTCACTGACTGTAGAATCAGTCCATCGAGTCCTCACATTTCGATCACAATTATGCATTTTTTAAGTTCTAGTCAAAAAGCGTTCGCTACTAGAAATCTTTGTTAGAAACAAAAGTTATTAACGAAAAATATTTTTTTACATTCAACTAACAACTTCGTCTTGTTAGTACATCAAATCTACGACAATCAGAAATAATTATTTCCCAATTTTTGCTACTTCAACACATTCATCTTTTATTTTTCACACTATACTTTGCATTTATAAGTGATGCTTTTCTCTGGATGCATGTACTCACGTATCATTCTTTATAATGAAGGATGTCATAATGATCATAAGAATTAATTTTTTCCGTAGCTCAGTGTTCTTTGAATGTATTTCGATCTCATGTAATTTTTACAATTCTGATGACATTTAAAAAAAAATTATTACCCGTTTTATTATTTTCGCAATACAATTTCGATTTTTAAAATTGCGCATTTTCGATGCAATTTGAAAAATTTATTGAAAATAACATATAACAAACAGGACTAGTAGGGTACAATCATGAATTTAATGGTATTTACTTGGGAGAAGTAATTCCTCCCGTTACGTTCATTTCACTTATCCACTTGCTTTTTTTAAGTTGTTACATTCAACTCCTTTGTCTCATCATAATCAGGGTATATTTCTGTCAATGTCTATTTTTCGACATTATAGTACACGCGAGCAGTTTAGTACACTGGGCTATACAATCCGCTGTAAGGTTGAAATTCTTACAGATTAAATTTACGGATACATTATTTGTGATGCTTATGAGTTTATGCGCTATGTTACTAAAGAAAAACATACACCATCGTAATATTATTAATTAATATTATTATCATCATCACCGTGTTCCAATCGAGACCATCGTCGTTGCGAGATTCCAGCGATTAATTTTATTTTTCTATGTTTTTTTTTTTGCAATAGAGCTACTTTGATAGCATTTGCAAATCACATCACAGTGTTACTTATTAGAAAAAGGAGTAATCGGACTTTTAGTGTAATTTTTGTTTCCATGTGTCCTGAAAAATCACGAGAAAGACTTTGAATGTCTGCTGTCTAGAGCTAAGATTGCCTACGACACTGCTTTTATTTAACTTTGAATTGCAAAATTCAAAGTTTTTCAAAGTAATTTTTTCTATCCATAGTAAGCTACGGTTTAACTTTCAATATTACAGCATTAGTTTGTGGATTAGTAGAAATTTAGTTCCCCCTCAATTCTCTAAATTGCATATCTACAAATACATGTAAATTTGTAATTCTTAGAGGGTCAAGGAATCATATCTTACCATTTCAGATTTTCTCGCAACTGCGAGCTTAGCAATCTCAAGTGCTTGCATCGCTTTTTTTTATTTTTTATTTTTTTTCAATTTTTTTTTGTCATATTACATAAGATTTCATTACTTTTTTGGCATTTAGCAACAACAAAAACTCTAAACGGAAAACGGATGTTGCAAGTTGTAAAAAGAATTTACAACAGTTGTCTCGTAATTTTTTCCTCTCCGTAAGTGTGGAAAAATACAGCCTTTCAAGCTAAATCATACAATTATCAAGTAGTTTCCACTAATCCTATGCAAAGTATAGCTTGTAGAATATCTTAAATGTTAGAATGTACCATCACTCTCCGATATATTTGTTTTTTTTTTAATTTAACAAAAAAGTCAATAAAATTGAAGATAAAATGAAACTAAAATCAATAACTTGATTCAATAAATACACAAAAAGTTCTCAATTGTATGAAAGTTTCATCTTATCTTCTACAATGATTCATTCTTGACCGCCAAAATGTATCCAAGTATTTACATTTTACGTTATTAGCATAATTTTTGTTTAAACTTTCCTTTTTTTTCAACTCTCAAAAAATAAAATGTATAATATGCATCGTAAAAATCAATTTAAAAATCAATAAATCCCTGCCACATCTCGTTCCTCACGCCCAGGCCAACGACAGTTCGAAATCCAGAAACAAAAAAAAACGTGCTCGAAAATCTCAAGGACGTCGGGTGAAACTTATTTCAATATGGATCTGTGATTGAAATAATCTTCACCAAATCCTTTTTCTCAACTCCTAGATAGAACACTTCATTGAAAACCATATTATAACAAACGCATTTAGAATCAAAGACAGCATGATTTTCTGTGTAATATCTACATTGACTAGTCACGATTGAATTGTCGTTTAAAGTTACTACATTCAATATACTCATATTACGTAGGAAATCCTCGGAGCCAAAGAATTTCTCAAGTTTCCAATGGAATTTTCTAATTAGGAAATCAGCGCATAGATATATAGAGCGGCAACGATCTTTCCCTCGAAAACTCATCAATTGTTGAACTTGTTTGGTCGATGGAGTCGATGCACCATTTCGGTCCTCATAGCTCGCGCGTAATTTGGAGCGCCGTATTGCTCGCTCATGCCAATGGGACTCTGAATGAACATGGCCGAGTCCTGTGGATGAGCAACGCTCGGCGTATGATACTGGAATTGATTGCTCGTTAAATCGCTGGCCGGATAATGATTCGGCTGGACGAAATTTGGATTTTCGTATTGTGTGAAGGACATGGAATTATCAGAAAACTGCGGCATCGTTTGATAACTCGCAGCGTGATCGTAGGTCTGAAACTGGTTGGCCGAGTACGATGAAGCAGATTGTGAGTACTGACCAGCGTCCGAGAACAAAACCGAGGCAAGAGTTTGTTGGGGAAAAGAATCAGGCCGTGGATACGGCGACATCATAGTCGAGCTGCCAAAATTGTGATACGTATCCTTCGACTGCGACTTGGATTTCAAGCCGTTGCTCTCGTTATGCTTCACACGAGCCTCGGTGACGAAGGGATGGCGCACATTGACGATACTTTGAGGAGCTCGAAGCGGAGGGAAATTGACTGGTGCTGCTTTCGGCTGCTGATCCAAACTCTTGCGAGCAACCGCATAGATGCTGTTGGAGTTTGCTTTATTTTCGTCGCGTGGATAGTACGTTTGATTATTATCTCGCTGAAAACTCGAGGAGATTTGATTGGAGATCCGAGAAGCCACATTGGGCACCGATCTCGCTTTGTAATCTTGCTGATTGATCGAGTTATCCTTGCTGTAGTCGAACTGATAATTCTTGAACTTGGAGCCCAGGTCGTTGGTAATTTTCTTACCGCAGTAATCTTTGGGCCTAGCCAATTGATCGTCGGACGGAGTACTGGTAGAATGTCTCATGTCACCACCGAATCTACCGATGTTCGCCTTGACTTTGCCATTCTCGTTGATCGCATTGCTATTCTTGCTGTTATTTCTTGCCGCGCTACCGGTCGTATTGAATATCATCTCGGTGGGACCGTTGTTGGTCGTTGCGCGCGAGTGAAGCTTCGACGTGGCTCGGTGTGGCTTGTGCTGGTTACCATTCTCCGACCCGCTTTTGATGGCTTTCGAGGAGCTCTGATCGTTGCCGCAGAAAACATTAGCGCGGGTGTTATTCAATTGATTTTTCGATAGAACGCTGTTGTCGTTGGACTTGCAACTGACGGCGGCGAGTGGCAGAAGCAAAGCGCTGGCTCACTTTTTGGTCATGATTTTCAAGTACTCCAGAGCGTTTTGAGCTGCCGAGGCTTGAGCATCTTTGCTTGTCATACCAGAGCCGTAGCATACCGCCACTGGTAGAGTTGATAGTTGGACAAGGCATTGGCATTTTCCTGAAATACACAATAACAAGTTTATCGATTTGTTTCGCTGTCTCTCTTTCGAATGAGGGCCAAAGAATTTCTTTGGATTTTCCTATACAACGATTGAACGCGATGTAATAAAAAATTTAGAATGCAGCATGAAGAGATTATTATTACAGAGTAAATTATAGATTTCAAATTTTAATGTTGGCGACTGCCTTAGACTCTGAAAAAAAAATTGATAAGAGCGTTGCGCAATTAAAAAGGTCAATGAAAACACACTTTGCTTTGTAAACAGCGTGTCTCTAAATCATATGATATATCGCAGTAGGGGAGGGGGGATCATACTCCAAACTCGGTGTAGTATTTTAGTCGTTTCGCGTCCGTAGATGCGGATAAACCATGGATAAACTTAGATATTGATTAGAGAGTTTGAGGTTAAGTACCGCGGAAAAAATGTCGCCAATAAAGACGGCAAAAAGTGCTTTGCGTGCAAAAATGATTGACGTTCTTAATAATATAGACAAAAACGAGAAGAAAAGACAATCTGAAGTGATTTTCAAAAAGGTGCTTGCAATTTTTATGTTTATTCAAAATTCACTTCGAATAACCTATGCTGTTATTCAAAGATAGGTCATTCATAAGGAAAACTTTAATCAAATGTGTATCGCGACTCTGAACAGTGTTCTGTTGAGATAATAAAAAAACAATTTTTTTTTAATTGACATTCAGATGAAAGCTCAATTATCTAATATACTGGATGTCATTTAGTTTAAATTGATACTACTTATCAATTAAGCAAAATTTAAATCAAATTATAAAACTACTATTAATTGGAACTTTGGTTTTAGTTGGTATCATTGCCACAGTATAAAGCCAGCAAAAGGATATCTTTATACTTGAGTACACCTGACGAAGTAGATACTTTGCCCATTCTGAAAGACATTTTTGCAAAAGGAAAAGAAGCTTTTGTTCCTCGTTATCAAGGGCAGAAGATGGAAATGGTTAAAATTAATTCTATGGAAGATTATCACAATCTGCCACTTACAAAGTGGAATATTAAACAACCAAGTATTAAAGAGATCAGAGAGAATGCCCTTGATAATGGTAAGCATCTTGTCAGAAAATAAAAGATTGAAAAACCTTTAGTATAAATATTTAAAAAATACATTAATGTTTAACCAAATTATTTTTACAGCAGGTCTGGAATTAGTTATATTACCAGGCATGGCTTTCACAAAAAGTGGTAAAAGATTAGGCCATGGTATGGGCTATTATGATAAGTATTTACAAATGGTTACACGTAGTCAAAATAAAAAACCATATACAGTAGCTTTGGCATTCAATGAACAAGTACATGAAGACATTCCAACAAATGAACACGATTTTATACTTGACATGATCTTAACAGATAAACTTTAGATAATTTTAGTTGACTTTTGTATATCTGTTATTAATTATTAATTTATAATTTAAATATTTGTTTATAATAAATATTTTTACTCACCACTAATTGACTTCTCCTCAATATCTACATAAGTAACTTCAAACTGTTGCTCTGAAGCAATTTCTTGCAGGAACTGTACCAAATTTACATCCCCATCATTCAGGCAAGTATGCTGTAGGCAAAGAAAATGTTAGTTACTTAATGCCAATCAATATTGAATATTATATTGCTGTAACTCCATAATTGTCGCCTAAATACATACTTGGAGTTCAAAAAGTTTTACGCCAGTTGAAGACTTCAAATTCTTGTGGAATTGGGAAACTTTATGACTATGTGGTGTAGTCAATGTTGCGATTTTACTATCTTTCAAATCCGCGAAATGGGCACTCACATTTGCATTCTTCGGCACAATCTATAACGGACAATTTATTCAAAAATAAGATAATTCAATAATATGAATTTGAAAAGAAGTGGAAATGATTTGTTGATAATAGTTTGTCAAAAGTGTCAAAGAACTCGTGTTACTGGAGAAAAATTATGTGTCCGTTATAGATTCTGAGAGAATCAGAGCAATGTTACAATAGTATTAGTATACAAGAAAATCACTTCCACTTCACTTAATCATTTTACATTCATCCATAAACAAACCATTATCGAATTTTAAGAGCATAATATTATTTCTGACTATTCGATTGAAAATTGTAATCAGTGAAGCTAGAAGTATTTCAAATGGAGTAAGTGAGCTTATAATAAGTAAAAGGTGCTATTATTAGAAATGCTTCAAACTACCATAAAGATTCATGCAGAAGTTATTTTTTGCCTTTCTTAATTTGAGAATGTTTGTGCTTATTTTGTGCTGATTAAATGAAACAATAATTTTACTTTTAATCTATGCTCTTTAAAATTAAATTTGTCAATGCAAAGCTATAAATAAAATTAATACTTTGAAAAAAATATTACCTCATCATCTTCTCCTGGAGTGCGAGTAGCATTATTCATGTCTTGTAAAGATTGCCACATCTTATGAGCAGCTTGCCTTTTAGCTAGTTTCTTGCTCTTCCCTTGTCCAACTTGGCGGTATTTTAAAATGGTACAAACAATAGTAAACTGCCTCTCATGAGGAAGACCTTCTTCACCTTCCATGGAGTACTTGGGTGGTGGCCAATGACGAGACATGCACAGCTCCTGCAGTGAACCAATGGGATTGTTCACTACTTTTTCCTCACCACCATAGCCGCTTTGAATCTCTTGTATATTTTGAGAGCTTAAAGAAAAGTTTTCACCACTAATCAGGCAGACATAAGCACCATTCTAACTTGAGTTGAGAATAAAAACATCATGTACAAATACTCACTCAGGAATACTGTTTGGTATTGGAGCATCAGCATTTTCAGTGTTAACTCCAATTAATTTGTCGAGCACAGCCTTAGCAGCAGCATGCTTTGCTTCTTTCTTGGACCTACCAGTTCCCATAGCTGAAAAAAGTGGATCTGCTTTAAATTATGAATTCCCATAATTTAATTGTGATTTGAATAGCTGACCATTAGGCTGTTATATAAAAGTATTTGTAAACTTACCAACAACATCAGCCACGGTTACACGATAGCGGAATGTTGGCTCATGGATAGCACCCTCAATTTGTACAAGTTCGTACTTGGGTGTTGTGCCTCTGCGTGATAACAGTTCTTGCAAAACAGATACAGGTGTTTTACTGGGCAGAGCTTTCATCTCTAATCTAGCAGCCTCATCAAGAGGCAGTGCCTCAGACATCAATGCATGCATTGTAACTCTGGTTTTGCTTCGGCGGTGAACATTGTTGGCATGATTTGGAACCACACCTCCAACTATCATGTTTCCACCAACCTGACGCAGGTCTTCTATTCCACCATCCTAACAAATCATAAAACAATTTTTAGAATAAAAATATACATTTATGAAATTGCAATCCATAAAATACATACCATCATGTTGGTGTTCTGCATCTGTCTGCTTAAATCGTCCATTCCACTATTCTGAAAAATTGTGAACATAATTAAACAAACTGACACTCTTTAAAGCTTTCTTATACTGAAAAAAAATCAATAAATTGATATTTAAATATTTTGGAGCACTGTATAAAAAATGCTACCACATTAAATGACTTGCATAGATAAGTTGTTTGCTTCAAAGTCCACAGCAATAAAAAGCTTTACCAAAAATCAATACTCGAAATGGCAAGTAATTAACTCCAAAATCTCAAATAATCAATATAGAACGTTTACGACGATAATTACAGCGAGAAAAGCCTGAGGGTGTACGATCATCATCGCGAGACTGCAGACTGCAGCTGTCATTGAAATTCAAAAATACGACGAAGCAAAAAAATTGAAACTGCAACAGAGTATTCGTCGGTCTTATCGGTGGAAGCCGGCTTGCAGCGGGTCGGCCATTTTTGTGGCTTATACGATAGGAGTGTATTAAAAAGACGACATCGCGACAGATGCATTGACCATCGAAACAGCTTATCATTATCATCCATTATACGCACTCTGGCTCTTCTAATCTCTGTCGTCAACGCAAGTTTTGACAATTGTCACTAGATAGTTCTACATGCTGGCCGGCAATCATGGTTATATTCGCGATCGACCGTTCACCCACCCACATAAGTATCACATATATATATATATAGCTTTACTACAATAAAAGCTCATCGTAAAGGTAAAATACTCACCGTTCGTTGGTGTAAGTGGTAGGTTGCAGTAGTAGGTGTATGTTGGTATGTGTGTGTGTGTGTGTTGAGCGAAAAAAAAGAGATCTTTGCCTTTAGGTAGTAGCTCTCGACACTATTTTTCCCGTCGTTGTGAGTGCGAGTGCGAGTGTTGTCTGCGCCCTGCCAAATGTTCCTCGACGAAAAGCGAATCCCGCTTTTTGTGACCGATCCAATGTCTCACAAAAAGCTTGATCCGTTTGACGATGGGAAAAATGGTTAGTCGAGACTACACCGGACCTTCTATCCTTCCTCACTCTCGGCTTGCGGCGGCTCTATACGGAACACTAGCAAAGATACACCGACGCAGGCGCCGCATCGCTCGATCGCGTAACCCCCCTCTCCTTTGTATCTCCCTCTCTCTCTCTCTCACTCCTCGAGTTCATAGTGTGCGTAGTGTAATTTTTACACCTGGCATAAGTAAAACTGCGCCGCGATAGCTTATTTTCGGAGCACCGGGTCGCAGCATACAGTAATAAATAATACGTGCTTATTTGTCATTGGTATTTCTTTGCATTGTTCATTTGACGTTATACAGTTTGATCCAGTGCAGTTTTGAATCGAGGTAAATTTGATTCTACATATAATATTATTACGAAAACATTTTATTTCGACTATTGATATATTGCACATACAATTATACCATTTATTACGCCAAATAAATTATTGAATAAAGTGAATTTAATATTGCACTACAGAATTTTTTTTTTCAAATCGAAATTCTTTGTTAATCGCTTGCAGTGTTCATATAAGTATAATTGTTTGAAAATTTTCAAAGTTGATCGGTCACAAAGTTTGCAGAAAAAAAGTAGAACCCCGCACCCTTGAACAAATTGTAAAAATAACTCGACAAAAGTCTAATAGTTTTCCAATCGATCAAACAAAAACGCGCCGTCCTTGTTTCAAACGCCAGCGCCTCCCGCTCGACCGACCAATCGCAGCTTGGCAACGTCGGAAGTTTGGAACGCCGCCTGAGAGTTTCCGGAGCTCTTCAAGCGCCATAGTACGCAGTGCGTTTTTCTTGTCTCCCGGCGACGCTGCCGAAGAGTTGAACACCGCACGCCGTCTAATTTTTCTTCGGAAAAAAACAAAATTAATAATTTTTCCCAGTGCGTGCGACCGGCATTGTCGCAACCAAAGATTGATTGACGCTTTACGTTAGGCTATTAACGTAGGAGCAACGCGTCCTCAAAATATGGACGACTCTAAGGTGAGTACTAGCTGCGTTTTATATTGCGCTTTTGCCTAGTTAGAATGGCCGATTACGGCACACACGCTGAATTCAGGCGCCTATCGAGTTATAACCTTGTTAGCATCGTGATAATAGTGTTTATTCGTTTCCGGTTTTGCGATATATTCTGCAATAAAAAGTAATTCTAACAGTTTAAAACGTATATTACTGCGTATTGAGCTCGAACATGTTCGTTTGTAATTAAATCGGAATTCGCCGTACACGTGCCTCGATGCGGGCACGTTAAGTGCGTGCAACTTGAAGAATTCTTATTAATTTTTCGTTCCATTTTCAGATGATGCAGTACTCGCAGAAGAGAAGTGACAGTCGTAGCCCAAGTCCCAGGCGTACGAGAAACGATGAGGAGATAATGGAGTCACGCTCCCACTCCAAGTCCAGCAAGTACCGGGAGCAAAAAGTGAAAAATTACTCGAGGTCACGGAGTAATTCAATGTCACGCAGTCGCAAGTCTTATCGTAATTCGAAGTACGATGGCCGCAGCAAAGGAGGCGGTAGCAAAAGTCGCAGCCGATCACCTTATCGAGGACGCGCATCGCGAAGCCGGTCTAGGTCCTACTCTAGATCGAGGTACTCCAGAGACCGTAACATGTTCAGGTCGCACTCTAGAAGTCCAATGTCTTCAAGAAGGCGACATGTGGGTAACAGAGATAATCCCACTCCGGGTCGTTGCATAGGAGTATTTGGCTTGTCTATCAGCACAACCGAAGATCATCTCTACCATATTTTCTCCAAGTACGGACCGGTTGAGCGTGTTGTAGTTGTCATCGATGCTAAGGTAAATTGCTTTGATTATCATGTATAGGTACTACCGTGAAATAAATTGTAGTGGTACTCTTTAGAAAATAATTGCCCAATCAGTTCAAACCCTTTCGAGTTTTTAGATCATTGAACAATGAATTGAGACAGATTTAGTTTAATTGTAAACTCAAGGGAATAAGAAAGTAACCCAAGATTTAGACCGCATGCAAATGAAGTCCGTGCAATGCGTTAAAGGCCTTGGGCAACAGATTATCAAACTAATAATTATGCAATAAAACATGATTTCTAGTCCTAATAATTATACGTTTACTTTTTAGACAAAACGTCCCAAAGGCTTCTGTTTTGTATACTTTGAATCAATGGAAGATGCCAAAGTAGCCAAGGAGCAGTGTAGCGGAATGGAAATTGATGGACGACGAATTAGGGTAGATTTTTCAATTACTGAGAGAGCACATACCCCAACTCCAGGAATCTACATGGGCAAACCAACACATGTATATGACAGCCGAGGTGGCGGCAGCGGTAGTGGCGGTGGATGGGGGGATGGATCTCGAAGCAGACGAGGAGGAGGTGGAGAGTAAGTAGAGACAATTGAAAATTTATCCACCATCCAAAGCCATTTTCCATGGTTCTACAATACTAATCGTTTTGTTTTCTTTTAACTAAGCGATTATCATTCAAGTGGCTATAACAACAGGGGAAGCTACCGCCGTTCTCCAAGTCCATATTATTCCAGTCGACGTCGATCCTCGCGTTACGAAAGATCCAGATCACGCTCCTATTCACCACGTAAGTCAAATCGTTACAAGCACAACGATTCGGAATACAATTCAGGCAGTACACGACATGAATCAGGATGGATGTAAAAATAAAACGTCGCGTATTTTATAATTATTGAATGAACTTTGGGGCTACTTTTATTTGGTCAATTAGTTTGAAATGTTTTGAATATGAAGGTATTTTCGTACCGTAATTGTAGTAAACGAAATAATAGAAGTATGGCTGAAACATGTTTGTGTTAACTGCCTCTCATACATTTTCCTTATTTTACTTATTATCTTTTTTTATTTCGAATTGAGGAGTAAATGAATAGAACACCTTACATTAAATGCGCACACAGTGAGAATGACAAGAATGAAAGCTTTTCAAACAGAATAAAACGACAATTAAACAACACGCGATAATTGCTTAAGTGTAACATCCATCTACCTGGATAAGAAAATTATTGTTTTCGTGCTTAATGGATTTCAGGTCGATATTAAGTGACACGGTATTGATGCGAGAGGCCAGGTGTTGGGAGCTGTTTGTGTGACATGATCCTTTGACTTTGACCCAATCCAACCCTATTTTCTTCTATCTATGTAATCTCAGGGTCGCAAAGATGCTAACTCCATATTTTGCCACTATTCTTACCTTCCTATGCATTGAATACGTTTTTATCTCTATAATTATTAATGATGAATGAACAAGTTTTGATGCAGACTTATATATTTTTGCATCAAGTAGAAAGGTCAGAATAGATGAAAAACATCCATATTTTCGTAGACCAGATATCCATTTTTATAAAGAAAACTTGAATGAATTTATCGAGTAAAGATGACGATATTTCACTCGGCAGCGTTGTATAATAATGACTAATTATTTCTGTAAAAGTTGGAATATATATTTATCTGATTTTTAATTGAACTTTATTTTTAAATTATAAGCTTTAATTCGTTTGCTTTGAAAATCAGTTTTCTGGATATTCCAACTTTATTGCGACTTCTGTACCACGGTTATGCGTTATACGTTTCGAAACTTCGAAACTGATTATTTTTTCGATACAACTGAGGAGAAAGTAGCATTAATAAAATACTAACGTAATTAGAAAACAAAACAATAATAAACGTGAATGAGTATTCGTAAGGTCTCTAACATATTTGTTTGTTTATAAGGTTTTGAATCAAGAGGTATTGGATGATAGAGGGAAGTTTGCAAGTTTCACTCGCTCAGAAAGAAAGAAAATTAAGATTTTTGAAAGAATTGAAGTCGAAGATAAGATTAATGAAGATCTTTTCTCTTGAATCATTGAAGATTCTTCCGAAGGTTTTCGCGCACTTCTAGTACGTGAGAAAGAATATGATCAGCTCTGAATACTGAAAATGATTCTAATCCCAGTCCACAAAGAGACTCAAGTTTTGAAGTTTTGAAGACCTGCAAGCTTCAATGACATATCAAGAATGAAATGAAATAAGGGGTTGACGGAATTTTATAGTTGAAATGTTGGGGATGAACAAAAAGTATCTGGTTGATAGAGTAGCAGAGAATATTTTCAAGAATCATCAAATCATTTTATTTTCAATCTAGGTAGGAAATGAGCAAACAATGCTCTTGTTAGTTTCATACGATCATATTCTTTATCAATTTGTTCTGCATTATTTTAAAGTTTTCAAGTTATCTAAAGTTTCAATTCCACGACTCCATTTCAATCTTAACGTCCATCCCTCCACCACTCCAATTACCTCTCTTCCTTTAAATTCTAATTTTGTATCTTTAATATTTCATGATCATATTGAAAATTTTTCAGACTTTTGGATTTCCTGATTGTGGAATTATTTTTAACAAGAATAATTTTTTTTCTAAAGAAAAACTGTACTTAACATACAATATCTACAATCTATAGTAGTTTTATAGATGTGTACATCATTTATAATCGTATATAAAAGAAATACCATCGATTTAGATCATTCGATTAGACTTAGATTCAAAGAAAAATATTTTTGTTAAAAATTTTCATTTCCAATCTGGCAATTCAAATTTAGTTCCTATTCAAAATAAACAGTGAAGATACTTTTTTAATAGAAATCTGCATTAGCAACCATGTGAAGGCAACCGAATTCCATCAAGAGCTTGCTGAAATTGTAATTTGCAAACATATTGAATTTAAATTTTATAATTTGCTATCAGATTATGAAATTTGACTTCAATTATTTCAAGTTTTTTTTCAATAAACACCTTTACAAATGACTTAGTTTCCTTGAAAGTTTTCTTCAATACCATTTTTTTACATCACATTGGATAGTCTCGACAAATTCCTTAGTAACTGCTTGTAGATAATATAATTCATTTTTAGAAATTAAAATATTTCTGAGCTCCAAATGCGATTCATATAACAGAAAAAACCGCAAACGTTTTATAAGCTCAAATCAATTGATATTTTTGATTTGTATTTGTAAAAAAAATCTGGTGAAATAGATTATCAATCTCGATAGAAACCGTGACGCGTATTTGAATCAATATCGAAGAAAATGAATTGAATTTTTTTTATTAATGTGCGCCTAAAGCGGTGCTGCCATCTGTATTTTTATTTGCGCTACTATGGTCACGGAGGTTAGCTATGTACTGACAGCAAAGCAAAACATTGAATAAACTAATACAAATCAAAACTTCCTGTGTTGTTATTATTAATAAAAAAAACCTTGCCTGCGAAGTATTTATTAAATTTAAAAAAAAATGTTATCTGCTATAGTAAAAGACCATCAAGCTCAGCAAGCAGTAAGAAAAGAAAGACAAGGTAACCAAGTTTGTTGTCAATTGTTTTCATGAATAAAAGTTATCTTGGAAATATCACGATTCACTATTGTTTAGAACAAAAACGTAAAGAAGCTGTACAAGCTGCCAACAATTTGACTCAAGCCTTAGTAGATCATTTGAATGTTGGGTGAGTTATTTTGTCTTTTTTTGCATTCGATTAATTGTATAAAATCTCACATTGAGTATTAAAATGATAGGGTAGCGCAAGCATACTTGAATCAAAAGAAACTTGATGCAGAAGCCAAACAGTTGCAGATTAGTGCAACAAACTTTTCAAAACAAACCCAACAATGGCTTCATCTGGTGGAGTCATTCTCCAGTGCTTTGAAAGAGATTGGTGATGTTGAGAATTGGGCAAGAAGCATCGAAGGGGACATGAGAACCATTTCTACTGCCTTAGAATACTCTTACAAAGGTTCATAATTGACCAATATTATTGCAAATGGTTAATTATCTATAAACTAAACATTTTCATTTTGTAATTTTAGCCACCCAAGTGTCACCATCGTCTTCATCTACATAAGTATGGATTAACGCAACTTTTTGATCTCAAATTGTACATATTATTTTAAATTCTTATTGATTTCAATATTCCTTTTAGTTGTATATATGAAAAATTGTCTTCAATTCTGAATGAAAATGAATTTTTACCATATTTTTTAATAAAATAATTTTGACAATAATAATTTCTGCACATTTGCATCAAAATCCAATAGAACTTTGTGTAATAACTCAACTAAATTAAACTTTATGATCTGGCAGGCAGGCATATTAACGCACAATATCGTGCGCATCGCGCGTTTGATTTTATATGTAGTGGAACTTTCAATAGCATAGCTATTATGGAAACAAATAAATTGCGTGGAATGACCTTGAACGTTGTGAATGAACGTACATACCATCAATAACTCGTATGTTAACAGAGTGGCTATTGGGAAAACAAGGTTGCGCGGATGAAATTACGATTTAGCATAAATTTTAGAATTTACTTCCGCTACGTTTCTTCGAATCGTGCGTGCAAACTTTATGAACTTCGAAGAGACATGACTAACACGTGGGAAAGAAGAGAGGAAAAAAAATCCCGCTGAATATAGTTAATTCGACAAACGTACGATATGTTCGTGACGTTCATTCGGATATTCGCGGAAAATCCCGTGGGCATGATTGTCATTCGCAGGACTTTTGTGATTCACAAAACGATAATAGGCTGTGACCAATCTGTAGTATTGGCTCGTCCTTTCCCTATTGTCCCCGGAGAGAGGCGAAAAAGAGAACGTTTTTTTCCGATTTTTTTTTCTTTTTCTTTGAAACAAGATCGAATCTGCGGACAAAAATTTTCCGAATCGCTAAATTACCATTCTATCACCGCATTCGAGCCAAGTAGAAGAGTTGTTTACCCATAACACCCACGAGAAAAAAAAAAGGTCGACGTTACGTAGGTGAAACTCGTGCTGTTACTGTATCAAAGGTGCTATCAGTAGCTATCAAGTTAAAAGGCAAACATGCTCCTAATTGAATCTGTTCAGTCATGTGCGTCACGCAAATCCTCGACGAAACGCAAACATTTTACACCGCACTACATGTCACTTACAACAAAAGCCATTTTATCGCGATCAAACAAACGTCGGATAACTTCCGTCTGCGTGAAAATTCATAAACTCTCTGGTCGCTGTAATTTTCCATTAATCCAATGGATTATAAAAACTATTAACGAGAGATTAACGTCTTCGATGAGCGCGCGACTGGATAAACGATTGAGCACCTTCTTGTTCTTGTTCTTGAAATATATGGCTCTGCCTTATTACTATATAGTAATTTTGACTTGAGCCAGTTTCGACCTTTTTTTTAAGTATTCTAACAGTTTTTAAGAATTAACCAATTTGAGATCAAATTATACGTCCATGTCGTCGTCCGTCTTTTGTCCAAGTCCGATTGAGCACCTCTCTTCTCTCGTGCAGCATAGAAATCATGACGCGCGTGGTTATAAAGATAAGACGTCGGGTCGTATACCGCAAAAAGAAATCGGGGGGAAAACAAAGGAAGAAGAACGCGTATTCAATTTTCTCGCGAGCGGCAATTAAGCTCCCCCGGTGATTTTCTCACTTTTTAATTGTATTCTCGCGCGAATCGTAAACTCGCTAATTGAGCCGTAAACGCGCGCTAGAACACTCGCCCTTTCTTCTTTTATGTAATTGAATTTTGTTTTTTTTTTTTCGATGGGAGGTTTTTTAATGAGCGACAGCTGAATTTTATATATATGAGCTTTTATTCGATATATCGTTTATGAGTCAAAACGGCAAAAAAAAAGTGGGCGCTATATCTTACAGTTAAGAAGGGCAAAAAAGAAGGTTGTTACGTTCTCTCGACAGCGGTGCACGACACGGGAATCGACAGAGCAAACAGCTGCCAATTGGCTTGCAATGATTCCGGCAATGACAACTCTTCTATGTCTCGCAGGTCCAGCTGCTCCGCTTTCTTCAGTATCGAGCTCATCCCGCGTTTTACCAACACGTGCACCTGTAACGGAATAAAAAGGAACATTTGGCAAAGTCAATTTTTCAGCTCGAGTTCGCAACTCTTAAGCTCACCCTGTAGTTGTAATATCTGCACTGGTAAAACTTGTTGGAGCAAGACTTCACCTTGCATTTGGCTATTGTTATGTATCTTGGATAATGGCCTTCACCGAGATTAATAAGATTGTGCTGCGGCACGCAGCCGCAAATTGGTCTCCATTGAGGGGACGAATCTTGCGCGCTCATCGCCTGTAACTTTACTCACGGATTAATCCGATAATTCAGAGAAAAAAAACATTTACGCTCTTTTCTTTCATAAGTAAAAAAAATAATAAAAAAAAAAAAGAAAGCCGAAAGTTTTATTTGTTTCTTCTTCGTCTGACTATACTTTGATAGAATCTACTGATCAGAGTGTGTAAAGAGTTGGCTTTATCCGTTATGCACTCTCGAGGCCGAAGAATGAGAGAAAAAACAACAAATGGTTCGATCGAACTTCGACTAATTCTACTTATAAATTATTCATTTAGCTTAATTATTGTTGCGCACGCGTGCGCGTTTTCGTCGAAAAGTGTGTGTCCAAATATTTGTCTCAATTATTGCCTATTTTATCGATTTTCAAACAAAACGGCGTATATAGTAAACGAATCAGCCTAAATAGTTAATATTCCAATGAATGAAAAAGGGTCCTTCGGCTTCTTTGCGTTCCGAACTAATTATACTCGTGTGACATCGAGTTTCAAATCACACGAATGCAAGTCTCGCGTTCATCGAATAATCAATCAAATTTCTTTTTTTTCTTCTTTTTTTCGCCCATCGATATATCGATTCCCACGCATTGTACACACGCGACGTCATCACACGAGAAATGTTTGATAAATATGCGAGAGAAGAAAGAAAAAGAAAATTTTTTTGTTACTCTCGGCACAAGTTGATGATGCTCGATAAGTTTCTCCGGGATGATCACGCGTTTCTCGGCATATATTGCTGAAGAGACACACGAGCCATCCGCGCAATCCTCGCGATCGTCGGGAAACTCCATGTCGCTGAAGTCGTCTGCATTGCAGCTGCCGATTGATATTCTCCGTCCACGTCCCATCGCCAGCACCGTCACCTGCGTTTAATATATTTGACAATTGTCCTTATCGCACCACAACAACAACAACGAAAATAAAAGAAGCCACTGAATTTCAAAGTTCAACTCACGAAGAAAACGAAAAGCTTCATCCCTCGTGCTAAGCAAAGATGCGACGTTGGTGGTTTGGCAAGTGAACGACGGATGAGGATGCTGTATCGGAGACTTGGTCCTTATATACAAGATCGGCCAGGTGTTACACAGCCCCCTTGACGAACTTAGCTTCGTAGACAATGAATCCATTAAGCGACAGATGACACCGCGTACCTTTTATAATCAGAGACTATTTGTGTCTCGGTTACACGCGGAAAAAAATCTCTACGTCATCGTGTCGTCGTCTGCGTGCAGATGGAAGAAGAAAAAAATTTTTTCTCTCTTAAATTGGGACGTGTGCTTGCGCGTAGTGTCTTGGATCGATGGAGAATTCATTCGATTAATTCATATTGCGTATCGATAACGAACGAGAGGCCAAAGCTGCATTAGAGGCTTGGTCGCGAAAAAATAATATACACGACAAGAGCGAAAGAACGAAAGAGGGAGAGAGATGTTATAGGGCTATTTCCGTCGGACACATATAAAGGGGGGCTGCGGCTACTACAAAAGAATGCGCTCACTGACAACCTTAATTCAATGTCCTGCAACGATGAGGGTGTATAGCGTAGTAGTATCATGATCATGCCATGTTTACGTTTCTCACACGCTTTTATTAGTATAGATATCGTGCTTTCCGGCAATATAAGAATTTTTTTTTTTTCGTCGCGGATTTATTATTTTGTCATGCGATGTGGCTTTTCTTTTTCATTAATTAACCGCGCGTCGGCTTTCATTTTGATCAACTCTCGGATGGGCCGTGAAAACTGAAATTGCCTTTTTTGGACTTGGTTATATAGGTGGAAATCATTAACTTACTTTAATTTGACGATGAAACCTGCGTGGAATGTAACGCACAGATTTGTATATTTTGTAGAATCTATTTTTTCAAAATTTCATTAAATTATTAAATATGTCTTTAAATAATCATCTCAAATTGCGCATTGCACATTGCTGAAATATATTTCTTTTGCGATTGATTTTGTTTACAAAATTGACAAAAAATAAATAATTAAATGAAAAATATACGTGGGTCGTGACGACATCAAAGTATTAATATTTTCTTTGATTTCGTAAAATATTTGAATCATCTTAAACGTATAGCGGTATTTTCATTTCACAATACGGTGTACGCAAACAAAAAAATATGTGCGTGACGGGGCGCACGTATAGTAGACTCTGGCTATATACATACTTTGCGCGTCGTGTATATGTAAATGATATGAAAAGAGCATGTAAAATATCAGCTGAATTTCTGAATTTTTTATAAGAAAATTTATCAACGGATAATATCTTTCTTTGTCAAAAATTACAGCCTTAAACTAGATTGAAAAATTCATAAAAAAAATTTTTCCATATTTAGAACGATCATTTGTAAACGACTTTGAAATAAATGTGACATTGAAAATAATACACTTTTAAAAATAGTCTGTAAACGATTATATCTCCCGATGCTATCAAAAGGCCAACACAGCTAATAGTACATGGCACTGTACTTTCGAATATTTATCTCCACATGTAGCTTCCGCACTATGTATTTACGAGTATATAACATCGCTAATTCCATAAGTCTAATACAATCGTAAAGACGACGTAAAATAGTATTTTGATGGTTGTCCTATATCAACTTTTCCCAGACATTTATTAAACTTTTTCCATCAACATCGTCGAAATTAATAATCTTTTTCGGATAATATCGAGCGGTGCATTAGGGCGCGGACAGACAGGGTAATAGAACACGGACGCTTTTTTGTTTTCGCCCCAAATTCATTCTTATAGGTACGGGTTCATTATACTATGTGGTATTTACGTCCTGAGGATTAGTAATTTTCCGTAAAAGAACGATTTTTTTTCTAGAATATATATGCTCGGTTTTCGTTGAAATAATACGATTATTAATATTTTTTCAAGTTGAATCCTTTTGATTCGTGATTTTTCATGAAATAATACTAAATAATAATGAAAAACCGTCGAAACTTTTACGTTTGCATTCTGAAAAAAAATCTTCGTACTTCGCACTTTCAATTCGCATAAAAAATCTTTCACCTCTCTCATAAAATGCGAAAAAAAACATCATAAATCCACAAATGAAACTTGTAAATAATCTGCCGACATTCAATTCGGCGCCAAAGAGCAGGCGACGGCAGCCACACACTCGACGGGTATACGCGAGGACTAAATCACGGGCTCGTATACACACAGGCACGTGCGTATACAAAATCGCTTCCGTCGCAAGCTCTTACTGACTTTCAGAATGTGTTTTCCTTGTTACGCCGGTTGCTATGTCTCTTCCCCAAGAGACTATATTTGAGAGAGTCAGGAGACAAACGACATTTTTTTTTCCTCATTCTTTCGCTTATATTCTACAGTGTGTATATAGTTTTGATTGGGCGGGAAAAAAATGTTGTTTTCAAATGTCTTCTGTAATGGAGTATTGTTGGAGATTTTATTGTTAGATATATATAGATATGGTGTTCATGAATGGAGTTTATATTCTTTGAAAATGCTCCCTCGGATCTAATATGAATAGATGAAGGTATTCAAGAAAGAGTCAGTAGAGCGCGCATATGGGATTATATTTTCTATCAGTACTCAATCTTGCATGAGAAAGTCTTCGCTTTACCGAAAAATATACGGCGAGTTGAATCTTATCTCCCGTATTATATCCTATACATATGCCTTTCGCTCGGTAGAAAAAAGAAATTCATGTAAATTTACATATCGCGCGCGTAAAATTGGCTTAACGTAATATATGGTTGCTTTTGTTTTTTTTTACGCGATTCATTAGATTGATTTTTATTACTGGCAAGTCGATTTATTTCAGCGTATAAAAGTGATTTATTATGAAAAAGACCACACAAAACAATCAATAACAACGTGATCGAATCGAACAATCATCGTCAGTTCCAATTTGATAAACAATAAGCAACCGTAGCCGTACGCGTTCAATCAACGTAACAAAAGGCTCGAATATAGCAGGCTCGGCGGCGGCAGCAACGTCATCAATGCATTATTAGCACGGAGAAACCATAACAATACGTTCCGAGACAAATCGAGTGGCCAAAGATTTGGCATTCGCGCCCACGCTCGCGCGCGCAAAAAAAAAGAAAAGAATATCGCGTTCGAGCTGTGAAAAACACTCGGCCTTTACTCGTCGTAAATTTTCCCGTGGCGATCGGCTTAATCGACTTTGAAATTCGTGTATATACATCAAAAGACATGGCTTTTTCAAAACGCGCATGCGATTTCGTTTTAAAATTGAATTTTCCTGTTTCGAATGAGCGCAATTATGGTTTTTTCGCTTCCTTGAAGAGGAAACTTTGTTTTGGCTTTTATTTTGAAAAGTTTCGTTTTTTCGCTACAGTTTTTATGATTTTGATATTTCATGCTTCAATCTTAGTTTTTTTGAAAGAGCTAAACATCCTGCGTGACATCATTGAAAATTTTTTCCATATATTTTTCAGTACAAATTATGGGGATGCGACAAAGTCGTTTTTTTATGGTGTCTGACCGGCGGATGAGTGTGTGTGAGTTTATTGTCAACCGGTATGACTTTCCTACTCGATGGATTTTTATGAATCTTTGTTCATATGCTTTGAAATCCTTCAAATAGGTGGGAAAATAATTTTCAAATAAATCTATTGACTAGAAAAAATTTTATAGCTATTTTTCTATTAATAAAAAAAGAAAGCAAAAAAGTAGGTTTTCAATATGGAATTGTTATGCATAAACTGCTATAACTTTGTATCTAGAATAAATTTATTAACGTATGAGGAATCATTTTTAAGCTTTTGAAAGCAGCTTTAAAATGAGCTGATGCACGATAAATTCGGTTACATGTAGTCTGAATTATGTCACTTTAAATCAACTCTTCTATTTCAAGATTAAAGTTTGTAAATCACTGTTATGCGTAAAATTCTGTAACTTTTTTTAATACTGAATTTGTTAACGCTTGGAAAATCTTTTTAAAGCTTATTAAAGTAGCTTCAAAACGAGTTGTCGCACGACGAATTTTCTAATATCTAGCCAGAATTATCTCATTTTAAAGCAACTGTTCTTTTTTAGGTATGCAAATAAAGTTGTCCATATATGTAGTATTATTCGGAAAAAGTGTGGTGGTTTTTTGTTATTACATGCTTCAATTAGCTTAGATGAATATTTTCGCTCTCTCCAAAGAAAGCACACCGGTAGTGTAATTAGTTATTCAAATAAGTGTTTTGGTTTGATCGAAAATTTCTCATTTTACGTCAATTCTTCAGTCATTATTGTCGTTATATACAAGAACGATTTTTATTGTCTGAAAAATGAATTAAAAAAAGCTATCTTCTATTTCCAATGGAGCATTTTTATTTGAATTTTTATTTTTTTAGCGTTACACGTCAAGTGATAAAAACCGCTATACGGTCAGACATCGTTACGATTTCAATGACCAGGTCAAGTAGCGATAATGTAAAAGGAGCTTTTAAATGGCACAGTAATATTCTTGCCGATATTAAAAATTCGCCTTTTGAATGGCGCGGGAGCAGAGATTACGTTCGAAAGACAAATATACCCACGATGAAAAATGTTCCGCCTCGCGCGTTTTATGAACTTCTTATTGTCGGACAATGAAGCTTTTTCCCTTATTTTTCGGCTTTTTTGTTTGTTGAAAAAAGTATGTCAACCGCGAATTACAACTGGAATTGTTCGTGAATTTCCTCGTAAAATTCCATTGAAGATTTTCCAAAGATTACTAAACACTTTTTTCTTTATAATTAGATTACGCCAACTCTGAAAATAAAATCGCATTGTTTCATCTCGTTATCTCCGACGCCTTTTGTCTTATTATCGAAGGAAAATCACGCAAAGTTTGTATTTATGACAAAGAATGAGTCATTGAATTTTATAATATTCGGAAAATACGTTGACAAAGCTGCGTATCAAAGAGAATAGACCAGAGTCAAATTAATACGGCCCACGTTTTCCGCTCAGACTCGAATTATCGCATACTCTCTGATAACGAGCGTTCGTGTAATCGGCTGATTTTAATAGTCACAGAAGAATAATAATGAGCAATTAGTAGAGACGAGATTCTCGAAGAACACACACGAGCAGACATAAAAGTCAACTGGAAGCGAGAATACGAATTGGAAAAGAAAAGGAAAAATCGGCAAATTTTCGTCTAATCGCCTGTTGCAGACTTATCTAATCGAGCGAAATGTTATAGAGGGAGTGGAGTAGAGCAGAGCAGCAGGTGGGAAAAAAAGGAAGGGGCGCTGCGCGCGCGTTCACTCGTTCACCCTCCCGGCGATATATATTCCAAGGGGCCACGCGCCCGCGGCACATTTGCGCGCTTCGCTATACGACAACCACCATCGCAACCAACAAATTCTCACTCACTCTCTCGCTGCTCTGTGTGGAACATATTTGATTTCTTCTCTTCTTTTTTTTCCAACGCGAGATACGTCACCAAGCATCATGAGCAAAGTCATTGGGTTTAACGTCGTGCTGGTGCTCGCGGTTTTTACTGCTATTTGCTTGCAAGATGCCATCGCCTCGCCGGCTCCGGTAAGTTTACTCGATTTTTACTTTATTTCTTTTATATATACTTGCTTCGTTTTATCGGCGAGTTTCGCGGCGAAGTCGTTCGTGTGCTCTAGGAATTATGGCTTTGCTGCGTCGTTTTTCGCTGTTTATTTCGTGAAAATTTATTTTTTTAAGAAGATAAAACTGACTGTCACGATGGTTTTTTTTTGTCGATTTATGTTATTTAAGAATTATATAATAAAAACTAGAGTTTCGTTGAAAAATTCGTTGATGAGCAATTTGCTGAAACACCTTAGCGTGACATTGGTGATCAATCACAATTCTAACAACGATTCACCGCTATAAATTCGTATAGCTGTCGAAATTTAAAATTCAACATTTGTCATCACCTTGCGCATCCATCATTTGTGGAAAAAAAATGCCAACCGAAACACATTATTTCAAAACTTTTCACTTTAATACGGTGCGTAAAAAAAACTGTCGGTTTTTACATCAGTATCTGAAAAAAAAATCGCGCAGGCCTAATACAACCAATCCCACGATATCAGTTTGCAAAAGTTATGCGACAAAGTTTTACGGATTCCTTTCCGCAAAAGTTGTTCGGAATAATCAGCAAACGGATAAAAGTCTTCCTCCTCTTTATCGGATTTTTACATTTATCAAACGATAATTTTGGTGAAATCGGAGACTTTTTTTCACAATCTTTGGGCTTTCGAATATAATATAAACCGGCATCAATCCACGCTATAAAAATAAAAATTTCATCGGCCAAACGCGCAATACGAATGTTAACGAGGAAAAAAAATTGTTTCTTCGGAATCACCTTAATCGATGCATGCGTGCTGTGCAATTTATGCTCTCTCTCTCTCTCTCTCTCTCTCTCTCTCTCTCTCTCTCTCTCTCTCTCTCTCTCTCTCTCTCTCTCTCTCTCGCCACACACCAACTTTTCTCATGCATACTAATACAAAGTGTTGGCGCAAGCTCAATTTTAAAAAAGCCCGCGCTCCCTCCCTGTGCGTGCGTACGATATCCTATATGTGCATATATGCACGCGGAATTCCCAAGGTACTACACGCCACCCCGCCAATTTTCATGGCCTCACCGGAAACTTACCCACCGATGTTATACACACACGCATAAATAACTTTACAAGAAATGATGTATTTATGGGATGCAATCTTTGTAAAACTCGTAAATTCTCGTATAGGTATCCTACTGCGTATTACTTTTTTTCTGGGGGGGGGGGGGGGGGGGAAGGA